>JAQIUQ010000304.1:367500-395219 GCA_030378365.1 Hybognathus amarus | reverse complement strand
TATCCATGGGTAGGGGCTCTTTGAACAGACACAATGTTTGATTTCATAGGAGCCACTTCATCTGTAGAAATTTCTAGAACATCTAGGCTGTTTAAAAAGACTCCACATACACATTTACATCACTACAACACTCTTAGCTGGAGGGCATGGATCAAACAAAGTCAGAAGTACGAAATGTGTCTCAAACCACGTCTTAAAAGTGGTGATCACTCTACCCCTGGAGGGAAGCCCCAGTGGCCCTACCTGGTGCTATCACTTGTCATTCTACTTAAACTGTCTCGTTTTCTTGGCGAATGGGTTCCTCCTTCCACCATTTCATTTTTACTCTTTCAGTTCGACATGTTCAGTTCTGCAGATCACTATGGTGGACCTTAACTGCTTTTCAGTTGAGAAGTGATCCTTGTGTCTGTGTTGATATGGGACGAATGCTCTAGTCTTGCTTGGAACTGCCTCTGGTGGTCAGGAGGAATGAAAAACGAACAAGATCAGTCGTTCTCTTAATGGAAAACTGAAATTAAGGGACTCAGCATAGATCTTTGTCATTTTTAAAATGACAAAGCCTATATCTTCTGGGAACATGTCTTGCTCTGGCATGTCTCTCGTCCATCTGACTGGCACTTGCAATGAGATCCACTAGGGCTAAACACTGCCTCTTGTAGGTCGTCTAGAGTCCACAGAAACCACTGGTCACTTGTGTAACTAACTAGCGAATTGTACTTCTAAATCATTCTAAAAAATTCTCTCTTTCCCTCTCAGTCCTGATGGTCGGTTGAAGCAAGCCCAGCAGTCAGACGAGAAAAATTACTCAAGTCGGCAGCCTTTTGTGGGACAGACGGATCATGGATATGGTGGCCTGGCCCTATGCTGTGTAGGTTCTTTTTTATTCTTTATTTGTATTTTAACAGATTCTTCAGCACCATAATCTGAGGTAGTATTGGAGTCTAGCATTATATTATGAGTATTGTCATTTTAGCATCAATGTGTAACCCAGTGGAAAACTATCTCAAACTTATTTGGTGGCCACCAAACCCTCAATTTTCAGGTAAACTCGGGCAATCTGCCTCTGAACATGCATAATTTCTCTAAAAAACAATCAAATGGAAAAAAAAAACATTTCTGGACTGGAGGAAAGTGTGCATTTTAAAACGAGTAACACCTGCAATAGCACCTAAGTTTCTGAATCTCGCTGAATCATTTGAAAAATACAGTGAGCGATAATAGAGCAGAACATAAATTTGAATTTAATAACAATAAATGTTTCAATAATTCTTTGGATGAACAATATATAATCAGTGGCTCACAAGCTCATCTCGTCTGAGAAACATGGCAGCGGAGCAGTGTGTTTGTAATAGCAGCTTGTTATGCCGTCCGCTGAAGAGCTCCGAAAGAAGACAAATTCGGTGGAATTGGTGTTCGCTACCACTTTATAAAAGCAGACAGAGACAGATTTATAAAGAGACATGTCACTTCCTAAATCCTCAATACAACTATATAGGGAAAACCTGTAACGCTAAAGATGGCGCTGTTGTATGCCGCAACTCCCGCTGGAAAGCCAATTACGTCTGCTTTTAACAGTAAAGCCGGGAAACATTTAAGCCTCTATCGTCTGGTTCCACTGACGGCATCGCGCACAGTTGAATGTGGAAAGGGTGTTTTAAACCTTAGAAATTCAAATATTTGCGTTTTTGGGGCAAAGTCATCAAACTTTTTCAGCGATTTTTATCATGTGTTTACAGCTGTTTCTATACATGCAGTTTTTATGTCCCAGTGACCAGTGAAAGTGCAGTTCTCTGACTCTCTGCCCATTCATTTAGATAGGAACCTGGTCTTGTCACTCATTTCGAGAGACTGTCCTGAGGCGTTGCCAAGATGGTGGCCGAGTGGCAGAGACTTGCCGGGAAGGACTGTTGCAGCTGCTGTTCTGCTTTAGGTCTGTTCTTCCCCTGCTACACATGTGTGCCTACTCTTTGAGAGCCACTGATGTAACCTGATAGCATCAAAGTAATGTCATAAAACTGAATCATATTTGAAAAATGCTACTTCTGTCAATGTGCAAATGATTAAACTGAATCATGCATGTATAATGAAAAGTGTTTTGTGTCATAACATCCATAGCCACAAACTCATTACCTCGATACCTCTTTCTTTAACGTTACTACAAACCTAACCTGGCACTGGTATTATGTTTGAATTTTAGTCTATCAGTATGCTTTTGTCCAAAACCAACCAACATCAAATGAGGAACATTTCAAGGAGCATTTGTCTTATGCACAATGGCTGCAAATATTTTTCAGAGTGCCTGTGAACATTTTCAAAAACCAAGTCTACTATTAAAGTTCCTTTCAGTTTTTTATGGTTTCAGCTCAGAGCATAGCCCACTACCATACTCTAGCAACATTTACATTGCAATGTCTTGCTGTAGAGATGCAACATTTATTTTTGTTTTTCATTCCCACCTCTTCTTTCTTCCTGCCCCTTTCCCCTGCTCCCCACCTTTCATTCTCTCCCCCACCCTCTCTCTTCCTTTACTCTTTTGTTGTGCCTGAACACCGATGTCTGAAGATAGACAACAGTCTTCCCGTTGTGTGTTGTCTCTCAGGATCAGTAACTGTGGAGCTCTACCCCACTACCAGCCCTCCTGCCTCTCCCGCCTCTCCCAGACCATCTTCTCCACACGGAACGAGCCACGGCACTCTGGCAACGAACCCACGCACCTCCTTTCCCCACGATGAACCCGACAACTCTGCCGACAGCGAAGAGTTCCATCGGAGGAGGAGGTTGTCGAGGGCGCAAGTTCCACCCTCCCTGGATCTTGTGTCAGTGCACGTCTAATGCAGGATGAGCTACCTGCGTTAAGTGTTTGAGAATTAGGTAGGAGCCATTTGTATTTCGCGGATGCTCATTTAACATTGTACTGTGCTTTAGTGGTGTCTGATGATGGCCCGCTTTTTAGGAACAGTTTACAGTACCTGAAAAAAGTACAGTACACTTCAATCAGTGGAGCGTATGACTTCACCACATTATATGGAAATATGTATTCCACTGATAATTTAAATGCAAAGCACAGTACATTTCTCAAATATATCACGATATGTGGGAAATATGTTGTGATGAGTTGATAAGTCAGCATGTTCCCCTAAGCTTATATCTCACTGCTTGAATGAGGCTTTTTCTCCACCTTAAATACAAAAACAACTTACCAATGGAGAAACTTAAATCACTTTATTGAACTTGAAACTTTCTGTATATTTTGGAACATTTGCAGAGGTCCCACTGGTTTTATTTTTGTTACATCTTCACATTCGTGCCGGACTTAAATGTCTAGGCCTTAGATCAGCTCTTGTGTTAAATGTCAATGGGCTGAATCATCATAGCAGTTATTGGCCTCATAAGGACAGTGGCCAATAACTTCACTGCGAATCATGGCAATTAGTTATTGATCTAATGGATGGAGAATCTGTACTGAATGTGTTCTTATTGCAGGGGTCTGGAGAAGAAGAAAGGGCTGGACGGGCAGACAGCAGAAAAGGGGAGAATTTTTCAGGTAAAAGTGGCTGTTTCTCAATTCCAGAGAACGCAAAAATGGACTCGCGTTCTAGTGAAGACACGGCCATGCCAGGCTACCTTGAAGGGACAAACTCGGAAGGACAAAGAACGCATCCTTGTGAGAATTGAGATGTGCTGCATCTGACCGTCCCAGGATATTATAAGTAGTGGCCAATGCACAATAAATACAGATGTAACACCACAAACAAATGTCAATGCCTATTAAATTTTTTTTTCAGTATTGTTATAGACATTTATTCCATAGTATATTAAATAGCTTTAATTTACCATCTATTTATGAAAAGAAGTGTGTATGTTTTAAGGAGTAATTCACTTAAAAATGAAAATTCTGTCATTTCTCACCACCAAGTTTTGAACCTGAGTGAACTGCTTTCCTCTGTTGAAGCACTATACTAAGAAATATGTCTGAAGGATATGGTAACCAGACAGTTGATGGACCCCATTGACTTCTAGAATATGTAAAAAAAAGCTATGGAAGTCAGTGGGGTCCATCAACTGTCTGGTTACAGATATTCTTCAAAATATCTTCCTTTGTGTTCAACAGAAGAGAGAAATTTACACAGGTTTGGACAACTTGAGGTGAGTAAATGATGACAGAATTTTCATTTTTAAGTGAACCATTCCTTTAATTTCATAAAGGATGCTTTTTCAGTCAAGCATGCATTATCCAGAAAACAACTGTCCGTCACTACTCAACACTGATAGTAGCAATAAGTCAAGTCATGTCACTTTCATTTCTATAGCGCATGGGCTCACCAATCTCAGTCCTGGAGGGCCGGTGTCCTACAGAGTTTAGCTCCAACCCCAATTAAACACACCTGAACCAGCTAATCAAGGTCTCACTAGGCATAATAGAAACTTTCAGGCAGGTGTGTTGGACCTGGTTGGAGCTAAACTCTGCAGGACATCGGCCCTCCAGGACCGAGATTGGTGACCACTGCTATAGCGCTTTGTACAATACAGACTTTTTTAAAGCAGCTTTACAGTGATTTATCAAAAGAATTATGCAGAGTTCAATTCTGCTCTGAAGCAGCTCTAAAAAGAGTGTCATTATTCAGCTGAAGTGCAGTTCAGTTCCGTATGTGAAGATCATCAATTAGTTTAGTTTAACTATAGAGCAGCTCTGCAGAAAACAGTGATGTCATCATCCAGCTCATTTCAATTCTCGTTCTATAGTGTTCGTGCTATCAAACCAATAATATTGTTGAATATTGAGTAGTACCAAATACAATTACAGCTGAACAGATTATTTTAGAAGTCTCACTTCTGTATTTTGACGTTTCTGACAAGTTTTTCTGGGTATTTCTCTTTTATATCTCTAAATGTATCACACTGAAGGAGAATTAAAATAACTCAGGAGACTCACCAGTGTCACTGCTCTCTTATGTGCATCTTCCTTTACAGTGGGGGAGAGCAGTGCTACAGAGAGTGGAGATGAGGATATGTCAGCCTCTGCTGTGTCGTACACAGCCACTCAACACACACCCACTAGCATCACTCTCACTGTCAAAAGAGTCAAACATAACAAAAGTTAAGAAGAGAGAAGAAGAGCACAGAGAAACGCGCACTACCCCTAAAGCCAAGAAAGTTAAGGTAGAACAACAAATGCATGCACAATGCTGCCTACAAAAAATGACGAATCTGTCAAAGCTTTCCCATCATCTGTCTTATATGACAAGTCGAATAAAATAAAAATGTATGTTCTCATTACAGGCATACAGAGAGGTTCCAGAAAATCCCATGAGGATGAAGGTATGGACTCAAATATGCAGTGTTATCTAATGATTCCGCCTCTATATCATCTTACAGGAAATATTCTGGATGTAATATGTGCAATTATAGACATTGTCTTAAACTGGGAAGAGCAGTTCAGTTTGCTGTACTTGTGTGTCTGTATCTCCTTTAAAGATAGTTTGCTTCAGTGACTCATTAAAAGTGTTGTTTACCAAATACGAAAATCGTTCATTAATTACTCGCCCTATTTCGATTCCAAACCTGTAAGACTTTCGTTCATCTTCAGAACACAAATGACAGTTAATTCTAGAGCTTCCGTCCCTGCATAGACAGCTACACAAATGACACTTTGACTCTTCAAAAAGGTCAAAGAAATTGTAAACTTAATCTTAAAAAACAAAATTTAGTTTAGTCTAAAATTTCCTGTAGAGACATGATTGCTTTATATGATGAACAGATTCAATCAGCTTTTATTCACATGTAAACAATCAACACGCACATCAGTTGTTAAACCAACGGAACCTCAAGCTGTGAATGAAGTTTATGCACGTGTGTTCATTTTAAGCTTCCGGCAAGAGGTTTGTTATCACGTTTCAAGCAGTTTTGCGTGAGCTTGTCTGTTCGGCGATCAATGTTTATTTGTGAATGAAGGCCTAAATTAAAGCTGCAGTTTTACCTCTTCGCTCAGCATCTCTGTTCGAAGTCAACTGCAAGAATTGCAGTTATTCGTGGAATTATCAACTTTATGTGAGTTGTAATTGGACACGACACCAGTGCAGATTAACACAGTGTTTGAGGAGAGTTCTGCAGCTGTCTGTCACCGTGGCGAGTGTGGATACTGGCATTTAGAATCACAGATTATATGCAACATCCACCTTTGTTCTGGTTTGACATTGCAGTCAATCGCGCTGATTAAATCTAACAATTGCTTATCATATCAGTGCAAAACTCATGCAAATTATATACTTTCTCAAATTGTCAATGACATGTAATGTCCTTCCAATATGTGTCCTTGTTTTACGCATGTGCCAGTTGCAGTCTCTTTATTCTCTGCAGCCACTCCGAAGTCTTTTGCATTTTTCATCAGGTGAATACTGTTGTCATTGGTGATTATTGTTGGAACCTGTTCTAGATCTGCCATCAAGTTGAGTTTAATTATATCAAGTGAAGGCTATAAAAGGCTATAAATCTCCACTACCAGCATCCTCACAGGCAACATAGTCTACTAGTCCAAACTCTGTGCACAGATGTGACGTAATGACGCAAAGACATGCTCAAATATCCCTGGGAAATCCACAGAGTGCCACTGGAATTAAAAACATTATTACAAGCTTCCTGCTTGGAATCGAAGCTAAGGCAAACAGAGAGTTTTGAACACTTAGCTGGTTATGTATTTTCTCGTATGTATTTTGGATAAATATTTAACCCAAAAAAAGCTACGAATTGCAGCTTTAAGTGTGTTCATCATATCTCTTCAAGCCTCATCAGTAAAATTTGGTATATAAACCACTTAATTTATATGGATTAAATTTCTTCTAATCTCGATAGATATTATCTTCCATTTTGTCAGACAAATCAATTTAAAAATTATTTTGTACCAGCTGCCATTGCTTTTTAAAATTGTTCTAGGTAATCAATTTATGGAAATCTTTTGTCTGTGTGGATGTTGTGTGTTTGTTTTGTTGATTGTATGGTTTACTACTTAGTGTGAAACAAATTGTCCCTTCAAGGGATAATAAAGTTGACCTTCCCTAACCATAATTCAATGGTCTCTTCATTAACTTTTTGAAGCGTCAAAGTGGTAGTTGCATAGCTGTCTATGAGAGAGACAAAAAGCTTTCAGATTTAATCGAAAATATCTTCAATTGTGTTCCAAAGATGATTGAAAGTCTTTGTCTTGGGTTTGGAAGGACATGAGGATGAGTGATTGACATAATTTTCATTTGTGGGTGAACTATCCCTTCTCATCACCAGCTTTTTTTTCCTGTTCTGTGCAATTCAGTGCAACATCTTGCAAGTTGGTTAACATGTTTTCTAGAAATCTTGACATAAAACAATACTGTCATGTAATGTGCAGGTTTATGTTAATGTATTTTTAATGGCTACAATAGTTAAGATAGTCTTGTAAATAGTCTAAGACTTGAAATCTTCCTCCATTTGTTATCTGATCAATCTTTAATCTAATGTATCCTCTGATTGTTGCAGAACTCTGCAGTCGTGAGGCCAGTGTTCTGGATGAGAACACAACAGAAGGATGGGGGAGACACGAATTCGGCAGTGGACTGATGCAGTATGAGGAAGCTCTCGTTAACCAGTACAGTGCTGACGTACAGACCCTCCTCGAACACTACTGTGCCAATGGCAACTCGTCCCATCCCCGTCTACTGTCGCCATGGACACCATTAATCGAACAGAACTGGCTTGCAACAACACTGTGTTGGGCTCACAAATGCAGGTATAGATGGGTTTTCATGGATCGTCTTAAGTGTTGAGGTTTTAAGACTATCAAGTCATCAATATCATAAATAGGATACAAAAATAACATCTGTTTTCAAACATCTTAAATTTGGGAAGTATCAAACTAGAGTCAATTAAGAACGATTCATGGCTTTGGGCAAAGAATGTAGTGACAGCTAATTTTATTACCTTTTCTTTATATTGCACTTTATACCATACAGATTGTTTTTAAGCATATTTACATTCATAACACGAAAAGGATTCAATGATGCAAACCGTTCATTTGGGCTGTACAGAAAATAGTGTCATTGTTCAGCTGAAGTCAGTTTAGTGTTGATTCGGTTCTATTGAAAAGATCATCAATTAATAAACTAGTTCTATAAAGCAGTTCTGCTGAAAATAGTGATTTCATCGTACAGCTCATTTGAATTCTTGTCCAATACGGTCAGTGCAGTCAAATCAATAAATATGGTTGAAACTTAACACGCGTACCCAACTGATAGGGGTTTGACGAGACAGTTTATTTATGAGATTGGGTTTACGAGATTAAGATGAGACATTGCAGTTTTCTTTTTTTAGAAATCCTCAACGACGAAATGCATGACTAGAGAAATGGTCTTCATGTGCAGTTGAAATGTTTTAATTAAGTCATTTTGTATTGAATGTCATTTCAGTTCAACTTTCTGAGTATAAATTATCATATACACTGCAAGACAACAATAGTCAAGCACTATGAAAGGTTTTGCCACAAACTTAATTGACTGGCTTCTCTCATGTATGATTTTGTGTCTTCAGACTTCACATGTACATGATTTAGGAGCTTCTATGAGTATTGAGGAGCTGAAACCATTTAGTGCTTTGTAAGTAATTAGGAAGATTTGAAAATGTATGCAATGTTTAAAAGCTAGCCAATGCAGGGTTGGTAGAACCGGTCTAATATCCTTTTTTGCATTTGTCATTAAGAGCATATGTTGTAATTTAGATTAGAGCACGCCCAAGTTCCTAACTGGCAATGAAGAACTGACGAGGCAGCCATCAAGTGTTGGACAGTATTCTAGGGCATAATGTTGTAAAGGTTTTTGGTCCAGAAAATAAATCTCTTTTTTTTCTGTATTAAGTTGTGGGAAATAACTAGCTATCCAATTTTTTAAATGAACTATGTATTCCATTCATTTTGTAAATTGGTAAGTTTCGTCGGAGTGTGAAGAAATGTAGAGCTGAGTATCATCACCATAACAGTAAAAACTAATGTGCAATGCTTCCTAATAATATCTCTCAAGGTCTAGCATGTACAGGGTGAAAAGCAATGGTCCTAGTACTGAACCTTGCAGTACTCCATACTGAACCTGCTCAAAGTGTTCTGTAATCTCAAAATTTGAGCTCCATTGCACATTTTTTCCCCCATTCTGGTTCCACACTCACTACTACAGAAACCCCACTCCATGTTCATTTCATAGCAAAATTCGATAACCATTGAGAGTGTAAGATTTTGTTTTTACACAGTTATAACAAAATAGAAGTATACACGGAGTAAAATGCATTTTAGACTCCAATATTTAGTGAAAATGTTTCCAAACAGTCAATGCATGATCAACGCAACATGATGGTGTGTTGAATAAAGCAATTGAGTCTCTGTTTGCTAATAAAGATAAGTAGTCAGCACCTACTGGTGTAACAATGTAACCTGCAGAAAGGGTCACTGACATGGCCACCATTAATGGACAGACTGACAGCTTGTCTGGAACACAGTCAAAAGTCCCAGAGCTGTTGGACTGTCATATCGGCACTGGTTGGAACTGACACACCGATCAAATTGAATGACAAACTAGCCAGCTAGTGGAAAATAACTAGCTAGTGGAAAACATATCTTGAGCATTTTAAACATGGAGATACACTGTTTTACTGATGAACAGAGTTAAGGCAACAAATGTGTCCCAGTCTGTTAATCTGGGATAATCTGTCGCATATAATGTTGCTTAATTTGTATTTATTATAACTGTGCATCCCTGTATAGTGACTTGTACTGATTTGAAAACTTGTAGTGTACTTTTTCATTTAATAATTATTTTTCTATATAATTCTTTTGTAGTTACAGCTGGGGCGTGTAACACGTGTGCAGAAACATAGGAAGATTCTCAGAGCTGCCCGGAATTTAGACCCAGAAACACTCATCATTGAGTATAGAGGCAAAGTCATGCTCAGACAGCAGTTTGAAGTCAATGGACATTTTTTCAAAAAGTAAGTGTTTCTGTGTGATTGTATCTATGCATATTATCAACATCATCTTGATCTCATTTTAATAATTCAAAATTATATTAAAAAAATCTCATTTTAACCATGTATTTGTAAAATGTTTATTGCAAATTGACTGTCCTTCCTGAGTCCTTCTATTAACTCCACTTCAGGCCATATCCATTTGTCCTGTTCTACTCCAAGTTTAATGAAGTGGAGATGTGTGTGGATGCCCGAACATTTGGCAATGATGCACGGTTTATCAGAAGATCGTGCACACCCAACGCTGAGGTGAGATGAATCTGGTGTTATCTGATGACTGCTGATGTCGTAGGGTTGCATCACCTATACATATTAGTGCATATTCTGTTCATAGTTTCTTTTCTGTGTGACAGCCTGATTATATTTGTTTCTTTTTGTCCTGTATACGCTTAAACACAGGTGCGGCACATGATTGCAGAGGGATGATTCACCTGTGTATCTATGCTGTTGCTCACATCTCAAAAGATTCTGAAGTCACTATCGGGGTTTGACTACGAGTTTAGCTGCTGGTTCAGTCACTCTTAATACGTTTCTTAAGATCTCAGTATGAGTCTCTTAGATGAACTGCGATTTCGGTGCTGTTTGTATTGACTCTTTTCCTTCCAATTCTTCCCACAGTAATTATAAAGTAGATTGTGCATGTCATAAGGGCAATCAGGATTGTCCTGTGCAGAGACACAATCTCCGCCCCATCCAACTACCATCCCCCTCAGTCTTCACAATTTGCCCTGCCTGGAATAGAAACACCGAAAAAGACGAGACCCGAACGCAGAGAGATGGAAGGGGACAGGCTCGTAGACCGGCGTGTCTGATGAGAGCAACCATCAGCTGGAAGATGCAAATGAGACACAGGGAGTTAGCGATACAGAGGTGCATTTTTGTGGAATATCAATTCTCAATGTCTACTTCTCTGCTGCAGATACTTCGAGAAATTATAATGATGATTATCTCACATGATGATGAAGCTTTGCTTGTTTTTGTGCTATAGGATGCTCTTATCTGACGGAGTGAAGTTGGAGAATGGAGAGGAGTTAGATGAGAGAGTGGAGTGCCAATACCAAACAGACGTGTAAGCTTTATTCATATGAGAAACAATTATAAAATCAGATACGTACTGTCTAATTTTAACACAGATCCTGTTGTCTCAACTTGGGCCCTATGATTTTCCAAAATGTGGAAAACACAAATGAAATTGCAAATTACAATAATAAAACAGCCAATTTTTGAAGGATATATCAAAATTAGGAAAGTACACTTAATCAAAATGCTGTAGTGGACCAGTGTCTGTAAAGGTAAAAAAGATTTACACAAAGACTACACATTCTCAAGCATGAGTGACAAAGTGTAGAAGTGTTTATTCAAAAAATAAAAGGAATTGTTTAATTTTCATTTGCTAACTTTTTTTTTAAAGATTAATTTGATTGTATATGTTTCATGGCTTCATTGGTTTTACCGCCAATTTTCATAGTACATTTTTTTTCCTGAGTTGATTTACAGAATTTTTAACCTTTTAACTATTTCAACCTTTTCAAAAAGTCTATTTTGATGAATAATAATATCAATTTAATAAATGATTATATTATTACACATTGTATGAGTTCCATAGATTTGACTTGCTTTTTGATTATTATAATTTAAACCAATAAAACACAATCCAGAAAAATAAAAATGGAAAACATTGAAAAAAGAAAATGGAATTCAATGAAAAGATGTTAATAAATTGTAAGTTTCATTTCGACTTTACGGTCAGAACTATTAAAATGGAATCCAGAAAAATTTGAATGGTAAACTGGTTTTATGGAATATGGGTAGAAGTGAAATAGATTCTCATAGGGCCCTACTCACCATATCAACCACTCATTCTTTTCCCCACTCAGTCTCCGTGACGTAACGCAAGGCAGAGGCCATAATGCACATGTTCGAGAACCTTGAGAGGAGAAAAAAACGCGGTCAGGGTTCAGCGCAGGGTACAGCTGAAGAAAACAAACTGGAACTACGGGCAGGTTGTGGTTTAGGGGCAGGACTGGGTGTAGCAGGGGGCTTCTCAGGGTCAATGTCTGTTGTGTCCTAATGAAGAGACAAGTAATAGTGTGTATGAACACAGCCATTATAAGAAAATATTTAAAGTAAAAAAGGTAAAAAGTAACTACCACAGTGGCAAAAGAGGTACGGCGTGTGCTGACTCCTCCAACTGCTCCTGTATTTGGTGCACAGTTTCCTGCTGTAAGTGAGGGCACTTCTGCCTCCCCTGCTTCCAGTTTGTTTTCTTCAGCTGTACCCTGCGCTGAACCCTGACCGCGTTTTTTTCTCCTCTCAAGGTTCTCGAACATGTGCATTATGGCCTCTGCCTTGCGTTCTGTCACGGAGACTGAGTGGGGAAAAGAATGAGTGGTTGATATGGTGAGTAGGGCCCTATGAGAATCTATTTCACTTCTACCCATATTCCATAAAACCAGTTTACCATTCAAATTTTTCTGGATTCCATTTTAATAGTTCTGACCGTAAAGTCGAAATGAAACTTACAATTTATTAACATCTTTTCATTGAATTCCATTTTCTTTTTTCAATGTTTTCCATTTTTTATTTTTCTGGATTGTGTTTTATTGGTTTAAATTATAATAATCAAAAAGCAAGTCAAATCTATGGAACTCATACAATGTGTAATAATATAATCATTTATTAAATTGATATTATTATTCATCAAAATAGACTTTTTGAAAAGGTTGAAATAGTTAAAAGGTTAAAAATTCTGTAAATCAACTCAGGAAAAAAATGTACTATGAAAATTGGCGGTAAAACCAATGAAGCCATGAAACATATACAATCAAATTAATCTTTAAAAAAAAAGTTAGCAAATGAAAATTAAACAATTCCTTTTATTTTTTGAATAAACACTTCTACACTTTGTCACTCATGCTTGAGAATGTGTAGTCTTTGTGTAAATCTTTTTTACCTTTACAGACACTGGTCCACTACAGCATTTTGATTAAGTGTACTTTCCTAATTTTGATATATCCTTCAAAAATTGGCTGTTTTATTATTGTAATTTGCAATTTCATTTGTGTTTTCCACATTTTGGAAAATCATAGGGCCCAAGTTGAGACAACAGGATCTGTGTTAAAATTAGACAGTACGTATTGATTTTATAATTGTTCTCATATGAATAAAGCTTACACGTCTGTTTGGTATTGGCACTCCACTTCCTCATCTAACTCCTCTCCATTCTCCAACTTCACTCCGTCAGATAAGAGCATCCTATAGCACAAAAACAAGCAAAGCTTCATCATCATGTGAGATAATCATCATTATAATTTCTCGAAGTATCTGCAGCAGAGAAGTAGACATTGAGAATTGATATTCCACAAAAATGCACCTCTGTATCGCTAACTCCCTGTGTCTCATTTGCATCTTCCAGCTGATGGTTGCTCTCATCAGACACGCCGGTCTACGAGCCTGTCCCCTTCCATCTCTCTGCGTCGGGTCTCGTCTTTTCCGGTGTTTCTATTCCAGGCAGGGCAAATTGTGAAGACTGAGGGGGATGGTAGTTGGATGGGGCGGAGATTGTGTCTCTGCACAGGACAATCCTGATTGCCCTTATGACATGCACAATCTACTTTATAATTACTGTGGGAAGAATTGAAGGAAAAAAGAGTCAATACAAACAGCACCAAATCGCAGTTCATCTAAAGACTCATACTGAGATCTTAAGAAACGCATTAGAGTGACTGAACCAGCAGCTAAACTCTAGTCAAACCCCAATAGTGACTTCAGAATCTTTTGAGATGTGAGCAACAGCATAGATACACAGGTGAATCATCCCCTCTGCAATCATGTGCCGCACCTGTGTTTAAGCGTATACAGGACAAAAAGAAACAAATATAATCAGGCTGTCACACAGAAAAGAAACTATGAACAGAATATGCACTAATATGTATAGGTGATGCAACCCTACGACATCAGCAGTCATCAGATAACACCAGATTCATCTCACCTCAGCGTTGGGTGTGCACGATCTTCTGATAAACCGTGCATCATTGCCAAATGTCCGGGCATCCACACACATCTCCACTTCATTAAACTTGGAGTAGAACAGGACAAATGGATATGGCCTGAAGTGGAGTTAATAGAAGGACTCAGGAAGGACAGTCAATTTGCAATAAACATTTTACAAATACATGGTTAAAATGAGATTTTTTTAATATAATTTTGAATTATTAAAATGAGATCAAGATGATGTTGATAATATGCATAGATACAATCACACAGAAACACTTACTTTTTGAAAAAATGTCCATTGACTTCAAACTGCTGTCTGAGCATGTACTTTGCCTCTTATACTCAATGATGAGTGTTTCTGGGTCTAAATTCCGGGCAGCTCTGAGAATCTTCCTATGTTTCTGCACACGTGTTACACGCCCCAGCTGTAACTACAAAAGAATTATATAGAAAAATAATTATTAAATGAAAAAGTACACTACAAGTTTTCAAATCAGTACAAGTCACTATACAGGGATGCACAGTTATAATAAATACAAATTAAGCAACATTATATGCGACAGATTATCCCAGATTAACAGACTGGGACACATTTGTTGCCTTAACTCTGTTCATCAGTAAAACAGTGTATCTCCATGTTTAAAATGCTCAAGATATGTTTTCCACTAGCTAGTTATTTTCCACTAGCTGGCTAGTTTGTCATTCAATTTGATCGGTGTGTCAGTTCCAACCAGTGCCAATATGACAGTCCAACAGCTCTGGGACTTTTGACTGTGTTCCAGACAAGCTGTCAGTCTGTCCATTAATGGTGGCCATGTCAGTGACCCTTTCTGCAGGTTACATTGTTACACCAGTAGGTGCTGACTACTTATCTTTATTAGCAAACAGAGACTCAATTGCTTTATTCAACACACCATCATGTTGCGTTGATCATGCATTGACTGTTTGGAAACATTTTCACTAAATATTGGAGTCTAAAATGCATTTTACTCCGTGTATACTTCTATTTTGTTATAACTGTGTAAAAACAAAATCTTACACTCTCAATGGTTATCGAATTTTGCTATGAAATGAACATGGAGTGGGGTTTCTGTAGTAGTGAGTGTGGAACCAGAATGGGGGAAAAATGTGCAATGGAGCTCAAATTTTGAGATTACAGAACACTTTGAGCAGGTTCAGTATGGAGTACTGCAAGGTTCAGTACTAGGACCATTGCTTTTCACCCTGTACATGCTAGACCTTGAGAGATATTATTAGGAAGCATTGCACATTAGTTTTTACTGTTATGGTGATGATACTCAGCTCTACATTTCTTCACACTCCGATCGAAACTTACCAATTTACAAAATGAATGGAATACATAGTTCATTTAAAAAATTGGATAGCTAGTTATTTCCCACAACTTAATACAGAAAAAAAAGAGATTTATTTTTCGGACCAAAAACCTTTACAACATTATGCCCTAGAATACTGTCCAACACTTGATGGCTGCCTCGTCAAGTTCTTCATTGCCAGTTAGGAACTTGGGCGTGCTCTAATCTAAATTACAACATATGCTCTTAATGACAAATGCAAAAAAGGATATTAGACCGGTTCTACCAACCCTGCATTGGCTAGCTTTTAAACATTGCATACATTTTCAAATCTTCCTAATTACTTACAAAGCACTAAATGGTTTAGCTCCTCAATACTCATAGAAGCTCCTAAATCATGTACATGTGAAGTCTGAAGACACAAAATCATACATGAGAGAAGCCAGTCAATTAAGTTTGTGGCAAAACCTTTCATAGTGCTTGACTATTGTTGTCTTGCAGTGTATATGATAATTTATACTCAGAAAGTTGAACTGAAATGACATTCAATACAAAATGACTTAATTAAAACATTTCAACTGCACATGAAGACCATTTCTCTAGTCATGCATTTCGTCGTTGAGGATTTCTAAAAAGAAAACTGCAATGTCTCATTTTAATCTCGTAAACCCAATCTCATAAATAAACTGTCTCGTCAAACCCCTGATCAGTTGGGTACGTGGTTAAGTTTCAACCATATTTATTGATTTGACTGCACTGACCGTATTGGACAAGAATTCAAATGAGCTGTACGATGAAATCACTATTTTCAGCAGAACTGCTTTATAGAACTAGTTTATTAATTGATGATCTTTTCAATAGAACCGAATCAACACTAAACTGACTTCAGCTGAACAATGACACTATTTTCTGTACAGCCCAAATGAACGGTTTGCATCATTGAATCCTTTTCGTGTTATGAATGTAAATATGCTTAAAAACAATCTGTATGGTATAAAGTGCAATATAAAGAAAAGGTAATAAAATTAGCTGTCACTACATTCTTTGCCCAAAGCCATGAATCGTCTTAATTGACTCTAGTTTGATACTTCCCAAATTTAAGATGTTTGAAAACAGATGTTATTTTTGTATCCTATTTATGATATTGATGACTTGATAGTCTTAAAACCTCAACACTTAAGACGATCCATGAAAACCCATCTATACCTGCATTTGTGAGCCCAACACAGTGTTGTTGCAAGCCAGTTCTGTTCGATTAATGGTGTCCATGGCGACAGTAGACGGGGATGGGGACGAGTTGCCATTGGCACAGTAGTGTTCGAGGAGGGTCTGTACGTCAGCACTGTACTGGTTAACGAGAGCTTCCTCATACTGATCAGTCCACTGCCGAATTCGTGTCTCCCCATCCTTCTGTTGTGTTCTCATCCAGAACACTGGCCTCAGACGCAGAGATTCTGCAACAATCAGAGGATACATTAGATTAAAGATTTATCAGATAACAAATGGAGGAAGATTTCAAGTCTTAGACTATTTACAAGACTATCTTAACTATTGTAGCCATTAAAAATACATTAACATAAACCTGCACATTACATGACAGTATTGTTTTATGTCAAGATTTCTAGAAAACATGTTAACCAACTTGCAGATGTTGCACTGAATTGCACAGAACAGGAAAAAAAAGCTGGTGATGAGAAGGGATAGTTCACCCACAAATGAAAATTATGTCAATCACTCATCCTCATGTCCTTCCAAACCCAAGACAAAGACTTTCAATCATCTTTGGAACACAATTGAAGATATTTTTGATTAAATCTGAAAGCTTTTTGTCTCTCTCATAGACAGCTATGCAACTACCACTTTGACGCTTCAAAAAGTTAATGAAGAGACCATTGAATTATGGTTAGGGAAGGTCAACTTTATTATCCCTGAAGGGACAATTTGTTTCACACCAAGTAGTAAACCATACAATCAACAAAACAAACACATAACATCCACACAGACAAAAGATTTCCATAAATTGATTACCTAGAACAATTTTAAAAAGCAATGGCAGCTGGTACAAAATAATTTTTAAATTGATTTGTCTGACAAAATGGAAGATAATATCTACGGAGTAGAAGAAATTTAATCCATATAAATTAAGTGGTTTATATACCAAATTTTATGATGAGGCTTGAAGAGATATGATGAACACACTTAAAGCTGCAATTCGTAGCTTTTTTTGGGTTAAATATTATCCAAAATACATACGAGAAAATACATAACCAGCTAAGTGTTCAAAACTCTCTGTTTGCCTTAGCTCGATTCAAAGCAGGAAGCTTGTAATAATGTTTTTAATTCCAGTGGCACTTGTGGATTTCCGCAGGAGATTTGAGCATGTCTTTGCGTCATTACGTCACATCTGTGCACAGAGTTTCGACTAGTAGACTATGTTGCCTGTGAGGATGCTGGTAGTGGAGATTTATAGCCTTTTATAGCCTTCACTTGATATAATTAAACTTAACTTGATGGCAGATCTAGAAAGGTTCCAACAATAATCACCAATGACAACAGATTCACCTGATGAAAAATGCAAAAGACTTCGGAGTGGCTACAGAAATAAAGAGACTGCAACTGGCACATGCGAAAACAAGGATACATATTGGAAGGACATTACATGTCATTGACAATTTGAGAAAGTATATAATTTGCATGGTTTTGCATGATATGATAAGCAATTGTTAGATTTAATCAGCGCGATTGACTGCAATGTCAAACCAGAACAAAGGTGGATGTTGCATATAATCTGTGATTCTAAATGCCAGTATCCACACTCGCCACGGTGACAGACAGCTGCAAACTCTCCTCAAACACTGTGTTAATCTGCACTGTGTCGTGTCCAATTACAACTCACATAAAGTTGATAATTCCACGAACAACTGCAATTCTTGCAGTTGACTTCGAACAGAGATGGCGACGAAGAGGTAAAACTGCAGCTTTAATTTAGGCCTTCATTCACAAATAAACATTGATCGCCGAACAGACAAGCTCACGCAAAACTGCTTGAAACGTGATAACAAACCTCTTGCCGGAAGCTTAAAATGAACACACGTGCATAAACTTCATTCACAGCTTGAGGTTCCGTTGGTTTAACAACTGATGTGCGTGTTGATTGTTTACATGTGAATAAAAGCTGATTGAATCTGTTCATCATATAAAGCAATCATGTCTCTACAGGAAATTTTAGACTTAAACTAAATTTTGTTTTTTAAGATTAAGTTTTACAATCTCTTTGACCTTTTTGAAGAGTCAAAGTGTCATTTGTGTAGCTGTCTATGGAGGGACGGAAAGCTCTAGAATTAACTGTCATTTGTGTTCTGAAGATGAACGAAGTCTTACAGGTTTGGAATCGAAATGAGGGCGAGTAATTAATGAACGATTTTTCGGATTTGGGTAACAACACTTTTAATGAGTCACTAAGCAAACTATCTTTAAAGGAGATCCAGACACACAAGTCAGCAAACTGAACTGCTCTTCCCAGTTTAAGACAATGTCTATAATTGCACATATTACATCCAGTAATATTTCCTGAAGATGATATAGAGGCGGAATCATTAGATAACACTGCATATTTGAGTCCATACCTTCATCCTCATGGATTTTCTGGAACCTCTCTGTATGCCTGTAATGAGAACATACATTTTTATTTTATTCATTATCATATAAGACAGATGATGGGAAAGCTTTGACAGATTCGTCATTTTTTGTAGGCAGCATTGTGCATGTATTTGTTGTTTTACCTTAACTTTCTTGGCTTTAGGGGTAGTGCGCGTTTTCTCTGTGCTCTTCTTCTCTCTTCTTAACTTTGTTATGTTTGACTCTTTTGACAGTGAGAGTGATGCTAGTGGGTGTGTGTTGAGTGGCTGTGTACGACACAGCAGAGGCTGACATATCCTCATCTCCACTCTCTGTAGCACTGCTCTCCCCCACTGTAAAGGAAGATGCACATAAGAGAGCAGTGACACTGGTGAGTTCTGAGTTATTTTAATTCTCCTTCAGTGTGATACATTTAGAGATATAAAAGAGAAATACCCAGAAAAACTTGTCAGAAACGTCAAAATACAGAAGTGAGACTTCTAAAATAATCTGTTCAGCTGTAATTGTATTTGGTACTACTCAATATTCAACAATATTATTGGTTTGATAGCACGAACACTATAGAACGAGAATTGAAATGAGCTGGATGATGACATCACTGTTTTCTGCAGAGCTGCTTTATAGCTGAACTAAACTAATTGATGATCTTCAATTGGAACTGAACTGACTTCAGCTGAATAATGACACTCTTTTTAGAGCTGCTTCAGAGCAGAATTGAACTCTGCATAATTTTTTTGATAAATCACTGTAAAGCTGCTTTAAAAAAGTCTGTATTGTACAAAGCGCTATAGCAGTGGTCACCAATCTCGGTCCTGGAGGGCCGATGTCCTGCAGAGTTTAGCTCCAACCAGGTCCAACACACCTGCCTGAAAGTTTCTATTATGCCTAGTGAGACCTTGATTAGCTGGTTCAGGTGTGTTTAATTGGGGTTGGAGCTAAACTCTGTAGGACACCGGCCCTCCAGGACTGAGATTGGTGACCCATGCGCTATAGAAATGAAAGTGACATGACTTGACTTATTGCTACTATCAGTGTTGAGTAGTGACGGACAGTTGTTTTCTGGATAATGCATGCTTGACTGAAAAAGCATCCTTTATGAAATTAAAGGAATGGTTCACTTAAAAATGAAAATTCTGTCATCATTTACTCACCTCAAGTTGTTCCAAACCTGTGTAAATTTCTCTCTTCTGTTGAACACAAAGGAAGATATTTTGAAGAATATCTGTAACCAGACAGTTGATGGACCCCACTGACTTCCATAGCTTTTTTTTACATATTCTAGAAGTCAATGGGGTCCATCAGCTGTCTGGTTACTGACATCCTTCAAAATATTTCTTAGTAATAGTGTTCAACAGAGGAAAGAAATTCACTCAGGTTTCAAACAACTTGGTGGTGAGTAAATGACAGAATTTTCATTTTTAAGTGAACTACTCCTTAAAACATACACACTTCTTTTCATAAATAGATGGTAAATTAAAGCTATTTAATATACTATGGAATAAATGTCTATAACAATATGAAAAAAAAAATTTAATAGGCATTGACATTTGTTTGTGGTGTTACATTGTATTTATTGTGCATTGGCCACTACTTATAATATCCTGGGACGGTCAGATGCAGCACATCTCTAATTCTCACAAGGATGCGTTCTTTGTCCTTCCGAGTTTGTCCTTTCAAGGTAGCCTGGCATGGCCGGTCTCCACTAGAACGCGAGTCCATTTTTGCGTTCTCTGGAATTGAGAAACAGCCACTTTTACCTGAAAAATTCTCCCCTCTTCTGTCGTCTGCCCGTCCAGCCCTTTCTTCTTCTCCAGACCCCTGCAATAAGAACACATTCAGTACAGATTCTCCATCCATTAGATCAATAACTAATTGCCATGATTCGCAGTGAAGTTATTGGCCACTGTTCTTATGAGGCCAATAACTGCTATGATGATTCAGCCCATTGACATTTAACACAGAGCTGATTTAAGGCCTAGACATTTAAGACCCGGCACGAATGTGAAGATGTAACAAAAATAAAACCATGGACCTCTGCAATGTTTGAAAGATACAGAAAGTTTCAAGTTCAATAAAGTGATTTAAGTTTTTCATTGGTAATTTATTTGTATTTAAGGTGGGAAAAAGCCTCATCAAGCAGTGAGATATAAGCTTAGGGGAACATGCTGACTTATCAACTCATCACAACATATTTCCCACATATCGAATATATTTGAGAATGTACTGTGCTTTGCATTAAATTAAGTGAAATACATATTTCCATATGTGGTGAAGTCATATGCTCATGATTGAAGTGTACTGTACTTTTTTCAGGTATGTAAACTGTTCTAAAAAGGGCCATCTACAGACACCACTAAAGCACAGTACAATCTTAAATGAGATATCTAAATACAAATCACCTACCTGCAATTCTCACACTTAATGAGGAAGCCATCCTGCATTAGACGCGCACTAAAACACCAGGGAGGTGGAACTGCGCCCTCCACAACCTCCTCCTCTCGATGAACTCTCGCTGTCGGCAGAGTTGTCTGGTTCATCGGTGGGGAAACGAGGGTCGTGATCGTCCCAGAGTGCGCTCGTTCCGTGTGGGAGAAAATGGTCTGGGAGAGTGGGGAGGCAGGAGGGGTGGGAGGGGGTGGAGCTCCATAGTTACTGATCCTGACAACACACAACGGGAAGACTGTTGCATCTTCAAACAACGGTGTTCAGGCACAACAAAAGAGTAAAGGAAAGAGAGAGAGTGGTGGGAGAGAATGAAAGGTGGGGAGCAGGGAAAAAGGGCAGGAAGAAAGAAGAGGTGGGAATGAAAACAAAAAGAAATGTTGCATTCTATAGTAAACAGTATTGTAATGTTGCTAAGAATGTATGGGTGCAAATTTTCTTAAACTAAAACCATAAAAAACTAAAGGAACTTTAAGTAGATTGATTTTTGAAAATGTGACAAACACTACTGAAAAATACTTGTAGGCATTCTGCATAAGACAAACTCCTTAATGTTCCTCATTTGTGAGTTGCTTTGGATAAAAGCATCTGATAAGACTAAAATTCAAATATAATACCAGTCCAGGTTGGTTTGTAGTAATGTTAAGGAAAAGGTATCAGAGGTAATGAGTTTATGGCTATGGATGTTATACAAAAACACTTTTCATTATAAATGTATCTATTCGAGTTTAATCATTTGCACAAAACAAAAGTAGCATTTTTTAAATATATTCAGTTTTATGCATTACTTCGGTGCTATTAGGTTACATCAGTGGTTCTCAAAAGAGTAGGGCACACGGAGCAGGGGAAAACAAAACTAAAAACAGAAAAGCAGTTGCAACAGTCCTTTAGGCAAGTCCTGCCACTCGGCCACCATCTTGGCAACGCCTCAGACAGCTCCAGAAATGACTAACAAGACCAGGTTCCTATCTAAATGAATGGGCAGAGAGTCAGAACTGCACTTTCACTGGTCACTGGGACATAAAAACTGCATGTATAGAAACAGCTGTAAAACATGATAAATCGCTGAAAAAGTTTGATGACTTTGCCCCAAAACGCAAATATTTGAATTTCTAAGGTTTAAAACACCCTTTCCACATCAACTGTGCGCATGCTGTCAGTGGAACCAGACGATGAGGCTTAAATGTTTCCCGGCTTTACTGTTAAAAGCAGACGATTGGCTTTCCAGCGGGAGTTGCGGCATACAACCGCCATCTTTAGCGTTACAGGTTTTCCCTATATAGTTGTATTGAGGATTTAGGAAGTGACATGTCTCTTTATAAATTGTCTCTGTCTGCTTTTATAAAGTGGTAGCGAACACCAATTCCACCGATATCGTCTCTTTCGAGCTCTTCAGCGGACGGCATAAACAAGCTGCTATTACAAACACACTGCTCCGCTGCCATGTTTTCAGACGAGATGAGCTTGTGAGCCACTGATTATATATTGTTCATCCAAAGAATTATTGAAACATTTATTGTTTATTTAAATTCAAATTTATGTTCTGCTCTATCTATTCGCTCACTGTATTTTTCAATGATTCAATGATATTACAAACTTAAAGCTATTGCAGGTGTTACTGTTTTAAATGCACATTTTTAATTTAAAAATGTTTTTTTTTTCCATTTGATTGTTTTTTAGAGAAATTATGCATGTCAGAGCGGAGCCGATTAAAAAAAAAATTAGGGTTTGGTGGTCACCAAATAAGTTTGAGAGCCACTGGGTTACACATTGATGCTAAAATGACAATACTCATAATATAACTATACTCCCATACTCAATATTATAGGCTAATATGTTAAAATACAAATAAAGAATAAAAAGAACTTACAGCATAGGGCAGGCCACCATATCCATGATTCTGTGTGTTCCCACAGCTGCGACTTGAGTAATTTTCTCCGTTTACTGCCTGGGCTTGCTTCAACTGACCTCAGGACTGAGAGAAAGAGAGAATTTTTTAAATGATTGGAAATAAATTCGCTAGTTAGTTACACAAGTAACAGTGGTTCTGTAAACTCTAGACTGACCACAAGAGGCAGTGTTTAGCCCTCAGTGGATCTATTGCAGTGCCATGTCAGATGGACGGAGAATATGCCAGACAAGACATGTCAAGATATAGGCTTTGTCATTTTAAAAATGACAAAGATCTATGCTAGTCCCTTAATTTCAGTTTTCAATTAAGAAACCACTACTGTCGTTTCATTCCTCCTGACCACCAGAGGCAGTTCTAAAGCACTCAGTATTTGACCCATATCAACACAGACACAAGGATCACTTCTCAACTGAAAGCAGTTAAGGTCCACCATAGTGATCTGCAGAACTGAACATGTTGAACTGAAAGAGTAAAGATGAAATGGTGGAAGGAGAAACCCATTCGCCAAGAGAACGAGACAGTTTAAGTAGAATGACAAGTGATAGCACCAGGTAGGGCCACTGGGCCTTCCTCCAGATTAGAGTGATCACCACTTTAAGACGTGGTTTGAGACACATTTCTACTTTCTACTTTGTTTGATCCATGCCAGCTAAGAGGTTGTAGTGATGTAAATGTGTATGTGGAGTCTTTTAACAGCCAATGTTTAAAAATTCTAGATGAAGTGGCTCCTATGAAATCAAACATTGTGTCTGTTAAAAAGCCCTGCCCATGGATAAATTCATCTATTCAGAGCCTTAGAAGTAATCGGAAAATAGAGCGCTTATGGAAAACAACTGAAACTCGAAGTTCACAGGCTCTATCTTAGGGAATTAACCGCTTCTCTAAATGAACTTCTGAAGAATGCTAGGTTTTTGATAGTATTGGCCCCTGTGTTGTAGAAATGATCAATACTTCTCTTTTAACTGGGGTGGTTCCTGACTTTTTTAAACATGCTATTGTTGAACCTGCTCTTAAAAAGCCCAGTTTAGACCCATTGCAACCCTCGAATTATAGGCCTATATCTAAACTCCATTTCATGGCGAAGATTCTAGAGAAAGTGGTAGCAGAGCAGCTTACTACTTTTCTTAGAAATAAATGATATTTTTGATAAATATCTGTCAGGCTTTCGTAAAAAACATTCAACGGAAACTGCACTGGTGAAAGTTTCAAGCGATATTTTGATGTCTGCTGATTCTGGGAAGCATACAGTGTTAGTTTTGTTGGACCTTACATCTGCTTTTGACACTATTGATCACAATATTATGCTTAATAAACTTCAGGCTCTATAGTGTTCTTATAAGAAAAAATAAAGTGCGTCGTGGAATCATCTGGCGCTAAATTTAAATTAACCGTTTGGGATACATCTCGCCGGTGATTTGCGATGCATTCTGTGAACTTTCTCATAGCCCTCCGTTTGGAGTGTGCCTCTGAAAAATCTCTGTTTCAAGGGCTATGTAGCCCTACCTCTCTCACCCTACCCATCGATCTCAACAAGAATCGGACACCCTACCCCTAGACGTGAACGCGCAAAACGGAGGGGTAGGGCTAAGGGGTAGGGCCAAGGGGTGAATTAGGATTGAGCCTTAGAGTGCTATCAGTACATTCAAAAACGACAAAAGTCGATGTTGCCTACACAGTATTATCGTCTTTTTAAAATTCGTACCCTGTTGACTTCAATGGGGCATGTTCTAAACCTGCTTTTAGCCTCTTAACATCCTTGATTTGTCATTACGAGTGCACAGCCATGTGAGTGGCGTTATTAAGAGCGACCACGGACTATCTGACTGCAGTAGATATGAAAGATTAATAATAAAAATGATGTTAATTCAGCCAGCGCACATACCTATATTTGCTTCCTGTTTTCGGTCGAAGCCCATTGTAGTCGATTGTCAAGTTCACGTGCGCAATCATTGGTGAATATCATCTCAAACCTCCTCCGTGTGTTCAACATCTGATTCGGATGAACTATCCATTTGACCTGATATTCTCAGAACACCCCACAGTGTTGGGTTTGAGATGATATTCACTAATGATCGCGCACATGGACTCGAACAATTGACTACTGTGGGCTTTCGAACCAAAAACAGGAAGCAAACATAGGTATGTGCGCTGGCTCAAAAAATAAGCTCAATGTTAAAATTGACCAGAGTTCTTCTTTAACCTGCTAAAAAAAATATATTTATTTTAAATGTTATACGCAAGTAAGTAAACTTTATTTATATAGCACCGATCACAGATAAAATCACAAAGTGCTTTACATAGCAAGTTTAACAGAATAATAACAATTAAGACAAATCATACAGAAAAAAAAAATAAAAACATACAAACAAAATAGCTCAGTCAACTAAAAACTTGTCTAAAAAGTACTGTCTTTAGCTGTTTTTTAAAGAATCAACAGAAACGGCCACGCGCAACAATCGAGGGCAGGGCATTCCATAGTTTGGGAGCTACTGCATAAAATGAGCGATAAAATTTAAGGTGTGTTTTGGGGACCATCAGGAGGCTTTGACCTGAAGAGAGCGAAGAGTGCGGCCAGAAGAACATATGTCGGCTGTATATTGGGGGGTCTGTCCAAGTAGTGCTCTAAAAGTTAAGACTAAAATTTTAAACTCAATTCTATATTGGTAACACTTTACAATAAGGTTCATTAGTTACTACATTAGTTAACATTAACAAAGAATGAACAATACTTCTTCAGCAATTGTTAATCTTTTGTAATGTTAATTTCAACATTTACTAATACTTTATTAAAATCTTGTTAACATTAGTTAATGCACTGTGAACTAACATGAACAAACAATGAACAGCTGAATTTGTTTTAACTAACGTTAACAAAGAATAACAAATACAGTAACAAATGGTTAGTTCATGTTAGTTAATGCATGAACTAATGTTTAATAAATGAACCTTATTGTAAAGTGTTACCTCTATATTTTACTGGAAGCCAGTGAAGATTAAATAAGATGGGAGTAATGTGAGCCGTTCTGTTTGTTCCTGTAATTAGCCTGGCTGCAGAGTTTTGCACCAATTGAAGATGGTTCAGAGAAGATTTGTTAAAACAGGTACAATAATCAAGCCGTGAAGAGATAAAAGAGTGAATGATCAATTCCATGGTAGCTTTAGGTAAAATAGATCTCAGTTTAGAGATATTTCTCAAGTGAAAAATCAGTCGTAGTGTACACAAGAGAAATAACCACAGGCTAGGCTAGAGGACAAGCTGCAATACTAGGGATGTGTGAGACTTAGTTCGACTAGACAATACAATTTTTTCACTTTTGTGTTTTGCTTTAAATCTTTAAAAAGGCTACATTCAATTGTGTTGTGTTAATGTTACATTTGAAAAAATACATAATTTTAAGAAGTGAGTGGAAAACAAAACCATTTTACCTCACACCACGCATGGTTTTATCTTCTTTGTGTCACTCGTGGCGAGCTAAACAAAAATGCCTACTCAGAAGGTGAGCATGAATTTCTACAAGTTGTGAAAGAGACCGTGTGTTGAGCTACTGCAGCTTATAATCTTTGGCCTGTCCCCATGACGTTGTTGGCATATTCTGCCATATCTGCAGGTGCCACAATGTTCTACTAATGCTTAGCACTTCCTTTGGCAGACAGGAGTAATAAAACAGTACAGTGTTCAACAGTAGAGAGGCAGTGGTTATGAAAACCATGTTTAAAATTGATCAGACCATAATCACATCCTCTGACTCGATCAGTGTTCTCTCAACTTAGTCAATTACATAAACCAATCACATTTTCGTACCGGTAATGGTTTTTTTTATAAAATGAGTTGTAAAATTTTGAAAAATGTGCTCCAAAGAAATAAAGTGTGGTTGAACATTAGCCAAAGGTTCTAAGACCTGATTCAGGAGAGAAGAAAAAAACATTTTAAAAAATATTAATAATTCACTGAATAAAAAACACTGAATAAAAAGCGGGTTGTGCAATCCACAAGTTCTCAGTGCCCATAATGTCCAAATACACATAAAAATTTTTTTTTTAAAAATCAAGTATCTGTACTTGAAACATTAATGACATGGTTTTGTTCCCAACAGTTCAAATAATGGTAGCAAGGCACAAAAAAAACAAAGATAGCTGGTTATCTTATGTTTAAACTGTTTAAATGGGGAAAAAAATGGGGGATGTAGTAAAAGAATGAAGTCTACACATTGCCCAGCTAAAAAGCAAGACAAATTTAGTAAGTCAGTGAAACTAATTATTTTGCTTTTGTTTTGTTTGCTTTTTGTATATTTTACATTTCTCTCTGAGTGAAACAGATATACTCGCTTAACCATGAAGAAACAAAAAGTAAACAACCCTCATTACCCTTTTCCATCAAAATGGTT
>JAQIUQ010000304.1:312500-362500 GCA_030378365.1 Hybognathus amarus | reverse complement strand
ATATTATTTTTGCTTTAAATCCCCATCCCTATAAAATACGAAATGTTACCAGACAACAGACAAGCAGCATATGAAAGAAAGTATAGGCCTAAAAAAAAAACATTCAAGTAAATAATAAATAAAGGAATACAAGAGGCTCAGAAGTTTCTGCCGCATTATATTATATTATTATTAAGCAGTTCGGCAGTTGTTGTTGTCTGACAAGTCGACACGTGGGGTGATGACAGCATTGTTTCACAAAATATACGAATTGGCCTGTACACACGAAAACGCAAGGGTGTCGTTTTCAGATTTATCCACCTTGGGACCCGGTTTCAAAAAATAGCGGTTTCACTCTCCCAAAACGCCGGATCCGTGTGGACGAAACGCCAATACGTATAAAAATTTATACGGATCCAGCGAAACGCGTCTTCGTGTGGACGGGGCCTAAAGGCCAGCAAGGTGATATTTGTGATTGTGCCCCTCTTGGCTGCACTCATGGAGGATCAGGTTAAGGATGCAGGAAAACTCGGTCAGCAATGTTCACTCTGGTATTTCTCTTGATGGTTTCGTTTTCACATCATTCATGTGGTTACAGTGAAAGTTTGAGGCAGCTGAGCTAGTGAATAACACATTTCTCGCCCCTGCGAGACTATTTGAACACTATTCAATAATTCCATTCCAGACTCTGTCTATGAAACAAAGCGAAGTAGCAGATTTTGGTATTACCAGGCTAATCCTGCTGAACCAGCTTGAAAAACATGCAACATGTTTTCTGCAAATTCAGTGACTGTCAGGAAGTAGCAAGAAATCTCGGATAACTCAAGTACAGAACAGTAAAGTGGCTCCAATAAGGTAAAACAACTAACAAAAATAAACTTTCTATCAAAAAAATGTCTTGTGTTCTGTGGGTTCTATTATGTTTACTTGCACTAATCTGACTGTGTTAATAGGATGTTTTGGGCAGAAACATCATTTTAGTGCTCGTTATCTGAGGAGAACGGATGTGTGCAACTTCAAATGATCTGTAGTGTTGATATCCTTGGTTAAAATGGCCTTAAGGTGGCAGTTTACAGACAAATCCACACACAAGTACCTACCTGTATGAACAATGACTTGACTATTGACAAGAGACAAAACACAGTTTATTGTGTATTCTAAAAGCGATTTACAAATAAACGCAACAAATAAACGTATTTACAAGTTAGTGCTGGGCGGGTAAACCGGTTCAAACCGAAAACCGGTTTATATTTTCGTCACGATTTTGATTTTGAATAAACCGCCATACCGGTTTAATTACACAACGTTCGGAACGACCGTTACGCTGCGCGACCATAGAGTCCGTGACACTGTTTCAGACGGACCCTTTACCCGTTGCACTGCTGAGCACTGACGAGTGTAAACAAACAGCAGCGCTCTGTTACGTTACATTGACGATGGATGCTGAAGAATTAGTACAACATGACAGTGATGACACCGAAGAAGAACTTGTGCCAAAAAGAGGAGCCGGGTCTGTTGTTTGGAGGTTTTTTTTTTTCCAAAAATCCGACGTCGACCAAACAACCATTTTATGTAAGTGCTGTCGGGCTAAAATTCTCCGCTGGGGAGAATGACCCGGCAACACAAGCAAATTGCTCCAGCGCGCTTAGCCGCAAACATGTCTTGGAATATCAAGAATGATTCAGCCGCGGATTCAGCCGCGGATTCAGCGCCCTCCACATCAGCATGTAACACAGGGAAAGCTAAAGAAAAGTCAAGCCAAATATTGTTTCCATTATACAGGATAATCCTGTGTGTGCCAAGTAAGTTAGCACTTTATATTTATTTTATGTTTGTTCTGGTTTCGAAGCAATACTTTTGAAGGGATAGACTAATGCAAGTTGCATATCTGACTATGCATAAAAAAAAATAAAAAAAAAAAAAAAATGGCAAAAAACACAACAAAAACAAAAAAATAATTCTTTCCAAAAACTTTCACTACACAAAAAACAAATAAAACAGAAAATGACATGATCTAGGACTATAATCAATTCATGTCTATCCCTACAGCCTGTTTTGACTTTGTAAAATTCAATATGGCGTACAGCCTAATTAAGGTCTATAACTTGAGTTTCTCAAATTATTTAGAGTGAGTGTTTTTGTTGGTGAATGGAAGTCTATTTCAGTTGCCTCAAAATAGCAACGCACCAACAATGCGCCCAAACACACATCATTTTCAGGCCAGCACGCTCGTGAGTGAACAGATGGGCGCAAATGTATGCCATTTAAACAACGTGGCGCAGGATGTGACAATGATAAACAGCGTCGGGCTGAAACTAGCAAAGAACACTTGCGCCACGCCTGGCGCTGCATTGCACACTGTGTATGATCTGTGTATGATCCTATTTCACCAATTGTTCCAACCCAGATGTAGTGCTACAAACAATCATTATCTGTCTCCTTGATAGCTATACATACATGATCCATTACAGAATATTTATTATCATAAAAATTATTTACTGAAAAAGTAAGTCTGTAAACAAATTTTAGGTTTTGAAAGTCAGCATTTTGAATTGTTATTGTTTAAATAGTGTAGCGAAAAACTGGTGTTTTTAATGTGCCATTTATACCAAAATACCTTTGGCAAGAGCTCTTTTCATCTTACTAAGTGTTGTATATTCTTGAATTTTTTTCTTTATGTTCTCCTCCCTGTTAAAATAACATGCAGCCATTTGCCTGGCAATCTCCTCAAACTTCCACAAATCAGAGAACAATATCTCATGAATTCTACTGGAATCTTTCAATCCTCTTACCAAATCCTCTATTTTCACAGTCTTTATTCAGAACAACTTTAATTTTCATTTTTATAACGTGAAAAGTCCACCTGTGGTGAAAATCTTGTTTGTCTATATGTTGTGTTTTTAAGTGTACTTTAAGACAAACTGCAAACTTAAGTAAACAACATTGCTGAGTAATTTTCTCCTTAAAACTGCAGTGGACCAAAGACTCAAAAGTCTCAAACTCACAGCTTGAAATCGCCAGTGTTTCTGACAGCTCAAGCTACATTGTTCAAGCTACATCTCAGACCTGGTGCAATGCAGAACTCTACTACAAACTAGTAGTAGAGTTACATTCAAGCTATTTTAAGGCATGAAGAATAAGGAAAAACCATTTAAGTGCGTAATATTGGTGATCAAAGATTCGTTTTTAAGGTATACGATTATTGACTACAGGAAGTGTTTCAATGTAATAAAAATGTGATATTAAAAGATTAAATTTAGTACCTTATTGATTACTTACTACATGCGAGCAGATGAGCAAGAATACAAATGCAACATGCTAAATGGTGGTTATAGCCTTATTAGTCTAATGGTTTTCAAAGGAAATACACAACACGTTGCATTTATATTCTGGGTTCATCTGCTTACAGGTCTTTAGTAGTATGCATCATTAATAAGGTGTATTTTGAATTAGATCTCTAATTTCCCTTTTCCATTACCAGTACCAGCTTGACTCGCTCGCTTTTCATTCCGTTTTCCATTGCAGACAGTACCGCCGGAAAGTCTGCACCTCCTCGTTTGACCACGTGTATCTCTTCCAAGTTGCCATAATAATAGTAGTTAGTTTAGTAACTATCTCTGGCCAAACCATTTAAAAATAGCGGGGTTATTTTGGATCCTCCATCTGGCGTGTAATGATGATGACGCAGTGAATGGTGACTATTCTGACCAATCAGCAGTCGGCATTGTTTTCACGTGACATTTTAGTATCGCCTTAGCTAGCAGGAACAAGTACAACTTTTACAGAGTGGAAAACCAAACAAAGGTGAGCCGAGCTGGTACTATGTAGGGGAAAAGCGCCATAATATCAATGACTACACTGCTTCGTAATACTACAAAGCAATCCTAATAAAAAATACTGCGGCAATGTTTTGGGAGCCTCGTTTTGCCCTCCTCTAAGGATAACATAAAAACTATTAATAGAATCATGCATTTGTAACCACAGGTAAAACCATGCATGGCTCCTCACTACAAAAAAAGTTCTATAACTATGGTATTAATAAAAAAACTAAACATTATCATGACAAGAGAAATCAAATTGCTTAATCTTTTGACTAACAAGAGGTCTTAAAACAACCTGCAACAGCTAAAACCATCCTTGTCAGCTAAAAAAAAAAAAAAAAAAAAAAAAAAAAAAAGCATTATGTAACCAAGTCCCAAAAAAACTGATAATTTGGATGTTGTAAGATTTGTGATGTCACACGGACAAATACATTTGTCTAGCTAGAGGCAGTCAGTAGTCACTTTTACATCATTCACCATTGACATTTGACACCATGTTCCTACTATTTTTAGTGTCATGGCTTTGAAGAATGTCAGTGCAGTTTCATCTGGCTGTAAACTAGTTCAAATCACTGAGACATTAGGCTTTTGTAACAATTCTGCATTAAATTTAAATGCTTCTCACTGGATCTGCAGTGCGGTTTAGGTTATGTCTACATTAAACTGGATATATATAATATGGTTTTTATCCACACAACTATTAAAGCATTTTACAAATGTTTCTCAAATGTTGGAAAAAACTTAAATCATCTTAATGTGCAAGAATAACGTAATAAAAGCTCACTGAGAGGAGATTATACCGATACCAGACACAAAGTTGTCACGTTATTCTTCAGGTACAATCATTATATTAGCAAAATAGAAATTTTAGTCTCCAAGTCCATAGAAGTGAAAAAAATATATATTGTTGTGCCTTTGGATGTCAGAATCAAAATGTGTGGTCTTCATTTGAATAAAAAAACAACAACAAATACCCTATTTGAAGCTAAACCAAGGGGCCCAAACCAAGCTAAACCCGTCTCTCTCTCGAAGCCAACACGGAAGTGAATTAAGCTGCAATTCATCGAGTGGCCGCTTGAGGCTGGCTGCAAAAGCGAGTCAAATTTGTATCTCCCCAAGTTAAAATGTCTAATTTCACAGCAGAAAAAAAAAATTTACAACCTGGTGGCAAATAGTCATTTTGGTCTATGTGCTATTTTTTCCATTCATGACGACTGTGAGGGAGGTGAATTTTTTTACAACTCATCTGTTTAAATTATATTTAAGACTTAAAGTTCTGCATAATTAATGGTGTGGCCACTTGAGTGACAGGTGGATTCTTGCCACCGCTTTCACTGCTAGTCGTTTGTCTGCTGTCTGTTAGAGTCACCCTCAGCTGTCTTTCTGCTTTTTCCGGGATTATTTCATACAACTTAATACATGTATTATACCTTCGCCCATGCACGCCGTTGGATTCCGTTGTGTTGAGTATGGAGAGAATGACCAGCGCTGTGTTTCCAGCTGTTTCCCTCACATACACTAATTAATGGATGTCTGATGATTTCAGCGCGTTCTCTCCGTCCATGCAATAGATGCACACCCTTTTTAGTGCATTTACTTGAACTTCTAAGGTGATATCTTTGGTTTGACCCATCTGAGAAACTGAGAGGCGGCCAAAATCAGATTGTAAAAAGGACTGAATTAAAGCTCTTTACGAACTTGACGTGAGATGCCGACTGATCTGTGCTTGCCTTGAATCACTGTCACATGCACGAGCAATATTGTAAGTAACTAATACATTTTTAACTAGCAGAATAATAATGCATCACGATACACATATTGACTGCTTGTATGTTGTGAGAAATGTGTGTGATCTGTGTTATGTACTGTTGTATACATGCTCTTAACCTTGTGGGATTAATAAAGTTAGTTGATAAAAAAGTATAGTAAATAGTCTCACTTTAAGTTACGTCTTTATATTTATTTTGGGCAAAAACATGAACTTTTACCAGAGGTGGAAGTAACGAATTACATTCACTTCGCGTTACGTAATTGAGTAGTTTTTTTGTGTACTTCTACTTTTTTAAGTAGTTTTTAAAATCTGTACTTTTACTTTTACTTAAGTACATTTTGTTTGAAGTATTGTACTTCGCTACATTTTAAATCATATCCGTTACTGAGTAAAAAATAATAGTACACGGGAGAAAAAAAAATAATCACACTCCGGAAACTACTGCATTGGTTGAAAGGCGGGAGAACAAACGCGCAAGAAAGGTGGCACAGCAGACCCCATAGACCGACCCAGCTGAAGCTGAAAACGAATCGCGCTCGAATTCTTATGAAACGAATTATGTCCTCGAGGATTTGTTTGCTAAAAATGTGGACGCAAAGTGGCTGCAAAAGGAGGATATAGGACACTACCCCTCCTGCAGATAAAGGTATGTGCCGATTATAACTTCGAATGACTTACGTGATGCAGAGGGAATCCCGAAATCCAGTCATGAAAGTGGAATTATACACTTAACGCATCACGTAAAACATGCAAAATAATGGATAGATACATGGAAAGTAGAACTGTGCAATAAATCCAATCGTGTGAATATTTTAAGCACAAAAATACTGCATGTAAATGTATAACCCTATTTGTTCTGCTGAGCTGCGCCGCGTTTTGTCTACTAAGTTAACTTGGTACATAATCAAGTATGCGTGACATTCATGTGCTGTGTCTGAAATCTCCACTCAAAGCACTACTCCCTAACCCCTATGTTGGGGGTAGAGAGCAGAGCACTATATAGTGAGCTCACCAGCATAATAGAAACACCACTTTAGGACACTACTCGATCGTCTCTCTGCGCCGTTGATTACATCATCTGTCAGCTGGTGCCGAGCTGGCTCTGGGCTTAATAGATTTTTTAAAATAAATACATTACATTATACTGAGCTTATTTCTCCAAAATTTAAAAACTAAAAGTGATTTCTGGCCGTTTTTGTTATAATGCACTACTCCACACATGATTATAACTTATTTTTACGATCCGCACAATGCATGATGGTGTAGGACTTTGTTAGTGACCATCGGTTGTAAACATGTTACATGGTTGTACACTACTTTTCAAAATGCATTCTGGGATACATTGAGAGGACTATATAGGGTATAATAATCATCACTATACATTCGGACAGCACTACAAAATGGTGAGCTCACTATATAGTCCACTAAATAGTGAGGAGTGGGACATTTGGACACAGCAATGGTGTTTTCAGCGTCTCGCAAACAATTTGTGAATATGAACATTTCCATAGCTGCTCTGAGAGAACGCCTAATGGGCATTTTCATAATTTTATTTGAGAAAAAACATTGTTGTTTTTTTTACACTTTTTCTTCACTTTTGGTCTTCACTACAACCCGTCAAAATAAAAGTTGGGTTTCACTATGAGAAATTATGACAGAAATATATTACTATTGTAGGCATACAGAATAACGTAGCCTACCTCTCAAAATAATAATAATAACAACAACAATATTAATACATTTCATTATTTAAAGGAATATTTTTTTTGTCCATGGTTTAATTTAGTAAATCTGTTTTTGCAGCGCTTCCCCCAAAAATAAAAGGACACAAGTTTAAATTTACATTTGATTACCACTGTTTTTGATAATATATTTGTATTAAATCAAAGAAACATTAATTTTCTGAATAAAATACATTTCATAGGACAATATAATTCTAAAACATTTAATAAATAATTAATGCTAAAAATAAGTTGTCATTATCAATTATCGAATTTGATTTATTAGACATGTTTTGTTAAAATTTTAATAAACAAAACAAACAAATGGTTTCAAGTTTACTATAATTAAAAGCATTTGTTCAACCAAATAAAAACCCTGTTTTCTTAATAATTTTAACTGATGGTAATAATTTATTTAATAATTGATTAATACTGTAAACCATGGTATTTTCTGAGACGTTATCATACTGTGAAAATCTCATACCATTACAACCCCACACGGGGATTCCTCCACCCCGGTGTTAAAAAAGTAACTCAGTAACTTTTACTTTGAGTACATTTTAAATGAGCTACTTTTTACTTTTACTTGAGTAGATTTTTAGACCAGTACTTTTACTTGTACTTAAGTAAAATTTTATTGAAGTAGTAGTACTTTTACTTGAGTAGCATATTTTATTACTCTTTCCACCTCTGACTTTTACCATTGACTTTTTCACTAACTATACTTCTTCAATCGGCCATCACTTCAGCGTGAGGGCAGTAGCATATCATTAAGACCTCAGCTCCACCCACGTCCCACATCTTTGCCCATTTTAATTGATCCGGTATTGACGAGAGGTGACGCACTGCCAAGATGGCGACGGCCGGCCTCGCCCACTTTAGGTTTCAAAAACCTACGGGTGACGTCACGGATACTACGTCCATATTTTTTTACAGTCTATGAGCTAAACACAGACTGGGCAAACAAAACCTGTGATGATTACCCTACTTTTAAATCATAAATTTGATGTAAAAAAAAAAAAAAATAAACTATGATTTAGCCATACAGTTACAGCATGACATAATTAAACCATTTTACATAGGTAACATTTAAACCTAACGTCTCCAAATTCTGATTTTACTCGCAATTGCAAATTTGTATCTCCTAATTCAGACTTTATAACTCACAACTGCAAGTTTTATATCACAAAGACGAAAAAGACATTCTGAATTTTCTTCATATTTGTGAAAAGCAATAAATCATAATTGTGAGATATAAACTAAAAATATAGCTTTTTTACTCTTATTCCGTGGCTTCCATTTATTGCAAGTGCAGAACAGTCATTTTCACCAGCCCAGGTAGGCTCCACCCACACAAAAAAACAACAACAATCACTGTTTGCTAACACCCAACCAACACAGACCTATAAAATAACTATTGTTCTTAAATGATTAATTTCAAGTTCTCTTATTTAATGAGACATATGGCACTTGATGCTGACTCCTATAATGGGTTGGAAAAACTAAGAAAAGAACAGAAGAGTCAGGTGCTACAAAAATTATCAAGGTCTTTAAGGGTTAAGCCATGGTCACATTAGAGTAGACTTTGAGCACATGAAATTTCTATTGACGCAGTAACAGTCGTGATATGACGTTGCACTCTGCTGCGTCTTTTTATAAACATTAATATAATATAACAAATAGCAGAGTAATGCATTCAAAGTTGAACCCAAGTTGAACTTTGGAACACAGCAAAATGCTAAACTTTTTGCATGAGCTTGTTTCTCCAGATTGGCACATTCACTTGTCAGTAGGAACAAAATATGTAATTCAGTTTTACTTTACCCAACAGTACAACAAATGTCTTGCTTGCTAATCTGGAAGATAATATTCACTCTTAGTTACTACTGTTTGCAGCTAGTATCAGTCCTATAAATGCACAAAACAGGAAATGACAACATGACTAAATATGGTGAAGGCTAAAATGTGGATATGCAGGAAATACCCCTGATATCAGGAAAACTGGAAATATCCTATGATGTCATGACTTTTCAAAATTGAATTTTCAAATCCAATAGGACGATTGTTATTGTTTTTAAAGCCACACATAAGCAACCAAGTGAAAGAGGCTTTTTTTAGCACAAAGGCTGATTGACATGGGAGTAGGCGGTTGTTCTGTTGTCTGTGATGCATAAAGAAGCATTGGATTGTGGCCACGTACATTTCTGACTACAATTTGTAAATGATTCAATCACGAAAACAAATCCTGCTGTATCCTAAAGACTTCAGGGTATTTGTGATGGTATCACCAGAGACTGATGTAAAAATTGAGTTCTAATTTCAATTCTCCCTGTCTGCTTGTTTTCGAAATGACTGACCCACCCTTGCCAAATACCTGGAATTGTTCAAGAGATAAAATGGCCACACAGGGTGCATAGAAACAAGAGGCTAGAGAACCTTGTCTGACAGAGCATATGGACACCGCATTATGTTCTGCTCCCTTTCAGTTAGAAAACATTGTTTATGCTACTAAAAGCTGTTTTAAGACTGTGCTGTTAGTTGTTCCAAAGCACTGGTTAGGAAGGGGGGGAGCGAGAGAGAGAGAGAGAGAGGGAGAGAGAGAGAGAGAGAGAGAGAGAGAGAGAGAGAGAGAGAGAGAGAGAGAGAGCGAGCGCAACAACACTCCAACGCATCTGATTGGCTGAGGCTCTCTGAAACCATCCAATCACGAAGCAGAAGAGGAGCAGGCATCTCGGCAACTATTTTTTTAGCCCCATATAAGAGAACAAGAGCTAAGAACCCACAAAACTACACACAAAAACTATTTTTTTATGTATTTTTTACAGTTAAATGAATTTGTTTTATCATTAACACACAAAAAAAACAAGGTTTCAAATATCCCTTTTTCAAAAGCATTGATCACAATGTGTTCATTCATGGGTTTAGGGTTAGAAATCACCTATCATGTTGTCTAGACTCTAAAGAAGACAAGAGTTTGGGTATCAAGCAAACATTATTGAGGAAGAAACCAATTGTCCTACCAGTAAATTTTAAAAAATAATAATAAAGTCCCTAAAATGCAATCCTATAATCCAAATCCATAATAATCATAATAAATTTCAGACATTTGGCCCAATTACGCGTGAAAAAGCATCACTACAGTGCAATCATTGAACCATCATTTTCTATTAAAAATTCCGTAGGCTAGGTCATAAAATAACTTAAAAGATGGAATCTTCAAGACCAAAAAGTATTTAATAAAGCCACAATATTTAACATAAAACATAAATATGAGGACAAAACAGAAAGGTTGATAAAAAAATGCTTTGCATATTAGGCAAATCTCAATTTGTGGTACAGTGTCTCTAAATTCATATATTAGGCTAAATGGTAACCAGTAATTTGATAGTAAAATGCATCAGGTCATTTATTTTATTTTCGAATCTGCTAAAAGTTAAGATTTTCCAAGCTTGTCCTTTCTCTCTGGACAAAGACACACGTTGACTTTAGATAACGAGCCGGGTGAGTCACAGACAGATCAGGTTTCACGGTTCAAGGCGAACGAAAATAAAACCTGAAAACATACTGGGAAAATGTTGAACAAGCCCAATCACACATTTGCAGTTGCCAGGAAGCTCTTCAGGAACTACAAAAAATAAATAAAATAAAAATAAAAAACCCATCTCCTTTCTTAGGTTTTAAAAACAGACCCAAATAGGAATATACAGCTGTTTGATTTTGAGAGTTAAAAAAATGTAGGTACATGGCAAGTTATTATTTTTAATGAAGCCGTTAACTGTTCATTCGACCAGCATTAACGACAAAAAAACATATGTCCACCAGTTTCCCCATTATAGGCCAACATTTTCATTAACAGTTATGTTTTACCTGACACAGTCCATGGAAATAGTATACCATTTTAATAATGTGTGAATGCTATCAGGCACTGTTATGGACACTCTTTGTTCAGGGTCCTGAACTCCTGATGATATCAAATTTATCAGTGAACAGACAGAAAGGGCAGCATACAGGCAGAGGACCGTTAAAAAAATGCAATGCGTGCATGCAAAAGTAACCCTGAGTATGGAGTACGCGGCCTTGCCACAACAGCAGGCGTTTCCTCGAGGTTCATTTTACACGCTGAAAAGAACAGAACAGCAAATGTTACCTATTTGCATCGCATCGAAAACTGTCATCCAAAAACTGTGTGTGTTGTGTGAGTGTGTGTATATTTTGTATATATAAATGTATATATATAGTGGGGAAATATGGTTGAGTTCACTCTCAGTCGCCTTCTCTTCCTTGTTTCCACTCACTTGTTGTTGAAATAAAAATGGAGGCTAAAAAAGGAAAGGCGAGTTCCCCTCAGAAATACCACCCATTTCTCATGGCTCGAGTTGGGGGTTGGTTGATGGGGGAGGCGGAGGTGAAGAATGAGAAAAGCAAGTCACGGTTCTTAGGGTTCGCATTATTTTCGTTTCCCAAAGAAAACACCGACCAGATCAAGAAATTATAATCCAAAGTTCGCTCATAATCAACGAGATGGAAGCAGGCTGTATAAAAAATATAGATGTAGAGAAACACAGACAGTGTTCAACAGGATATCTGCTTATCCCGACAAACTATCTTCTTTTAGAACAGACAGAAAATAAATCCACTGTGAGTCTGACAAAGTAACGTTACCTCCAAGCTGCTCAGCAATACAGTTAACCATCTGAAAACACAATTTCTAATGTTTTCAAAAATTAGTCTTATCAAATTCAATTCTGACAAGCACGAATGTTGTAAATACAAACTCTACCATGTCTGTTTCCACATATAAACTTGATTAACACAAAAACAAGTCAACGAACACTAAAATGCCCAGAGTCACAGTTTCTGCCACGAAACCCACTTCCAGCATTTCTCCTCTTATTTAGAAATAAACATCTTTCGATTTTTACCACTTTAATGCATTTAAATCGTATTAGCCTTTAAGACAGCCTATCTAAGCTAAGCTAACGGCTAACTAAAATGATATGTTTGCTCACTTTGATAATTCATTATGTTGAGTGGCACAAATGCTATTAATGTGATATAGGTACAAAGGGTAAGAAATGCAGCATAACAATAGGCCGATCACTGAATGTCTACAGCAAAAAAAAACAAGTCTTAGCACGAGGTTGTGGGCAAAGTGTGATTGTGATTATAGCTAGTTACATCAAGCTAACATGCAGACCAACCAACACGGTGTTACATCATTATTTTTGGGGGATTTGATTAATAAACGTGACAGCAGAAACATTCAACCAAGAAGAGTTGAAAGAGGAAAGCCAACTTACAATTCATGTTGATAAACAAGAGCTGATAAACTGAGCTCCCAACTTCTGCATCAACTTTGCCTAGTTCATAAAAAACATAAGCTATTTGCCATCAAAACCTTCATTGAAATAAAAAAATACCTTACCTACAGCGTCCTCCCAACGTAATTGAAATTCAATAGCCTATTAAAGGTATTTTGTGTTTTCCAAAAATCCAACATCAATGCGAGGCAGAACAGGAGGCCTTCTCTTGCAACCTCGGTGTTTCCTGGGAACTGTAGACCGCGAGGCTCTCAGGCTATCTTCCAAACTTCTCAGTGTCCCTTACGCAAGTTGAAAGTTTCACATTTTCTCCCATTTAAGACATAGTGCGATCTTCAAATGTTCACGTTGAGTTGCTAAAGCATACATCAATGTACAATGTTATTTTACAAAATTATAGTCGATATTTATATGGGTATGTACAGCACTTGGTGATTCAAGGCTGTGATTCAATCTCATGTCCTTTACATTTGCAGTATTGCCCATCCCCCTCTCTACACCGGCATCAACCGCGGCTCCCAGCGAAGCCTACACACAACTATAACACAGGGTTTCCTCCACAGCGGAGCAGGGGTTCATTATGAAGGCGGACTTTCAGCTTAGCTCGCGCCCTCTGGTACGCTATAGGACAGGGATGTGTCAATCGGGGTAACAAACAGGAACGCGAATATGCTGTTGGATCGTTGCGGAGCTTAATGTTGTCGTAGACGGAAAAGAGGCCGAACCTTGTTTTTTTGACCGTGCCTCACAGTCAGTCAGCATTCTGCAGCGTGAGATGGCGTTGAAGGGCTGCAGGAGATATAGATTTTCGAAGACGAACACCCAATTAAACTGGATACTTTCGAAAAGAAGTGACTGTGGATTTGGGAAAATATGTTGTGTTACTAAATACACACGCCGTGGAGTTTAATGGTCTTTCATATAAGGGATTATTATTGTTCTTTTATCCGTGTAAAAAGGAATAACAGTGTTGCGTTATACAACTATAGCTGCACGGGTCTCATGGGCGCTTTCGCAGGGACCGCGATACTAGAGCGTCAACAATACTGTCTGCGTGGAATATATGAGGGAACCGGTTTGGACTGGACGTTTGATTTGGTGCAGGATTACATTCTATCCAAAATATTAACCTGGTTGGCGAACTGTGGTCCACTATTTTAAAAAGACAATGGGACCAAACATGACATGGGCCAAAATAATAAACCACGCGTAGAAGACAAACCATTTAAATCACTCCAACTGTAATAATGGTTGGTTGTACATGCGGTTTTCGTTGCAGATGATAAAAACGTTAATTTTAGGAATAAGTGACAACGGGTTATTAAAAAAAATACACACTCTGAGTTAATGCCACTGTAGAATATTTTAGAACTAATAAAGAAGGCTCGAACCGTTCCTGTGGAGACAGCATGATGCTTGCGCGCCCTCCGCAGTTGTTGGGCTGGACTGCGTCTCTACAAAAGCGTAGTTCCATAACCAAAAAATATACATTTATTTTTGAGGTTACTCAATTTATGAGTAGATAACGTATGGTATGTTTACCAGTCCACATTGTCTTCGCCGACTTTGTATTGTGGGAAATCAGAATTAGCAACAAAAAATATCCTGTCTCAACATATGCACGTAACTTACATTTACCTTTAGATTAGATTTAATATATGGATAGATATATTTTAAACATTGTGATGGATTGGAAATGTAATTTAACAGCATGCGCCTCCATTTGTTAATATTACGTTTGTCAATTTTGCAAGTGTCTGTCTATCGTAAGTTTTTTTGTAACTTTTTTTAATTAATTGGATTTGAAATACTTTTTAATCATAAGAATTTTAGATTCCCCTAACTACCCATCTAAAGTCAATGTTATTATAGAAGGCAACTTCAGAGGATAGCATATGACATTACATGTTTATAAGCATTCAATTCTACTTTAAATGAAGTAGTTTAATTTCCATGTCTGTCTGGGACAAGCGGACACTCTTGTTTTCTGAATGTTTCTCGGGCCTTTTTGATGCTTGTACTTTAACAAAGTAATTAACCATGCCTTTTTGAATCTGTTCAAATGAAATAAGCAAATAAATATTTAAGGTAGTACATGCCAAGTTTGTATACATAGGCCTGCAAGGTAGGGTATAAAACCCTAAAACAAATTTTTGAGATGTTGCAAATTACTGAAAAAATGAAAATATTTTTTTTGAATGAGTGGAAAGTGGTTGTTCTTATTATTATCCTACGCCATTAGAAATGTTTAAGAAATGCACAGAATTTAACATTATAGTGTAAAATCTGAATTGCAACTTGAGCACAAATTAAGTTCTGTGGCCACAAGTTGTTTCTATTACTGTTACTTTTGACTGTTACTTTGTTTTTGTATACATTTTTTAAAAAATAAATTAGTTGAACTTTGAGTTTAAATTCAATGTCTACACTCGCAGCTAAAATAGTTTTGGGAAAAGCAAATTATAAAAAATAGTGTTTTAGGCGGCTGAAATCATTACAAGTAAAAATGACCAATTAACTAACATCGTCACAAGATACCATTGTGGCAATGAATCAAGGAATATAATTTTAATGGTTGTCTCTATTTCTTCATTGCCAGTAATTGGCTTGCTTTACGCACAGCTTTTTTTATTTATTTTTTTATTTTTATTGAATTTTCATTTTATTTATTTTTTTTTTTATTGAATTTTCAAAATCACAGAGTTTGATATCAAGTTCTTGACATTTCTTTTACACATTTTCTGATAAGTATAACATCTGATAAGTAAAACATGAGACAACGATAATTTGGAAAAAGGAGAAAAAAAAATAAAAAAATAAAGATAGAGGGCAACATACATATATTAAATTCCTTTAGCTGAGATACAGATCTTTGGGCTTTTCGATATTTTTTTTTAATTTTACAGACTCAAAATACATTTTAAAGGCTGTATTGAAATGAGCAAAGTTGGGTTTTGAGTTACTCCACTTAGTTTGGTGAATATGAAATTTTCCTAATAATAGAAACAAATCGATAACATACATTTTCCTCAAAATCATTTGTATGAAGTAAGACAGAAGACAAGTTTAAGACAAGGTTGCAATTCATTTTAAAACCTAGAAATTGAGACATCTCATTCCAAAAGATTGAAGAATAGGGACATTCAAAGAATAAGTGCACAATAGACTCTCTTTCACAATTACAAAAACAGCAATTGTAATCAATATCCAGATGAAAATGCTCTAATGTGTCTTTTACAGGATATATTCTGTGAGCAATTTTAAAAAACATTTGATACACAATACCGACTAAGAACTCTCCAAAAATGTTCCCACTCGAATGAGGGAAACATATTAACCCAGACAAATTTAGATGGAGGGAACGAGATACTGACAAAGAGATCTAATCAGTTTGTTGCGGCATTTATAATTAATTAAATCAAGTTTATCTAAAAACAAATGTTTGGAGACTTTACTTGCAGTGTTACCCCTAGAACCCTGATTTCTGAATAAAATATATTATTTTGGCAGAAATTGACCTCATGACAGTATTCTTTAACAGAAATATGGCACTTAAATTTCATACATAGTTCAGTAATACTCAAAAACTGACTAAAAAACTAAAAGTATATCAGTTTTTCTTTTGTGTGTAATATACTTATTATTCCAAATATAAGGAGAGAAGTTATGTTTAAAAGCCAAACATAATGTCAGAAAGACTTGTGAAGTTTGTGAAAATTAGATAAACAAAGAGGTATTTTGTTGATATCAAAACTGCATCTAAGGAAAAAAATTATACCACCAAGCTGATTAATTAAATAGTTAGGGAAAATATTCCATATAGAGCAATTATTTCTAATAAAACATTTTAGCCAATTTATTTTAAAAGTGTTGTTCAAAGTTGTAAAATCCACAACATTAAAACCACCCTGATCATATGGATTGCATAATATATTTTTATTTAAATAATGAGGGTTTTTTTTTCCAAACAAAATCAAACAACAACTTGTCAGATTCTTTGGTAAATGTCTTGGGTACAAATAGAGCTTGGGATATATACGCAGATCTTGACAAACCTTCAGATTTAGACAATAAAACACGACCATAAACGAATAAATCTCTCTGCAACTAAGAGTCAAACTTCCTTTTTGTACTATAGATAATTGGATTAAAGTCAAGAGAAGCACGATAAGATTAATCTTTACAAAGTTTTACACCAAGATATGTGACAACCTCCTTTACATGGATTCCATCAATTTCATTGAGGTTAATACCCCTAAATGGAAAAATCTCTCATTTGCTTATATTAAGGTTGAGACCAGAAACTTTGGAGAAATTATTTATGGTACGAATTGCTTTGCTAACCTCTGCAGCATTTTTTAAAAATAGTGTTTTGTCATCAGCTAGCTGACATATTTTAAATTCATTCCCAAAAATGTTAAAGGGATACTCCACTTTTTTTGGAAATAGGCTCATTTTGCCACTCCCCCAGAGTTAAACAGTTGGGTTTTAACGTTTTCGAATGTATTCAGCAGATTTTCTGATATTTAGAAAAATATCAGTAACCAGACAGTTTCTGGTCTCATTGACTTCCATAGTATATTTTTTTTCCCTACTATGGAAGTCAATGAGACCAGAAATTGTCTGGATAACTGATATTCTTCTAAATATCAGAAAATCGATCTGAATGGATCCGAAACGGTAAAACTCAACTGTTTAACCCGGGGGGGAGTGGTAAAATGAGAGCCTATTTCCAAAAAAGTGGAGTATCCCTTTAACCCTCTGGGGTTCTTCGGGTCAATAATGACCCGAAGCGTTTAAATAATAAAAAAAAAAAAAAATCGTAGCTTTATCGGAATGGTCCGAAACTTGGTGACTTTATTGGTACTTGGTATATGAACACCCAAAAAAATTGGGGACAGGATTTGAAAAGTCTTAAGTGGTCGTAAAAAAATAGTCACACTCAGGATGTGTGACCCGCATAGGAAATGAATGGGAAATAGGCAAAAATGTGAAACGTTTTTTTGTGCGTACAACAAATCAGCAATGATCTTGAAAAAAAGCACACAACAGTGAAGGGGTGAATCTATAAAACATCAAGAGTGCAAAACAGACACATCCACACACAAACACACCTTTATACACAAACACACCAACAAATTCAGATTATACATGTGTTTTGCATTTTTAAAAAGCTCAGTTTGTCCACGAGATGGCATCCATCTAATTTAAAAAAATGCTTTTATGAGGCCCAGGCTTGACCAGGCTTGATTTTTTTTTAAATATTTTTTTTCTATTATATTCAATGGGGGAAAATTTGGTCATAATAATTGCATTAATACTAATTATACATTTTTTTTTCTCAAAACACCAAAAAAGAAAAAGTATTATAAAAAACAAGTAAAAAAAAAGATTTTCTTTTTTAAATATGAATCCCACCCTTTGGGTCAATTTTGACCTGAAGGTCCCGAAGTGTGACCGTTAACGAACAACCCCAGAGGGTTAATACCTTGAAAGAAATTCATATTTACATAGCAAGAAAGAACCTGTTTGACGAGCAGAAAAAGAACCGGAGAGATTGGGCAGCCTTGTCTGATGCCCCTAGAAAGAAAAATATCCCAGAAGTCCCATTAATCATTTTAACAGAGCTTTTACACTCGGTGTACAGGGTTGTTATTGCCTTCCTAAAGAAATTTCCAAATTTAAAGTATTCTAATGTTGCAAACATGAAATTGTGTTCTACAGTATCGAATGCTTTATTAAAATCCACAAATAGTAATAGATTGTCATCATTGAGAAGGTGATTGTAATCAATAAAATCAAGAATAAGACAAAGGCTTAATGCACAGCTGCACTACTTCCTGAACTTCAGCCAGCTCCTTGTTTCCTGTCTTCCATTATTGGACAAACTTGATTAATTCAGGTGTGTCTGATTTTTGTTGTTGTGACCACTGAGGTCAGACACACCTGGATTAATCAGTTTGTCCAATAATGGCAGACAGGAAACACGAAGCTGGCTGAAGTTCAGGAAGTAGTGCAGATGTGCATAAAGCCAATTGAAATACTGACCAATCCCAGTGTTTGCAATCACTACATGGGTATGCACATTAAGTGGTGCCAGAAAGCCAGTTTAATGTTGCAGTTCTATGCAAGAGACATTTCTCTTATATTAATAAAATCACAGATGAATGGAGTGTTCAGGATGAGTGTCTCACCTCATATTTATACCATCTACTGCAACAGGAAACCATTCCCCGTGTCTGAATATGCCTACATCCCAACTATGTAGTAGCAGCACAATAAATAACGTCTGAATTCACAGTATTCATAAACGGTATCTGATTAACACTAATCTCTAACATGAAGGAAGAGTAAATTAATTTTAAATAAGTGAATCAACTGACTTTCACATATAAACATGATGGATTTAATAGGTCTGCATTGACTAAAAATTAAATCAATTAATTAAAAATCCATGTACCTAATTTCACTTAGAAAAAAATGATACAATGATGCATTTGATTTAAATTGTTTTTATCATAGTACTGGATGTAAATGATTAAACATGTATCATCTGAATCAGTAGATTGTCTTGTTTAAGATGGTTACTTGAAATGTTACTAGAAATGTCAAGACTGACGAGCCCAAGCTTAACAAAAGCTGATACACAAACAAAGACATTCTGAGGATGCACACCAAATTGTCAAATGCCACCTGATATGGTGAACTACAGCAAAAAGAGAGAGAGAAAGAAACGTGCATGTAATTTATGTGAAGATTGGACAAAACCTGTGAGAAGAGCATGGTGAAAAGGTCAGAAATCTAAACTGATAACATGCATCACCTAAAGATCCAGAGGAATTGGTGCTTGGCTCCAAATATGTTTAACAGTATGATATGTATAATAGCAGAGTATGTTATATAATAGTAATAGCCTTTAAATATAATACTGTATCAGTATTCAAGCTAACATATTTACATAATTAGCTACACACAGGCAGATTTCATCATCACAAAGGGATTGGGTACGTTTAATTGTAAACAATAGAAAATAACATTCACACAATAAAAAAAGAAGAAACATGTTATACATTATACTTTGACAATGGCTATTTGATTTCACAATCATCAAAACATTGGGTTCTACAGGCACATTAAAGGGATAGTTCACCCAAAAACGAAAATGTTGTCATCATTTACTTATTGCTGGTGTTGATCCAAACCTGTATGAATTTCTTTCTTCTGCTGAACATAAAATAATATATTTTAAAGATTGTTGTAACCAGACAGTTGACCCATTAACTTTCATAGTAGGAAAGTCAATGACTACCGTCAACTGTTTGTTAACCGACACTCTTTAAAATATCTTCTTTTGTGTTCATCAGAAGAAATTCATACAGGTTTGGATCAACACAAGGGTGAGTAAATGATGACAACATTTTGGGTGACCTATCCTTTTAAGTATAACATTTACATGTGATTATAATTCATTGTACATTTTTATACACTGCTATTTAATTGATAACCTCTTTTTGAGGATTTTTTTTAGCTCTATAGAAATTCAAGGACATGTTGATAATGTCAATTAGTTGTTTTCTCACTTAAATTTAAAAGCTTTAAAAATGCAATGATTTGAACATGTCTGTTGTTGTTAAACTATTTAGGTAGGTTTTACTTTTCCCCCAACAGGTTCACTCAGTAATTTCTTCCTTCAATAAAAAGTTATACAAAATAAATAAATTGTAAATTTTAAACTATGTTCTAATCACATACATCCACATAAGATGAAGACTACAATAATTTCAGTGGCTTAATAAAAGCCCTTTTATTTTACATAGAGTTGGTCACCTCATGTTGAGTCGCATTATCAGTCGAATGCTACTCATGTCATCTCCGCAATCCACCTCCCTTTTGCTTGAAATGTATTTCTACAAAGGTATTGATAGGGGTGGGCGATACAAGCAAAAAACGTAACAATATCTAGATCCAGTTTTATTCGGAAACCATTTCAATTGTCCACTTCTAACTTTGCAGCTACATGTCAACTAACTCTCATTAGAGTATTAGTAGACTCTGCAAACACTTTATTTTTGTGGTTTCCAACAGACATTCTACTGACTATAAGTAACTTTGCAAATACGTGTCAACTTATTCTACTAACCAACAGTCTAATAATACTCTAAAGAAAGTTAGTTGACATGACGTTACTTATAGTTGGCAGAATGTCTGAAATGAACCACAGAAATCAAGTCTAACCTTAAAAACTAATTATTGGAAGATCGGTCACTAATTTGATGAATTTAGATTTAGAAAATAATGTTTTCAATGAGGTTTTTCTCTTCATAGCAAAGTATGAAGCCTCATTCCACTTCACATTTTGAATAACCTTTCTTTTCAATTCTCAGTGAATCACTCAGTGTGATAGCTTTTCATAAGGGATAAAGTGAATGTGGTTTAACATGCCTGGGTTGCTTATGTGGTCATGTAAACTCATAAGAGATGTTATTTAATGCTTTTATAGACGAAGATAGTAAGATTTTTTTTTTGAGTGATTTATTCATTATAAGAAGCAGCTTATTTAAATCATTTGTTTGTAAATCTGACTATAGCGCCTTGAACGTTTGTTTTCGTGTGCAGCTCCCAATGACAAGTCAATATCATTTTCACATCACAACCAACTCACATTCACAAATAGTGTAAAATATATTTGTTTTTTTTATCGTAGTACTGGAGATTCAGCCTTGCAGGACACACGGGAATAACCACAATAAAAACAATACTCAAATAGTTATACTGGTTGACAAATATTTCTACCGGTATAGCAGTATATCGCCCACCCCTAGGTATCAGTAACAGAAAATGTTTGCTTTTGCGTGAAGATGCATTCACGTCGCCAGCTGTCAGTATAAGTCATCACAACATAAACAGAAAATTACTGAGTGCACCTTTATCTTGAGAACCATGCTACTGTGGGCAAACGCTGACCCCTGTTCTTTCTGTGGTACATCACGCATCTACACTTGAAGAGTTTTCCCTCAGCGTTACAGCAGTTTCAGGCTGCCTGTGACGTTATTCACCATCTCCTCTTCTCCTATGATGGCAAGCACAGTGCATGAACCTGGCTCCACCTGAACACACAAACACAATCCAAAAATCAATTCCAGGCTTTATCGATAGTCACACAAAATTGCATCAGACAAAAATGCATCTTCCTGTCATACGTCTTCCTCTCCAAATATTTTCCTTTATTTTGTTAAATACATGCAAGAAATTAGCATATACAACCAGAACCAACCAGAAGAAAAAATTTTGTGTCTCTAAATACTTTTCTATACTATTTTAGGTTGTAAACTGAATAAAAACAGAATAATACCGTTCAACCTTTTGCCACAGTAAACAGAATTGTCATGCACGTTGGGATGTGTCGCTAACCTGTGTGTGTCCAGCGTCCTGTACCAGCTTTGTAGGAAGACTGAGGCTCATAGCAAGAGCCTGCAATTCCAACAGGTGTGCCATGTTAGTGCCTTGTAACACAATCTTCTTAGATCTAAACAGCCACAAAAACATACAAATACATGTGAATTAGGTTTTAAAGGAAGTTTAAAAAAGTTTAAAAAAAAACTTTTGCTGATTAATTACTCACCCCATGTCATCCAAGATGTCCATGTCTTTCTTTCTTCAGTCGAAAAGAAATTAAGGTTTTTGATTAAAACATTCCAGCATTTTCTCCATTTGATGCACTTTACTGGTACAGTTCAAGGTCCAAAAGTTTTAGTGCAAACTGTTCAAAGGGCTTTAAACGATTCCAGATGATGAATAAGGGTCTTATCAAGCGAAACGATCGCTCATTAAAAAAAAAAAAAAAAGTTTACGTTTTATAAGCTCAAATGGTCACCTTGCTTAGGGCCCTATAAAATCCGTTTATCTTTTCCCAAATTCCATTTTATTTTTTCCCAAATTCCGTTTTTTCCTTTTTAATTTTTGCAAATTCCGTTTTTTCCATTTTAATTTTTGGGAATTCATTTTTTTTACCCTTTACTGTTATTTTAGTTGTAAAAAGAGTGTGCTTTTTATTCCGTGATCGCAGAAATTATAGGGCCCTACTTGCTCTGTTCTTTTGATGCACGTTCGGACTCTCCTTTTTCGAACTGGTTCATCAAAATGAATTGATCTTTTCCCGAGTCAATTCATTCATTTCGTTCGTTGAATGAACCAAATGACATGAAAAAAAGATTTGTTCATTTTGATGAACGAGTTCAAACAGGAGAGTCACCAGATTACATCACAGAACAAAGCAAGGCGACCATTTAAGCTTATAAAACGTAAACTTTTTTTTTTTTTTAAATGAGCGATCGTTTCACTTGATAAGACCCTTATTCATCGTCTGGAATCGTTTAAAGCCCTTTGAACAGTTTGCAGTTTGCACTGAAACTGTCTTTTGGACCTTGAACCGTTTGGTTACCAGTAAAGTGCATTATATGGAGAAAAATCCTGGAATGTTTTCATCAAAAACCTTAATTTATTTTTGACTGAATAAAGAATAACATGGATATCTTGGATGACATGGGGATGAGTAAATTATCAGCAAAGGTTTTTTTTAAAAGTGAACTACTTTAATACATGCTTTGATTTGGTGATGATTTCCTTTTTAAATCTGAATACAGATCAGTTAAACAAAACTGTTAAAACTGTTTACATCTGGTCACTTCATGCTTTTTCTCTGATTGGATGGCTATTAAATCATGAAAAGACCAGGTGTAAACATCTGAAACGTTTTAAGAAGGTTAAATCCGATCACTCCAACCACTTAAGGAGGCGGTTTGAGACGCATTCCAGATTTTTGAAACCACATATGTAAATTTTACTCCTCTCAAAATGGTTAAAAACTCCTCCCAAAAATGTGAGAACGTGGTATAGGCTGTATGACATTAGTAAGCATCTCTTCACTGAGCAAAAGTGCAAACCGACACAATTGAAATTAGTTTAGTTTAATTAAACATAGTAAGACTCATTTATCTTGCAAGTGCTAATGCCACTTTCTCTCTCCTATTGTGGTCTTTAATCTTGAAAATTAGCTGATAAAACAGCTCATATCTATTGCTTTGGTGGACGTGAACTTTTTTAATTTTCATATAGCACAGGAATTGAAGATCAGATTTATAATTGTTTTGGAGAGACATAAAGATGTGGCCAAGTGTAAATGAATCTTTAAAGCAGTCATGACAGAAGAAATCAAACTTGCCTTGATCTTTTGACATATAAGTGCCCTTGCACCATTAAAACATCCTTCAAGTTCATAGCTTAAAACATTCTCCTCAATCAAGCCTTAAAAAAGGCTTGTTTGGATATTGTGAGTGTGACGTCACACATGTGCCTGTCTCCAGAGCAAGACATTGACTCCACCCAGTGGTTTTCAGTCACTTAACAGCGAACACTTGCCTACACCAGTTGCAAGCATCGCATTGTGTCAAAAGCAAATGCAACCCATTACGCTGTCTGTTGTTTTGTTTTGTAAACGAGGCACAATGTCAACTTTATTGAATCTGACAGCAGCTGCATATCAAAACAGCCTCTGATTGGCTGTTCAGTTTAGCAAACGAGTCAGTGTATTAGAATACATACAAAACTGATGAAAGCGAGCAAGTCATGACGGCACAGACAGAATGTTGTTCTAATTTTACGCCATCTTAACCGAGCATTCCACTGCACAAATATTTTCATGATAACATGAGCGGAGTGGAATAAAGAACGTGATAAGCATGATTGATATTCAAAACGGTAAGCAAGAGGTGCTTTGTTTATGCTTTTGTCTTAATTTCGCTCTACCTTTTTGAATGGCGAATATAGACGAATATATCTACTTAAATAGACAGTTATTTCTTTTACACGCAGAACACAGTCTGCTAGTTGAAGTCAGCTTTCATCAACGCTAGTTCTTTGGCGTCGGTTGGTGTCCCTACCCTTACTCACTTGCTATAGTGAGTGGGTATTGATATTGTTTCGTATGCATTGATGTTGCCAATCATCACAGTGGCCATTTAATGACAAATCCATTTCATGACCCATTGAACAAAGTGACAAAGTATAAACAGGCCAATGGACTACCAGTCAAAACTTCTTTTTATATGCATAAAATAAATTAAAATTTAAAAAGAAATAATGATTTTGAAAGTCTCTTGTGCGTCAAAACGTTGCGTTTATTTGAATCCAGTAAAAACTGTAATACTGTGAAATATTATTACAATTTAAAATAACAGTTTTCTATTTAAAATTTTAATTTATTTCTATGATGGCAAAGCATTTTCAGTAACCAGGTCAATCCTGCACAAGCTAGTGGAAACCTCACTGATTCGACACCATGTTCCAGAAAAGTTCAGGGACTTCTGAACTATTATAACTGCTTTAGTTTGAGAGTCACTTCTGGATCAACAACATCTGGATTTCATAGGCTGGAGAAAGGAATTATCACAGGGTGTACTCTCAGTGATTTGGTTTGCGCTTAGCCATGAATAAGCTAGTTAAGTCAGCAGAGGAGGAATGCAAAGGTCCACTCATCCGGTCAGGTGTGTGTCAGCCCCCCATCAGAGCTGATCTGAAGGTGACCAAAACATCCATACCAGGATGCAGACGGATCCTCCCAAGGCCTTGAACACCTCATCAGCTGGGCCCGAATGGACTTTTAAACAGCCAAGTCCCAATCCCTTGTGGTGAAGAAGGGAAACGTAACCGACAAGTTCTGGTTCTCCCCGGGAGGAGTCTAAATTCCATCAATCACAGAGAAGCCAGCTAAGAGCCTGGGAAAAGTCTTTAACAGCACACTTAGGGACACAGTCGCAGTTCATGTATACGTGAAAGAGTTGCACATGCCTGGATTGCAGCAGTGGACAAGTCAGGGCTTTCAGGAAAGTTTAAAGCCTGGATTTTCTATCATGGCAATCTGCTGCAACTTCCCCCCTCCCCAACTACGGTCGAGAGAGGATCATCCACTCTCTGCGTAGGTGGTTGGGTCTCCCATACACCATCAGGAGCATACCCTTGTTTCATAGTAAGAACAAGCTACAACTCTCCTTCAGCAGCCTGTTGGAGGAGTTCATGTTTTCCTGAGCAAGAGAGGTGCTGATCGGATTTGATCGGAAAGATCTCGTGGTCTGAGTTGTGGAAAGTGAAGTCACACCAGATTGAGTTCCTTATCCAATCAGTTTACGATGTCCTCCCCAGTCCAACCAACATCCTCTCCTGGGGCCTCATAGACACCCCTGCATGCCCCCTATGCCATAAAAGTCGATCCCTAAAGCACATATTAAGCTGCTGCCCTAAAGCCCTGGGAAAGGGATGTTATTGGTGGCACCACGACCAGTTGACCAGTCATTGCAGAAGCAATCAGCACCAGGATCTCTTGCAGGCACCAGCAGAGCGCTCATTGCGATCATTTATCAAGGCTGGAGTGAAACCACAACGGAGCAGGAACCCAGCAAGGGGACTTCTGGCAACAGCCTGGGACTGACAGCTAAAGATTGACTTGGGAAGGTAGCTCAAATACCCAGACACCATCGCCACGACTACACTGACATGGTCCTTTCATAATCATCAAGGAAGGTGGTCCAGGTGGTCCCTGCTGTGCATGAACATAGGTGTTCTTCAATTTGTGTGTTTCCCATTTGAACAGTCAGCATATGAGGCGGTTGCTGCTTGCGCTGGGACAATAACGTTAGGCTTTAGCTTCAATTTTAAGAAATTATTCTCTAATCGGTTGCATATTATGTCGTGAATATATCCCTTGAATGCAATACTGCAGTCCCTTTTGACTTGCTCTCTCAGATATTTAACTTTTTCGCCGAAATGACTGATTATCTCTTTGGGAATGTCTGACACCGGTGCAGACACACTGTAATAGATGTGCCAGCGGCAAAAGCTTGACAGGCGTAGCAACAGTAACTAGGGAGGGCGGGGCTTCAGCGAAGGGTCAATTGAGTGTGCCCTGGGAAGACCAAATGGAAGAGGCGTTTAAATGGAAGAGGGCCAAGTACAAGGAATTGGCAGGTGAATGGCGTGGCAGAGGATGGAAGACCCGCTGCCTCCTCATCGAGGTTGGCTGCCGAGGGTTGACTGGCCAGTCACTCTGCAGGGCTCCTGGGAATCAGGGGACTGCACAAGAAGAAAACCATCAGGAACATCACAGATGCCACTGAGAAGGCAGCTAGATGGGGCTGTAGATCAAAGGGGTGATCCATGGATCACACAATCCAAGTTGGGGATTGGTCATCCCTGGCTGGATCACCTGAGTGAGGGTGTATGATGTTGAAACACCTGATGAACCCAGGTTATATCACTGATGATGTGTCTATGTTGCACCTGCAAGGTGTGTGTTAAAATCATCACATGTTTCTTCACAAATCATTCTAATATGCTGATTTTATGTTCTGTTACTTATCCATTAATAATAGTGCTGAATTATTAATAATGGTTCTTATTATTATGAATGTATTATGAATATATGTGTCTTGAGCACCAAATTAATATATTATAATGATTTGTGAAGGATTGTCACACTGGAGTATTGAAATTCAGTTTTGCCATCATGAGAAAAATTACATTTAAAAAAAATATTAAAATAGAAAGAAGTTATTTTAAACTGTAATAACATTTCACAATACTAACGTTTTTTACTGTTTTTTTTTTTTTAATGCAGCCTTGGTGGGCATAAGAGACAACAATCTAGGAATCAGGCTAAAAGGTAGAAGGATGAGACAACATTGGCATCTCTTACCCAGCATGGTCCCATCTCCAGGCCATTTCCCTCCAGCTGTTTTTCTCCTGCAAAGCCTGATACAAACCCACTGCAGCATGACCCACCTGTGCCGCCACCTATAGACACATTGTTAATCTTAATTCTATTGAAATAGATGGAACACACAAGACATTGTTCTCCAACAAATACTACTCATTTAAATCCAAACGTCAGTCACCCGATTGACAATAGAATCAAGTATAGAAGGGTGTAAAAGCACCTGTGCACATGAGAGCTAAACTCTAGCCTCACTCTTTTTTCCCATTGCACAAATATTTGTGTTTTCCTGCATTGGAGCAAGACACATCTTTCTCATTATTATAAAATGTAAAGTCATCATTATAAGAATGTTTTAAAATTTTATGTGATACACAGTCATAATTTTAAACTAAAATTACATGATATTTGGGGAGGAGGGGGGGGGGGGTGTATGAGTAACAGGATCACATTTTAAAACAACAAATTTGTGGCAGAAACAAGCTTCAATAATAAATAAACATAAGACAACTAAAATGCCCACTTTAAATTTCAAAAAAGGTTTTCTGCAGTCACTGAGGAAATGAAAATGTGTTGATGTTTTTGGATGGATCAATTTTATTGATAATTGAGGACAAATTGAAAGGGTCATGAAACCTTAAAACACATTTTTTAGATAATTATGTTTTAGTTATTTATAATAATGTAATAATTATTTAAAACATTACATTGTACTGATGCACCCTCTTTCTCATTCATCTCTATAGTAAGTGTGTGTTGTAAATTTGAAAATTGTTAAAATATCTACCTTCCCGACACCCATGGACAGCTCCATATTTACAACAAAAACCATTTTGAACATCAGGTCCTCATCACCTCTTCCTGTAAATTAAAAAACAACACAGGGTTAAACAATAAAAAAAAAAAAATTAATTGATTGATCATGGCTGCCTTGATTACACAGCATTCTACTTAGATCTATCCCTGTTAAGACAAAAGCATCCATTTCTAAAAAATGTTTTGCAATGTTGAGAACTGTACCCAGTGATTGGAGGAATACAATGGCCAATCAGAGATGTTTAAATAGGTCACTGCAATGACGATATTTGCTCAAAATGTAAAATTGAGTTTAGTTTAGCTTGAATTCTGCACTTTTAAAATGCTCTTATTATAACCAACAAATTGTAGATAGAATGTAAGTAAGATATTTATTATTTAGTGTAGACAACTTCACTGATTAATAATAGCTCCAGTTATTATAGAGTGATATGCTCACTTTCTGCAGGCCTATATATTCTTTCTAATCACGTTTTGAATAAAACTTTTGTTTTTAATGCTGAGAGAGGACTAAAGAGGACCAATTCCTATGATATACACTGCACAGTTTTAAACAAAGCAATAGTATTTGAGTGCAGGATTAAATACACTAAATAAGTGGTTCTCAACTAGGGGCCCCACCAGACTTGAGACTTAAACCACTGGTTTCACAGACAAGGCTCATGGTGTTTTCCATGACACAGTACCAGCTCGACACCGACTTCAACTCCGCCTTTGTTTGGTTTCCCATTGTGTAAAAGTTGTACCTGTACCTGCTTTCGGGTACTTTTTTTTGTATCACCTCCAGCGAGGTTTCTGCAGCGAGCTAAGGCGAGCTGAGCCGGTACTAAAATGTGACGTGAAAACAATGCCGACTGCTGATTGATCAGAGAGAATCGTCACCATTTACTGCGTCATCATTGCATGTGCCAGATGAAGAATCCAGAATATCCCTGCCATTTTTAAATAGTTTGGCCAGAGATAGTTACTAAACTTACTACTATTATTATGGCAACTCGGAAGAATACGCCGTGGTCAAACGAGGAGGTGCAGACTTTCCTTTGTTTGTTTGCTGAAGAGAGGATTCAGCGAGAGCTTGATAGGGCAACGAGGAACGAAGGCAGTCGCCATGACAACCAGGTACTATGTGTGGCGGTACTGTCTGCAATGGAAAACGGAGCGAAAAGCAAGCCGAGTTAAGCGCGAGCCGAGGCAAGTCGAGCTGGTACTGGTAATGGAAAAGCACCATTAGTTCCCATGTTTGAGTTGTTTTAACTGAAAGCAACTTGCACAGACATATATTAAAATATGTAATGGCCATTGTTTTGTCTTAAGATGCACACCAGTAATTTTTTTTCTAAGGCACGTTTTTAAAGCTACTTAAATGCCGTAAATGAACTAAGGTCTTATCCTGACTTAATCTAAGCCCTGTCTGATAAAATCAGGCAAAAATCACTTAAACTTTGGCAAAAGATACTTTAAAATAAGCTGAAACAACTAAAAATCAAGATGTCCCCTTAATAACTATTTTTCTTTTCTTTATTTTAATCTTATAGCACCCCAGTCTTGGAAAGCTAGATTTATGAACTATGAATTAATTAGTAATTCAATTAATGAATTAAAGTAATAAAATCTTAAACCACCATGGATTTCGATTTCTAAAATCTTTAATAAGATAAATCGAGATTTTTAAAAAATGTATGACAAATTTCTTATTCAGTTCATAATGAACTGTTACACCTAGTTTTCTGTAAATAAAACATTTGAAAACAAGCAGATTTGTCATCAGGGTTTCTGCAGGTTTCACAAAGTCAAATTTAAGACTTTTTAAGACCTTTTTTAAGAACGTTATGAATGAAATTGAATACCTATATCACGACAAAAATAAATAAATAAATAAATAAATAAATAACTCATAACGAGTCTCAAAAATTATTCGCAAAGTAATTTAATTTATTCACTGAACATTCGGCGAAAATCAGTACAAGCGGTCCCGTGATTTTGGAAATTTGTTCTGTTTCTGTTTTCTATAAAATCCCCTATTTCAAAAGCGCGTAATGTAGGCCGTATTATCTTTCCTGCACCTGAAGGAAACATCTTTTGAAACAATGTAGGACTGGTGTCTTGTCGCCGTGTGGAGAACCTAGAGCATCTCAAAACTAGTCAAACTATTAGTTTTAGCTCTGATCAAAAAACAAAATCCAAATCAGCAAAATCAGATCTAAAATTCAGGTATTTCAAGCTAAGTATCGCTAAACTTCCACGTCCCCATAGCTGAATAAAATCCGTTTTATGTCTGTCTGTGGTATCTGAGATACCCGCCAATAACACAAAACCTCAAAACTGATTGGCTGGTGCATGTTGGTCTATTTTGTAGTCGTAATACAGCGAATTAAGAACTACAACTACGTAATATAAAAAAAAAATTAAAAACCATTCCAAAGTGCTGCAGGAGCATTTCAATGAGATTTACATGGACATAGGAAAATTAAGACCCGTTTAAAAAGATTTAAGACCTAGAACACAATACTTCAGCAAATTTAAGACTTTTTAAGGCCTTAAATTGTGATTTTGAGACTGAGACTTGAGTGAAATTGAGACTTTTTAAGACCCCGCAGAAACCCTGGCCATTATGAGAGGAGATATATTAGCCTAATGGTGGAAACCAGTACCATAAATCGTAGCACGAACCATGTGAGACAATCCTGAAACTTTAATGAATGACACGGTCATAAATGCAGCATCACTACTGACTTATAAATTAGCTATTTACTAAATAAATAGATATCTGCTAGCTTCTCTATGTATATACAGTACATAAAGAATCTAGCATGATGTTTATTTAAAACAAAAGTATTTTACAGTAGATTCAATGACTCAACATTAATAATCACAATAATGAGGCAAATAGTTGAGTTATGATTTAGTTTGTATGATTAAATTTACACTGTCCTACAGACAAAGCTGTATTCAATGTAAAGTACTTCAAAGGGATAGTGAATAAAATCTCATCATATAAATTGATACATTTTGGACCAAACCAAATCCCAATGGATTAGTTTTAAAACCACTATATTAATTTTTTTGAAGCGTCAACGTGTCGGTTGCGTAGCTGTCAATGGAGGGACAGAAAGCTCTCAGATTTAATCAATAATATATTCTTTGTGTTCGGAAGATGAACAAGAGATATTGCAGGTTTGGAACGAATTCGAGGGTGAGAGTAATTACTGACAGAATTTTAATTTTAGGGGGAACTAACCCTTTAAACAATGTCTGTCTGTCTGCGTGCATGTACCTCATTCTCCAGTTTGTTGAAATAATACATTGCAGCTCTTCTGCAGACACATTCTGTGTGTGTAAGAGTGCCTGGAACAGATCAATAAAAGCATCTCACTACAAAAGACAGCAATCATGACACAACATTCATATTTGATGTGCATCAGCTTCTGCTACCACAGAAGGCGAGTCAGAGTCTAATGTCCAGTATCCAAACAGTTTGGTTGCTCAAAAATATTTTGATATTTACTATGAGAAACAACCACTTCAGAGTCAAGCAGTACTGCAAATACACTGCCAGTTCATTCATTGTAAGCAGGTATGTGTAAAATGTTGTGCACCTGTTTGGCTGCCTCTCAGGTAGTGTCCAACTCTCGAGCTGCTGCAGGAATACAGGGTTCACTTCCTGCTGGGACTCCATTTCTAAAATACATGCATACACATTATAAACCCCTTAATAACATACTGATTGTAAGGGATGTACTGTCAGGTTTAAATTGAAAATAGCAGCATCTTCTGTTGAAGCATCTCACTGAAGCATTAGGTTCAATTAGGTCAAAATTAACGCAATGTTCAAAATCTACTGAGCGTCCGTTATATATGAATTAATATTTTCATGGTTACGTTACATCAGGTTTGTAGCTGCTAATGCTAAGGCCAGTATTACCAATAATTTTGGGGGAATTTTTAAACAATCTAAGTGAAAGCAGCTAAGGGCAATTATATTCTGGTAGTTTAGGGTGTTAACGATCGTGTCTCTTACCTGCTTTACTGAACTACTGAACGAGCGAATATCCCCCAATGCGCCTGTGAGCTTCTTAGCGAACGATTGTTTCGTCTTTTTACTTCCAAAGGGGCATAGAGTCATTTGTGATATTTGCGATTATTTTAACCTCTCATTTCCATTCAACGTCGCTTATAGTTTTAAGGAAAAAATGCTGCAACAATAGCTTTCTACGCAAACGTGAACTACACATTACCGTATACACAGAGTTCATGGGTCACGTCGGTTTCATTTCCGGGTCATCTCAGTCTCCAACTCCAATGCCGCTTTTACTGCTTCTACTCTAACAAACCTCCAAGATTAATCGTTTCGTTTTTGAAGCTAATTAACGAAAGTAAATAATTTCGGTTAACAAGCCTATATCCATGCTCATGCCGCAGGTAAAATTTCCCACGCGTTAATTTATTATTCCTAGTGGATACACATACAAAATAGAAAAACTACAAACATGGCGGACATTCTTGAGGCCGACGAATCGTCAACGACGCCTCTCATAAGTGGACTGTAGATTAGAAACGACGATTATAGACAAATCTAACTAGTTGAGGTTGTACCAATCGTTTTTCCAAAGTACTGTACCTCCTCTGCTTATATTATCATAGGCAAATATATAGCCTGCTTCGCTATTATTTTAATTTATTATATTTAATAAATTAATTATTTTATTTTATTAGACTATATTATTCTACAATTTATTCTACGTCAATTTGCTGTTATCATTAGTAAAATATTATTATATTATACTCATACTCCACTTAGTTGTATTTATGGGCTATTAATAATATTAATAGGCTAACTGTTATCATATCGCTGTAAATGTTCAAAAGGATGATTTAGGGGTCCGCACACCAAAGGTGTATTGTGTTTGTACCGGTTTTCTTCTTTATGTTTCTGCCCTAAAAGTATATGGACTTCAGAGACACCTCTAGACCCCAAACTTTACCCAACAGACACACACCATCTGACACTAGGTGGGGCTATAATAAGAGGATTGGCATTACTTTGGAACCATAGGACTAAAGCCAATTCCTCAAGCCAAGTCAAATATCCCTAATATCAAAAATGTGTATAGGTTTTCCCCATCCTTTTGAATGGAATTGAATGCATAGAACTGACATTATAGTTAATTAGTGTAAATAGAATTTGTGGAATACTTATAGATAATTAAATGTTTACTGTAACTCATAGACCCAATAAAACATTCAAGTTGCCAGACATGATTAAATATGTTGCCGTTCCATTTAAAATAAATGAAAAGACAATTTTATTATAACATTTGTATAAAGACAGGCTTACTTATTGTTGTGTTGAATTAAACAAACACTTCGGTGTTAAAAAAGCATAAGTATTCATGCAGTCAACACAGTACTGCATAACCCAACACCAGCTCAGAAGCACCTGAACCCCAAATAATTATTCGATAAATGCTGTCTTCCACAGAAGACATGCATGCATACAGGTTTGTAATGACATAAGGGTGATAAAAAGAATAACAGAATTTCCATTTGTTGGTTAACTATTCTTTTAACAGATAAGGGCTTTTTACTGACATTCTATATCAGTCAATTGTCTTAACTCTTCTCCAATGTAGGGTTTTAGGGCCAAGGCAGGGAAACACCCTTGGCAGGTAACCAGTCCATCACTCCAATTGTACTCTAACATATTCAGATACATCATTTACTTTTTCATATCATATGTACATAAAATGAAATTTTTTTACATCTTAAGTAGACTGTGCTAAACAAAATTGGCACCTGCATACTGTTTGAAACCCTCAAGAAAGAACAAGATACTTAGATTCTTTATTGAGAAAGTGTGGTTCATAAAGTCTGACTTAGAAGGATGCATTGTATTTTATAAGCATGCTGTGGCCAGTCCAGAGTGTCAGTCTTACAGTCTCAGAGGTAAGAATCACCCTCGACTGTGGGCTCCAACCTAGTTCAAATGAATATCACTATTACCAAAAAAGTTAAGCACCAACAAAAAACCGAGACTGGCAGAGACTCTCCAAATGTAAGCTTTATTTATCCAAATTATTAAACTGATGCCATCATGTTCCTCTTGAATGCCCAATACAATGTACATCATTAGTTTTCAAGTGATCATAGTGAGACACCTGATCATAAATTGTATACCCACATAAAGCATACATTCAGAAACGAAAAAAAAAAACCCTATAGAACAGCTTAACACTAAACTTGTAGCATATCGTTAAACCTTATTTTTAAAGTACCATTTTAAAATAATTTACTCTTTTTGAACTTGCCAAGAAGCTACGTAACAATTGTCATTATTTACAATATTATACTACACTAAAAAATTAGTCACTTCGTTCCTTTGACCATTTCTAGTCCTTTGTCCATGTTCAGTGTTTAAGAACAGTCTTTGATCAAAAGAAGTTAATTGCATCTGAGAGGTCTATTTACTTATGCAGTGGACCAGCACTAATATATCTGAGCACAACTTTTACATACAGATCATATTTTCTCTCGTGAAGGCTAAAATTTCACAACACTACCTCTTTTAAATGTACCTACATAACATAATCAGTCTTTAAAATTCCTTATTGATGAAATGTTAGAGGATGTGGTAAGAGATGAGTAATTCATTCAGTCCTATGTTGGCACCTCAAATAATCAAAAAAAGATACCAAAAGATCAACATTGATCAAAAAAAAAAAAAAAAAAAAAATACACGTACCACTGTCTAAACATGATTTGACCTGACTGGTTGAAACAATGACCCTATATGTAACAGATAATAGTGTCTGCTTTAAACATTTTAAAAAGTAAACAAAACAAAGACTCTTTCATACTGTATTATTCCAGTGACACTTACTAAACAATGTCAATTTACAATATCATCAAAAACTATAAATGTTCTAAAACATTTTACTACAGTGTGTCAGTCATAAGATGTTTTTGCTTTGACAGTTTTAGCAACTTTGCAAAAATGCTGAATCACATTAGTTTTACGCCCAGTGGAAAGCAGAAAAATGACAGCCGCACTGAGGAGAGGAAGAACTTTCACATGAACACACACACTGGTAGATCCAGAAAGCGGAGGTAGACAGTACAGAACATCAAAAGTGTTCTGTTGTAAGGCCACGACCAAGCAAACGTTTGTGCATGTCTGTGTTTTTCATGATAATCCCACAGAAAAAAAAACAATTCAGGCTTAAAAAAAAATGCAAAGAGACTGAAATGGGAATACGTAATTCCGAATAGTTTTAAGAGAAAACATCCCATGACCGTATTCAAGTTAAAGACCACATTCTTTCTGTCCCAACACATCAGAATAGACTGTAGCTCTTATTTTATCGTCATTAGTAGATACCAAAATGAATACAACTTGAGCTTTGTCTACACCTGCTACACGTAGTAGCTTTTCAACTGATACTGTACCATGTGTCGATACAACAACCCATCAGTGTCTTACTTCCACTTTTTCCATGATCACAAGTCTGTCACTTTGTTTTCTACAGCTGCAGCGATCTGTTGAAGCCGATAGCCGAGCTGCATTTTCTGAGCGGTGGAGTCTTCCTCCAAGGCAGTGATAATCTAACATGTATAACACACATATGTGCAAACAGGAAAGAGGAGATCTTTTAGAATTGAAGCATAAATACTTAGAGCAGCAGATATTAGTCCCTAAAAATGTATTCTTAGACTAAAAGTGGTATCCCTTTATAATAAGGTTTCAGTAGTTAAAGGGATAGTTCACCCAAAACTGAAAATTAGCCCATGATTTACTCACCCTCAAGTCATCCAAGGTGTTTATGACATTGTCCTTTCAGATTCAGACGAATACAATCAGAGTTATATTAAAAAATGTCCTGGCTCTTCCAAGCTTCCAAGTCCATAAAAGTGCATCTATCCAAGATAAAAGTGCTCAACTCTAATTGTATTCGTCTGAAAGGATAATGTCATATACACTTAGGATGACTTGAGGGTGAGTAAATCATGGGTTAATTTTGAGTTTTGGGTGAACTATCCCTTCAACTACTTTAGTTAACATGAACTAAAAATGAACAATAGTTCTACACAATTTATTAAACATTTACTAATACATTATTCAAAACAAAGGTAATATTTGTTAACATTAGTTAATGCACTAACACATGAGCAAATAATGAACACGTATTTTTATTAGCTAGCTTAAAAATCATTAATGAGAAATGAGTATATGCTATGGTTCAAAAGTTTGAGTCTAAAACAATTTTTTAATGTGTATGTGATCTTATGCTCAGCAAGGCTGCATTTGTCTGATCAAAGATATAGTAATAAATAATACATTTATTACTATAAATAAATTTATTTTTATAATAAAGTAAATAAATAATTTTGAAATATGATTACTATATATACACTACCGGTCAAATGTTTAAGATCGGTAAGATTTTTTTATGTGTTTAAAAGAAGTCTCTTCTGCTCACCAAGGCTGCAATTTTTTGATAAAAAATACACAAAAAACACAGTAATATTGTGAAATATTATGACAATTTAAAATGACTTTTTTATGTTAATATATATTAAAATGTAATTTATTCCTCTGAACAAAAGCAGATTTTTCAGCATCATTACTCCAGTCTTCAGTGTCACATGATCCTTCACAAATCACTCTAATATGAATGATTTTATGCTCCAAAAACATGTATGATTATTATCCATGTTGAAAACAGTTTTTTACATTTTTATTTCAGGATTCTTTGATGAATAGAAAGTTCAAAAGAACAGCTTTTATCTGAAATGGAAAGCTTTTGTTACATTAAACACTACCCTTTAAAAAGTTTGCGGTCAGTAAGAATTTGTATTTTATTTTTGGGGGAAATAAATAAGAAATCAATACTTCTATTCATCAAGGATGAGTTACATTGATCAAAAGTTACAGTAAAGACATTTATAATGTTAGAAAAGATTCTAATTAAATAAATGCTGTTCTTTGAACTTTCTATTCATCAAAGAATCCTGAAATAAAAATGTAAAAAACTGTTTTCAACATGGATAATAATCATACATGTTTTTGGAGCATAAAATCATATTAGAGTGATTTCTGAAGGATCATGTGACACTGAAGACTGGAGTAATGATGCCTGAAAATTCAGCTTTTTTTTTCAGAGGAATAAATTACATTTTAATATATATTAACATAAAAAAGTCATTTTAATTGTCTGTAAATATTTCACAATATTACTGTGTTTTTTGTGTATTTTTTATCAAAAAATTGCAGCCTTGGTGAGCAGAAGAGACTTCTTTTAAAAACATAAAAAATCTTACCGATCTTAAACTTTTGACCAGTAGTGTATATATATTTTTTTTTTTTCTTAACAAATATAAACGACTTTAGTGTCACTTTTGATCCATTTAATGTGTCCTTAGTTTTTTAATCCTTTCTTAAAAACTTTCCTTAAAAAAAAAAAACAACAACCTTTGAACAGTAGTATTGTACTACTGTAGTAGTATTTACAGTACTATTTGAACAAAAATGATCATATCAGCATCATTTATTCCTTTGGAAGTTGTTCCAAACCTGTATGAATTTATTACTCCTGCTGAACACAAAAGAAGATATTTTGAATGTTTTGGTTGATTGATGGACCCCATTGACTTACATAGTATTTTTTTTCATACTATGGCAGTCAGTGGGCCCCATCAACTGTTTGGTTACCCTTAATCTTTAAAATATCATCTTTTGTGTTTAGCAAAATAAATAATTCATAAAGGTTTCAAACAACTTGAGTCATGCTGAAGATGTACATAGCTAGTTCATGTCACCTGGTGTTAACCAATGAAACATTTAGGTCACACTTTATTTTAAGTTAAATTGTTATTTTTTTAAATTGTACTTACTCAAGTAATATTACTGATATTGATAACTGAGTATTATTAAATAACTATATGTACTTACACTTAACCGTGTTACGGTTAAGGTTAGGGTTAGTTACTTGTTATTAATAAGCATAATATCATGTGCATGTAGTAATGTGTAATTACGTCACCTTAAAATAAAGTGTTTGTAAAGCTTACACATTGTCTTTTTGGTCAATGACTCACCTGGTCGTAGTATTTGTTGATGTACTTGTAGAGCTCATGAAGGGCCACCAGGTAATTTAATTCTCCAGAATAATTCTGACAATCAAAGCAAATGTGTAAATCTTATGAAAAACATTTGTATGTGCTGCAAAACATAATGACTAACCCCCTTGCCTCTAACCCATAACAAGTTCACCTCAGTCATTACTTTTTAAAATTTCCCAACTGAAAGGAAGTAAACTGATGACGGACATACCCTGGAAAGCTCAGCCAAAGCAGAGTTCATATCCTGATCGCTGGCAGAGATGGTCTGCTTGATGTCGGCATAATAACTGTGTAAGAAAAAAGTGAGATTCAGAACAAGATGACTTTCCAATTTAGCCTTCATAGTAATCAAGTAAAGTCATTTTACCGTTCCACCATCTGTTTATAGCGAGGGATATCTCTGGCATACAGCAACTTATTAATAGGTGAATCCTAGATAAATACAGAATTTTTTTTCAGTTTCTTTAAGTCTTTCTATTGGCTTCCTGCTCCTTTCTCTGTGTGTCTCTTACCCTGCCGAGTTTATGCTCTGTGGTGGTGCAGGAGTCCATGAATGTTTGAGCAATTACTGACAGAACCGCATCCACATTATCCGACACCTGCACATCGAAGATGAATTGAGGGTTCTTTACAATGTTGATCCAGAACTGCAGGGGCAAACTAGAACCAAAAGACAGAACCAAATCAGATCATGAAGAAAATTGCATGTGTTTAACATTATTGCTCCACTCGTGGGCGGATGCTTAAATTATTTTATGGAGGAAGTTTGCTTTGGGCCAATCATAAATCACTGACAGAGCTGTTTACGGTAAGGTCCACTGCTTTTTTGTCTTACTATGTAAACATGCGCAATATCATTCACAATTCCCTACATTAGTCAACTATATTTCACTTAAGGGAGTGAATGAATCTCCCTGAGTTTCGCATTTGAGTGCCCAGGCCACTTTTGCATAGTTTGTGCTTGCAGGCAATTCCAGTAGTAAGATTTAAAAGGTTAGTTCACCCAAAAATGAAAATTAAGTCATTAATTACTCACCCCATGCTGTACCAACCCCGTAAGACCTTCGTTCATCTTCGGAACACAAATGAAGATATTTTTGATTAAATCTGAGAGCTGGATCACTCCTACATAGGCTTCCTAAGGGACTGGCTCTTGACGGCCCATAAAGTCATTAAAGAAAATGTTTAAATATTCCATGTGCCTACAGTGGCTCAATTATAAGTTTATCAAGCGACGAGACTACTTTTTGTGCGGAAAAAAACATAAATAACGACTTTATTCGACTATTCCATTACTTCCTTATGGGCGCATGCGCGAGAACTGAGATGACGACGTTCTTCTTCGACTACTTCTTGTTACCGGCTGCTCACCGCTTAGGAAGTATCACCGCCACCTACCGTATAAGATGATGTGCTGATATAGCTGGAAGCGCAAAACTTTCTGTTTACAAGCAGAGGAAGATCTGCCCTGTACATACGCTTTTCAATTACCGTATTTTCCGCACTATAAGGTGCACTTAAAAGCCTTTAATCTTCTCAAAAAACGACAGTGTGCCTTATAATCGGGACTCGGAGCGCCTTATATATGGATCATCATCATCTTATACGGTAGGTAGCGGTAATACTCCTAAGCGGTGAGCAGCCGGTAACAAAAAGTAGTCAAAGAAGAATGTCATCATCTCAGTTCTCGCGCATGCGCCCATAGGAAGTAATGGAATAGTCGAATCAAGTCGTTATTTATGTTTTTTTCGCACAAAAGTAGTCTCGTCGCTCTGATAAACTTATAATTGAGCCACTGTAGTCGCATGGAATATTTAAACATTTTCTTTAATGACTTTATGGGCCGTCAAGAGCCAGTCCCTTAGGCAGTCTATGAAGGAGTGATCCAGCTCTCAGATTCAATCAAAAATATCTTTATTTGTGTTCCGAAGATGAACGAAGGTTTTACGGGGTTGGTACAGCATGGGGGTGAGTAATTAATGACTTCATTTTCATTTTTGGGTAAACTAACCCTTTAAACTTGAACTCTGTCATGGAAACTATGTATAAACCTTAATTAAACAATTTCATGATCGATTTAAAAGGAATTTATAGCGGTTTGGAAAATGGATGAATGGGCGAATCATCTGCGGGTGCGACGTGGGAATTCATTTGGCACAACTCTCGCTATGGTGCATTATGGGTATTCTCTAGCAGTTGAATGTACATCAGTTGTGCACTCTTTATTGCGGTGATTTGGGGGATTGAACGAGTACACTCGGTAACCTTTAACACAGACATTCCAGGTTCAACATAAAGAATGTGACCTAGAAAAAAAAGACATTGCTGATATGACAGTTATATTTATTGTGCATAAATTAACCTGTTTATTATAAGGAGTAGTTCACTTTTGAAAAAAAAATTGTTGATAATTTACTTACCCTCATGTCATCCAAGATGTCTATGTCTTTCTTTCTTCAGTCGAAAAGAAATTAAGGTTTTTGATTAAAATATTCCAGCATTTTTCTCAATATAATGCACTTCAGTGGGAACCAAACGGTTCAAGGTCCAAAAGACACTTTCTGTACAAACTGCAAACTGTTCAAAGGGCTTTAAACGATTCCAGAAGAATACGGGTCTTATCAAGCGAAACGATCGCTCATTAAAAAAATAAATAAAAATTCATTCATATTTTTTCCGAGTCAATTCGTTCGTTTCGTTCGTTGAATGAACCAAATGACTCGGAAAAAGATTAGTTCATTTTGATGAACGAGTTTGAACAGGCGAGTCACAAACGTGTCGTCACAGAACAGAGCAAGGCGAGCATTTGAGCTTATAAAACTTAAACTTTGTTATTTATTTATTTATTAAATGAGCGATAGTTTTGCTTGATAAGACCCTTATTCATCGTCTGGAATCGTTTAAAGCCCTTTGAACAGTTTGCAGTTTGCACTGAAAGTGTCTTTTGGACCTTGAACCATTTGGTTCCCACTGAAGTGCATTATATGGAGAAAAATGCTGGAATGTTTATCAAAAACCTTAATTTCTTTTCGACTGAAGAAAGAAAGACATGGACATCTTGGATGACATGGGGGTGAGTAAATAATCAGCAAATGTCTTTTGAAAAGTGAACTACTTTTAGTGAACTACTAAAAGAGCGCAAATGCACTCTCATTTCCATACCGAATCTGACATCTTTTAGCATTTTATTTAGTTAAGGTGTTCACTAAGTTAATTAGTACCTGTTTGTTTTCCAGATGTGAATAGTTTCAGAGTCTGAAATGCCATGGCGCGCTGCATGATCATCAAGCAAGTCAAAGAAATATTTGATTGCCAGAGGAACTGGCTGACTCGTGCTGAGAATAACCGTGAATAGATCATCCACAAACTTCTGCAGTGTACCCTACAGAAATGCAAAGACAAGTTAACAGGTGTGCGCAAGTTCATTTGTTTTTTATATTCAGTCAGAGATGTACAGGAACTGGTATGAGTTTGGCTTCTCTTATGTTTATGCTTTTACCTTCTGGCTGTTTGAATGTGTGTTTGTTGAGATACCTTCATTGACAGTAGCCGTGTGAGATAGATTTCTGGTATGGTCTTGGCTCGTTCTCTTTCTTTTAAACTGCCTCGTCTGTGTTTGGGTAACTCTGGTTCCTCGCTGGCCTTAACTAGATGCCACAGCCTCACTCCTCCTTCATCTGCATCCTCTAGCATGGGCGTCTCTGCATAGTGAGGATGAACATGGTTTTAAAAAATCAGTATATTCCCATGTTAAATATAGAGACCATAATAAAAACGGTAGTTATGGTAAAAAAAGATAATAATTAATTCATTCATTGGTAATCTCATATATATGTGTAGTATGTGCTAGAGTAAAGCTACAATTACTTTTTTTTAAAGGACCTCAATACAAATGAGATATTTTATAACCCATTTTTCTATGAAGTCAACTTATGTTTTGTACATTTTGTTCTTCAGTTTATTTTTTTTGCAGGAAAAAATTGCAAGGCTGTTTTTTTTTATATTTTTCCCCCATTTTAATAAGGAATGAGTGGAAGATACAGAGATTCCGAACTACAATGCCTAATGCACAGATCTATTTATGCATCAAATTCTTTTGTGCTGCCTGTTAGACTTACTAAAGACAAACAACTGTGTTCACATTATTGATCTGTGTCATGACGCATAATGGTGTCAATCATTAAATTTTTTGGTCCCACTTTATATTAGGTGGCTTTAAATACTATGTACTTATATTGAAATAACTAATTTGATACAATGGACTTATTGTGCACATACATGTTTTTACATTGTACTTATATTTTAAATATACCAGTATGTAATTACAGCTATAATTAATGTATGTAACTACATATGTAATTACACAGTTGACCCTCCCCTTACACCTTAACCTACCCTTAAACTGACCCATACTACCACACCTGTCCCTAACCTTACCTGTATCACACCTCAATAGCAGCAAAAGTGTTTTACAATACAACAGGAACACAATAATACACTGTACTTATTTTTCAATGTAAGTACATCATACTTAAAGCCACTTAATATAAAGAGGGACCAATTTTTTTTATACATTACTGTATTGTTTCAAAACAATCTAAACAATCATGAGAAACACATGTACATGACACATGTACTGTACTCACTCTCCCCTGCAATGTAGTCATGGGTATCATGGTGAATATGTTTGCTATGGCGTGGAACCAAAGCAACAGTTGCTCCATCTGGAACCTAAAATCCCCAAAATATGTGGAAAATTAAAGTAAAAAAAAATTAAAGTATACTTGTATATACTACAAATAAGGTTTATTGCCAAAATGTACAGACTTTCAGCTGTTTGCAATGAACAAATCTAATACAAGTAATTGAAATAGCTCAACACAACAAATGTTTCAAGTTGTTTCTGGAAATTCAACTGAAAATGCTACTTTTAATGACTTCTGCAGTCTCAAAATTATTCAACCCCCTGAACAGAATCCCTCACAACAGCTCAAATCTGCAATCAGATTTCTATTGAAATGACTTGATTTCGCCCGCATAAATTTGCTGAGTGTGTCTGCAGAGTTTTTGTTCTGCGTCACTGTCGGGTTGCTCACTAAGAGGATTTCTAAGGTACCATTTCCCGTAATCAAACATACTTTAAGCTAATTAATGTCATCAGGATTACTAAAAAGCTGCAGGTGAGTTTTTAATCAGGGTTGAAGCTATACTCTGCAGGACAGTGGCCCTCCAGGACCAAAGTTGCGTATCCCTGATATACATGAATAGCATTTTTCACAAAATTGACACTATACGTTTACCAACAGCTTGACTGCTTGATTTTGCAATACCTTATAATGCTGGAGCGTGTTGAGGCGTTTCCAGTTGCCCTGAACCACAGATGTTAGGTCTTCATCTGAGAGGATCAGGTGCCCTGCTACACCAGAGCGCCATTCTGGAAATGTCCAAAACAACATGTAAATTTAAAGACAGGAAAGGTTTAAAAGAAACAAATAAAGACTGAAAGAATTCAGTGTGTTCAGATATGTAAGAAAGAGGGCAGACATGTACAGTATGAATGTTCTCACCCAAGTCCACGGAGTCAGTATGTGGTCTATGAGAGTATGAGGTGCCCTTATACACCTGGTCCAGTATCTTCTCTTTCACCTGGGTTATAGTGTCACAATCTAAAACTTTAGCAGCAACTGGCTGAGCTTCATTCACACCTATTCCCTGCATCAAGACGTCCACAGTCTATCGAGAAAAAGAATGAGAAAGAGAGTTAAGTATGTTTGTAAATCACATTTTTATTATCTAAATGTTGTCAGCACAATAAAATCTGCTTATAATTCTGTAATAAATCTGTGAACTGATCTATTTATTAAAAAATGTCCCAGCTGTTGTTTATTTAAATTTTCCTAACTAATATGTTTAAATTGCACATTTGAGTTAATGTATATGAGTTTGAGTAAAATGCAATATGACAGCACTGTGTTGACACTCACAGTTGCATAATTCTTACAAACCCCTAACTTACTGTATACGATCTCCTGCTTCTACCCATCACATTGGCCCTCATTTATTGGGCGTATATGTTGGCGTAAGATTATGCTTATACTCCTCTCACCGCCTGATTTATGAAGCTGTGCGTACCTTTGAAATCCAGGTGTACGCAATTCCTGCCCTTGATAAATCCCACGGCCCAAAGAGATCGTCATTAGAATAACACGCCCCTAAATATTCAAGTCTCCGCTCCCCCCACACCATCTTTTTACGCCATGGACACACGGAAGACGGCAAACTTGAAATGAACTGAACGGAAAAACTTGAAAAAAACGAAATGACCTATCAATGCATTACTTTACAGCACGTCTTTTGAATTAGCATTCAATTTCGAATCACGTCACATGTATAATAGTGAAAATGATGATGATGATGATGATGATGATGATGTGATGTGAAGTACCATTCATTCACATTAATAATTGGATGACAATTTGTAATATTCTTCTTCTAATTATTATTATGATTTGTATTAATGACGCTTGTTATTTAGAAGAAGGATGTCGTTATTATTATTTATATTATTATTATCATTTAAAAGAAGAAGAATGTATTTTTTTATTATTTTGTCAGTCTGAATTATATTTTGGTCATTGAAAGCCTTTCATTACCAAACCCAGTGTGTGCGCACCTGCCGGGGATAATCCTGAAACGTCAGGGTAAAGCGCACAGGCTTGCAAGGAATACATAATGCTTACAAATCAAATGCTTTGGTAAAGTCACACAAATTAAACATTGAAGTCCACGTTGCACAAAAATAAACACCGAAGATTATAATTACTATGTTGTTTTTTTGTTTGTTTGGGCTTTTTTTTACAGTGGGTCATAATCATATCTTTTAGTTTGTCAGTGCATTATGTGGTGTTAGGAATTTTTCTCCGCATTTCCTCACTAACTCAAAACGTGTGCACACCACCCCCTAGCTGGTTTGAGCGTGCCGTACGCCAACATCAATATTGATAAATCACAAAGTCACCGTGGTTTTGGGTGTACGCATAGTGTACGCTGGAATTTCCAGCGTACACCTTGCGCACACCCAAAACCACGGTGAACCACGGTGAACACCCAAAACCACGGAACCATTGGGTTCAGGCTAGGATGAGGAGATGCAGAGAATCTAACTGCAGCTATAACAAAGATAATCTAAGCAGTGGGGGACTGTAAGCAGGGTTCGAAATGACTTATGACTCTTGGGGGGCCCCCTAAAATGTATGTAGCAGTGGGGTCCAATTCATGAACGAGCCTTTTCAATGAGCCCGTTGAATCGATTTGCAAATCACAAATTCTAACCAGAGTCCGGTATTCCAGATCCTCTCTCAGCAAGCGGTTATCATTTAAGGTGTATTTGGCTTTGCCAGTCACTGCGTCCACAGGTCCTTTATCCACCTGGTGTTTAATTGCTCTGAAGAGCATGTACAGAGACTCACCAGCAGAATACTAAACACAGAAAGCACAAAATACAATCATTTATAAGAATATGACATGGATAATCTTCTCAATAAAACAATAAGAAATTATTTTACAATTCTCTCAACTATCCTATGGTAGCAACTCTACTAGTTCAGTGAATTTTAAAGCATATGGGTACATAAAAAGATTAATTAGGACCTCCTGTTTTTTTATTTTTCAATCCTAATCCACAACATTTCTGGGTCTCAATAGACCATTTCACAAGATGTAAACAACACTGGTCCAGAAGCACTTCCTGTTTCAGTTTTTTAACACTACATAAAAGCTGGGATAAAATACAACCAACAGAACATTTAAAACTGAATCAAAAAGTTAAACAAACATCTTTAAGAGGTTTTCTTTACATGTGAAAAAAGAAAACAGTTACAAATTGAAACAGGAAGTGTTTCTGGACCAGTGTTGTTTACATCTTGTGAAATGGTCTATAGGTTGATTACATTCTTGGACAAGAATTTTACATAAACTGTAATCATATTTTTCAGAACTGAATATTTGTGTTATCAAAATAAAACAATACCAAATGTACAATCTACAAAATATCACATTTTATCCACAGTAAATATATGTACTAAAAAAACAAACAATCCCACCAATTTCCATACATACCCTTAAGAAGGCATAGAGACAGATGGATATCCAGTTTGTCAGGAGCTTTTCAACTACTGTCTCAGTTCTGAAGAGAGAATTAAAGCCTCAGTCAATTCTGTTGATTCATATTCGTACTTATAATGTCAGTTAATCCATCCCTCTTACCTCCGCAGCATGAGTTTAGGGTTCTTGGCAATATACTGTTCCACAAGATCGTTCAACAGGGTTTTGAGTATATCAGTGAAGTATTCTAGTTTGCTGTGAAGAGCCACAGTGAGCAAAGATGCCACATATCCCCTGTCTCTGGGTGAAAATGTCCTCTGGCTTTCAAGAGTGTGGATAAACTATAAAGAGAATCAATTAAAAAGGTGGAAAGCATTATCATTTAGTTATGTTAGTGTATTCATTCGCAGACTCGTACACAACCATTTACAGATCTTATTTAAAAATACTGACCTTCAGAAGCTATAAAACATATTTTATGATTCCGATAAAACAAAATATGCATTATATAACCTGATCATCCAGTTAAAAAAAAGTTTTCACCCCAGGCTCTCAATGCAGTGCGTTTCGTTTTTAAGCATCAGTAAATTTTTGCACCTTTTGTAATAGTCATGTATGAGTCCCTCAATTGTCTTCAGTGTGAAAAGATGAATTTCAAAATCAGTCACTGTTGGAAAGGGTTCACATATGCAGAAGACGCTGGTAAACCAAATATTGCGCAGGTCCTGGATTTCTCCTGGAATCAATTAGGGACTCATGAACAACTATCACAAAACAGTTGTGAATCATCAAGGAATTAAAATTCAAGTGCATCTAAACTTTTTAATAGGGACATTTGTGTAAGTTCAATTATTTTTTTCATGTGGACTATGTAAACATCTGTTTTGTTAAATTAGCAGTTACACTGTATTTTGAGTAGAGCCCGAACCAGATAAAGGATTTTGAAGGCCGATACCGATACAAATATTTGTTGGTTTTAAAATCCGATATTCCGATATATCGGCAGATATTTTTTTATTTATTTTTTATTTCAGAAACGTGGAACAAAACATTAACAGATTTCCCTAACATTAGTTATTTGTAGTTATTTATGAGTTTTAACTAAAATATAATATGATAATGCGTTTTGAAAAGAAACTTGTTTCTTGTATTGTCACAACAGAACAGACTGATGACCGTGGCATTAGCTAGCTTTGTGATTAGCTAGTCTATGATGAGCCATAATTTAGCAATGGATAACGTCATACTGCAAAATGTAAAACATACATTTTCAATACAACAGGCCAAGGAGAGATGATCTATCTCATTGCTATAACTTAGGGCTGGGCGATTTTTTCCCTTAAAAAAATCTGCGATTTTTTTATAAAAAACTCGATTTACGATTCCAATTTTTTTTTTTATCAAGTAGAATTTCTATAACTCTCTGTGTTGAACTGATTATAACTCTTTTGTGTGTTATACACAATCTAATTAATACAACTTCATTATAAAGAAAAACAACAAATCCCAAAAAATATGATCATAATCTATGACAAAAATGCTATTATAAACTAGATTAATGGATAATTCAGCAGTACAATTTAGTCTAGAAAAATCACAAGTGCACAATATTGAATAAAATCTGAACATTTAGGGAAAAAAACATTTAATGGAGAACAAATACGAGACAAAGTGTATCACTAAATCTTGTCAAACTTTACACATTGCTCTTTGTACATTCATGAAAAACAAGATAACAAAAATCAAAAGGATCAATTATTATTTAGTCTGGTCTACTATACCATTGAGACATGTTTTAAATGTATAGCACAGCTGTTTAATGAGACAGCAACATATGATAGATAGGACAGAACAAGAAAAGGCTATTAATAATCTTTCATTGCGCAAACGCATTATGATATGAAAGGCTTCAATACATCGCGGGCCGCGGCACAAAGCGCTTATGCGCATTCCGAGCGCTGAATGATGCGCTTGAAGCCACATGGAGTCACAGCGCGCAGCCCAGCGCGTCGAGTCCATAGGTCGAGTCCGCACGCACTGAACAGTTCAAAGCACAAAGGAAATACATACTGATTTGTGTATAATATACAGTATCTAGCTATGCAATCGTTTATTGAACCTTTTCTTTTAACAGTTTTAAATTTCAATTACTGTGCGCGTGAAGAACAATAGTGCTCTGACTAGTGTTTTGCTCTAACAGACACCCGGTAGAAAGTAACGTCATGATTTAGTTAGAGCAATATTCCAGCAAGACAAAGTTGTTTTATGCGAAACCATAGACGTTTATCTACAGATCAAGTATAATAATAGGAACATTGAATCATCTTTGAGAGAGTTTCATTGTATTGACTGTCGTAACTGAACTGTGGAAACCCTGAAGGAAGATTTGCTGAATGCAAAATGTAAGTTACACAATAATAAAGAGGGGAGAAAAAAATCTAAACAATCGATTTTTTTAAAATATGAATCGATTTGACCTGCCAACTCGATTTTTATTTCAAATCGATTTTTTTCCCAGCCCTACTATAACTGTCACGCGCTATTAAAGAAATACTTCAGTCACTATGTCAAAAGTTAAAAGGACAGTCAGTCAACTACACTGTAACAACGTAACGTAACTATTACTAGCAAATTCTGCTTCACTCTTGGCTTATTTAACAGCAGCAAAACTGGACATGACAGTCACAAATTTTGTCATGTTTATTTGAGTTTAGAGAACTGAAGGGGATGTTCTTTCAATTGGTATTCAAGCAAGTATGTATCGTGACCAACTCAACGAGTGTTGCCAACAGGGACGGTGTAGAGTGCCCTCTGGTGGACAAACTATACAACTCCAACACTCATGACATGGTTCAAATGTGTTTCGTCCATTTTTTTTTTTTGAAATATTCATTTATCGGCCATTATAACTGCCGATACCGATAGTTTGGAAAATGCCTGATATCGGCCGATAATCATCGGCCTGTCGATATATCGGTCTGGCTCTAATTTTGAGGTGTCCTTGTTACAGTGTAATTACACACAAGTAGGTTCTGTGACATTTTCAGTACAGTACACATGCATCAGATGGATGTTTCTGGCCATTGCGCCATATCTCGCTGTGTCTCACACCACACACATTGCATTATAAGACGCCTTTTAAGTTAACACTACCTTTGTGAGGAACAGTTTGCTGTTGAGGAGATTAGATAACTGAATGAGTCCCTGCTCCACCGTGGCCCGCCGACACTCCTGCACGTCCAGGTCTCTGTGAAGTGGAGACTCGCGATGTCCAGGAAAAAAGATGCGTTCAGCATACATACGGTACTCCAAGAAAGGAATTCCTGATCCTACCAGATCACTCGACATATCCATCATTTCAGTCATCAGGTCTGAGAAGATTGAACAGTCAAATGTACCAAGGTCAGGCTTACATGATTTGTATATTTTCTTTTTATGAATGACGGGTACTATTCTTAAACTTAATATTAAAATCGTATAACTGTCCTCTGGTCTTATACTAAATGTACCTGTGAACTCTTTTTTGCAGCGGTCTCTCACACTGGTCTCTAGATTCTCCAGCTGGATCTGAACTTTTTTATAATCTCT
>JAQIUQ010000304.1:0-307500 GCA_030378365.1 Hybognathus amarus | reverse complement strand
CACAAAAGAAGAAATTTTGAAGAATGTCAGCATCCAAACGGTTCATAGGGCGCACTGACTTCCATTGCATTTTTCCCCGTACTATGGAAGTCAATGGGTTAATCAAAATATTCTGTTCAGCAGAAGTAGGAAATTCATACAGGTTTGGAACAACATGAGGATGAGTAATTTTTGGGTGAACTATCCCTTTAAGCAGTTTAGAATGTACCGCTGTTTTTAGTGACTGAAATACTGTGGGGGTGCTTTATATGTATCACACATGCCCAAACCTAGAATTCTGTTCACATATCTTGTTTTTCTTCTTTTGAGAGTTGATCTAAATATTTGTGACTTGTAACAGATGAAAAATGGACAGGCCTGTACTGCAGTTCTATGGATGTTTTGTCCTCCAGGTCTCCGTGCGTTACTGTTAAAATAGTAAAAATTACAACAGAAAAAGCTACACTAACCTCAACAGATATGACTGATCCAGGTTTGTACCGATAGGGTTTCGATGGGATCACCATGGTTCAGCGGGTGCAGGGTTGGGTTTGGCTCATAGGTGAAAGGTGATTGGCTGACAGAGTTAAAGTCAAAGCGCAAGTTATCCAACAAAAACTCAACCTGAATATGACCACCAACTACTTGAGGGTCTACACCAGGGCTCCGACACAACATCAGAGAGGAGGTTTTCACCTCACAATGCTCCTCAAACTACAGAGAAATGAAAACAAGAGAAAGAAACAACCACTTATTAGTGAGTGGGCAAATCCGGCAAAATATTTCAGACAAAATTATGTTTAACTTTATGTTCACCTAATACTAATAAAAGAACTGTCATACTAAAATAATATGTGGATTTAAAAGTTAATATTAAACCAATTGTGAATCAAAGAGATTTATTTTAGAACAAAGTTTTTCTTGCTTTTCCCACTTCAAAGTTACCTGGGATATAGATCAAATTTGTGAATTGTATTAATGTACTTTAAATTTATGTTTACTAGCTATTAACCATTTGCAGATGCTCCTTTATAATGAACCTTTTTTGGAAACATCTGGTGAATGTTACGAGTAACACTTTACAATAAGGTTCATTAGTTACTACATTAGTTAACATTAACAAAGAATGAACAATACTTCTTCAGCATTTGTTAATTTTTGGTAATGTTCATTTCAACATTTACTAATACTTTATTAAAATCTTAACATTAGTTAATGCACTGTGAACTAACATGAACAAACAATGAACAGCTAGATTTGTATTACCTAACGTTAACAAAGAATAACAAATACAGTAACAAATGGTTAGTTTATGTTAGGTAATGCATGAACTAATGTTTAATAAATGAACCTTATTGTAAAGTGTTACCAATGTTACATTTAATAAGCCAAACAATAAAATTCAATAAAAAAAAAATTAAATTGAAGGCATAGGTTATTAATCTGTGGGCAGGAAATTAGGGAACCATTTACTAATCTGTGCGTACAGTTTATAAAAGTTTAAGTAAGGTTGAGAATTAAGCAAGGTTAAACTGAAAATCACCTGTTTGAATGAACAGTGTGTGTTTTCTGTACAGTTTGCTTCTTGCACTTGCACATCTGTTACATTCCTAGTTTTTCTCCGTCGCCTGCGCTTCTTCCAAGGGGAACAGAGCTCGGAGGGATCACCGTTACTTGTATCCGAGGCTTCTGTACCACATCCAAATTATGGCCCAAAACTTTAATTACACGCCCTCCACTGCAAAAAAAATAACATACAAAAGGGTTTTTTTTTAAAGCCACGATTTTTTTTTGTTGCACATTTTAGGGTCAGCCAGACAAAAAAGTAAAGCTTGTTGTATTGATTAAATGTCACTTTATGTCACTTTGAATGAATAAAATAAATAAATAAATAATTGTAAATGTAATAAGACTGATAAAACTTAAAACACACACCTGATAAAGCTCTTAGAGGGCATAGCATGTGTGATGTTGGGGTCAGGGGTATAGTAGTAGCCATTGACATGAAGATGTCGCTCATTTTTACCGTACCGCACAGTCACCCTGTGCTCTCCTGTCCTGTTACTAGCACCAGTCAGACACTCAATGGTGTCCTCCTGAACACCTGATATTCTGCAGAGGGATAAAAGGGGATAAAAGAACTTCCTAATCACAGACAATACTCATATTACACCAAATTACAGGTTACAGTTTTCCACAGTGATACGTGGCACTTACAATGAACAGGGCACATTCCCTAGTAGGACACTGATATCAGTAACACGACCAGTCAAAAGATTTCTGCCAATGATTGTCAGAGTTGTTCCTCCTGCCCGTGGCCCTTTCTGAGGAGAGATTTCTATCAGCTTAGGGTCCTTGAAGGATGAGATGAGAGATACAATCAGAGGACATTCTGCATCCAAGAACTAAAAAACTACAGCAAATCCACAACAACCATCTTCACATAACAACAATGCTCAAATGCACATAATAATCAGATGGAAAACAAGAAATGGAGGGATAACAGATGGAGGGAGGATGTAAGATATGACTTCAGGCATTTACAATGTTTTAAGAATGTGGTGAAACCTTAGAATTTAACCTTTTAAGCTTTATCAATGCACAATATGTATAGTATAGACACTGAAATTGAACCTTAAATAATCTCTATCCCACAAAACGCATTTTGGCTCAAAAGTCTGATCTTTTATGCACAGTGATTTAACTGTGCAAAATTACTATTCTTTATATCTAAAGAGATCATTTACTCATCCTTTGTTCCAAACCTGTTTGACTTTCCTTTTTCCATGAAACGTAAAATTAGACATTCTGAAAGATGTACTGGTCACTAATTTCTATGCACTTACAATAAATGGGGACTGGAGTGTTCAAGCTTCAAAAGCCATATGGGGTATGTTTTTGAGACAATCAGGCCGAAATATAAGTCGTTTCTATTCGCAACACAAAGCTATTCTTTGGTAATTTTTGTTAAATACTTCACTTTCATTATACAGAGTTGTATATACAGTGGCCAGAATGGAAGACAAAGTCATATGTTTTTGGTAATTTTTTAAATATAGCTAGTTAATACTAAAATGCAAGTTAACCTGGTAGCTGAATCTCTGACTTGACAGGCCAAAGCCTCCACCAGAGACTTTCACTGAGATGTGCCCAGACTTCTCCTCTCCACTGGCTGTAGTTGTACATATAATTCTAAAGAATGGAGAGTAAGAAAATAACACAAATGCGTTTTTTTTTTTGAAAAAAAAATCCAAATGGCAAAATATTATTTAATCCGTGTAATAAATGAACTGCAAATACACTAAGGTGTTTACCTGGTGGATATTTCATATAGATGTGGTATAACAGTGCAGGGAACAGCTGCAACGGTCACAGACTGAAGGATATCCTGAGATTTCTGTCCCAAGTTAGACCCAGAAACGGTTAAAGTAATGCCTCCTTCCACCAACCCTGACAAAGGCTCCACCTAGGGATAGAAAACAACATCTTAAGGACTGATTTTTTAATATGTTGGAATTTATTTACATTGGGTTCTCAAGTTTTATCAAAAGCTTAGAGTGAGATCACATGTGGTTCAGGGAAGGAGCCCAAATGAAGCCCTGCCCCAGCCATCCCCGCCCCCCCAATTGTACCCATTGTTCATAATTAACCAGCACCAATTGAAATGATAACAATTGGTAAATCTCATAAATGACAGACAGAGCAATTCATCACATCAAATATAGCCTACTCTTTAAAGGAGAACTCCGCAAACAATGAACCTTTGGTCTAATAAAACATTGGTACCTAGTCAATCGTTCTCTGAGATTTGTTTTAATAATATCGAATGTAAAGAGTTTTATCTCTAAAAACTGTTTAGCGTATAATGCTAGCACTGGGGGCATTGACTAAGTAAAAAGAAATCGCTAGTTATACCACTAACAAGGCTCAAAATAGCCCCACATTAACACAGTAACATAATGAGTGTCTATACATGCAAAACGAAGCATTGAGAACTTTGTAAGAGTACAGACCGTTTAATAAGAAGATACGTTATAAAGACAGTTCACTTCATGTATACAGACACTCGATATAGTCTCAATAAGTCGAACCACGAACGTCGTGCTGAGTGAGCTGAACTGTATGAAGTTCAGCGAACTTCTGAACTGTATGAACAGCCGTTCGGGGTATCAACTTATTCGTGCTATTGTGAGCCTTGTTAGTGGTATAAACTAGCGATTTCTTTTACTTAGTAGATGCCCCCAGTGCTAGACATGTACGCTGAACAGTTTTTAGAGATAAAAATCTTTACATTCGATTATCATGAAAACAAATCTCAGAGAACGATCGACAAGGTACCGATGTCTTATTAGACCAAAGATTCATTGTTCGTAGAATTCTCCTTTAATGTTATATTAATAAAAATATTTTAAAAATTACAAAAATATAACAAATTGCTCCAAACAGTTTGGAAAAACAAATCTTTTTGCATTTTGAATGTGTCTAGTCGAAAATGGTATAATGATTTATTGTGTGGTGGGACATTGTGAACAAATGGGCATATTAGAATATTAAGGTGTGTGTGTGTGTGTGTGTGTGTACACAAATATCTTTTTGTTTTTTCCCTGACATATTTGAAAAATATCTCTTTGCTTTTTCCGGACATCTTTGAAAAATACAAATGCAATGGCAATAATTAATGTATGTTTTGACCAGATATAAAATATTAACCAGAGCACTCTGCTTTAATACATGTAGCCTTAATGTAACTATAAACTATTAATACAGTATAATATATCATTTAAAATAAAATGAAGAAATACATCTTCATTCCTTCATACCCACTAACATGTCCCTTATTAGGCTATTCAGGTAATGTAAAGCCAAACTATGCCAAAGCTTCTGGCCTGGTTGCAAAGTAGTTGTAGAGTTTTTGACTGCATCAATAATAATGTATACGATGGGCTATATATTAAATGTTCTAGCCTAAAAATGTTAGACGAGCTTTCTTCCCTTCTCCATCACGAACATGTGTTCGCGCGATGTTGGTTACCTAGTAACGACGAGAATGTTCCGTCAACTTCTGTGTGTTCGCGCGCGTCTATGTTGCCTAACGAACGCAGTCTGTCTGAGAGATACGTGCTAGCGGCAGGAAACTTCACTGTGTGCCTACGGTTCGTATACAACGTTATATATAAAGCTTGCAGGACAACTTGGTTGATGTTGCCTTTTCAGCGTGAGAAAATACCCGGTGTGGCGTGTGAGCGTGTGAACTAGTTTAAAGAGTCTCCGCGTGACTAGATTTAATAGGGGAAAGTGTGAAAACGTGAGTAAAACAAATGAATATCAGTCTAAAATAAAGGCTGGAATCAATATTGTGTTCGTTACAACTTACCAAAGATCAAATGATCCATGGCAATTGACATGCAACCAGGAATAGTGTTTCCTGACATTTATATGTGCCTGATTTCAATGCAGGGGCAATACATAAAGCTAGTTTGCCTGTGAACACTTAATACAATATAGATAGGTCTTAAATTAGGGTGTTTACTTTTATCAATGATATCAATGTCATCTTATCGTCCAGCGTTAAAACTTTTAAAGGATTTGTCAGTGTATTTAAAAATGTCCAATTATGCAAAGATTGTAAATATTTAATTGATGAATTGTCAATACAATATATAACCATACAAGGTAACACTTTATTTTACGGTGTCCGTGTTACAGAGTAATTACTTAATTAATTACTTAGTAGTAAACATTGTACTAACATGTAACAAAATGTATTTAACATGTAACTAAGTTATGGAAGAGCCTGTACTTACAGATTGTAATTACACACATGTAATAGGCAGCTACTGTTACACGTGTAATAGGCCGAGTCGGATACATACGTGTTACCAACTTGGTACAATGTAACAAGTACTTAATATGTTACTAAGGTAAAAAGCCTGCAGTTACACATGGTCCTTTTGTACCTTCTAAAATAAAGTGTATCAAGTACTTAAGTGCACTTCATGAGTATCTACATTCCTTATCCATCTGAATTAACCCACTAGTCCACAGCTTAAATACATGCAGTAGCTTCTTAATTACATTCAATTTACATAATATTACACAGGTATAAGCTACGTAAAATAAAGTGTATCAAGATTGTACTTAAGTGTACTTCATGTGTATCTAAAAAACCTTATCCATATGTACTTTAGTTTGAATTAGACCTAACTCCCTCATTCACAGCATCAATGCATGCAGTAGCTTCCTAATTACATTGCAATAACATAATATTACACAGGGATAAGCTACGTAAAATAAACTGTATCAAGATTGTACTGTACTTCATGTGTATCTACATACCTATTACACATGAAGTACACTTAAGTACAATCTTGATAAACTATTTTAGAAGGTACAAAATGACCATGTGGAACTGCAGGCTTTTTTCACACCTTAGTAACATATTTAAATACTGTTGTTACATTGAGTAGTACAACATACTTTTTTATATAATTACATTGTACCAAGTTGGTAACACGTATGTAACCGACTCGGCCTATTACACATGTGTAACAGTAGCTGCCTATTACATGTGTGTAATTACAATCTGTAAGTACAGGCTGTACCATAACTTTGTTACATGTTAATTACATTTTGTTACATGTTAATACAACGTCTACTACTAAGTAATTATTTAAGTAATTACTCTGCATTACGGACACCGTAAGAAAAAGTGTTACCCAATACAGTATATAGGGTGTGATTTTACCCCAAAATTCGACATATTGACAAAATTATGTCAGTTGATTCTATAAATTGCAGCGATCCATTTGTTTCTCTGTTCTGTAGCCTTCGGCAGTCTGTAAAATTATACTTAAGATTTCTTGTCAAATCAATTTGTACAGTCAATCTCAAAGCTCTTTCCCGTTTTAGATGTGTTTTGTGTGTTTTTCGTGGCATTCACACCAATGCTGCCACTCCGGCTCAGTGACGTGCATACCCTCTTTACAAACATACACACACAGCTTCCACTACCTCAGACTTTCTATGTGTGTGCAGAAGGTAGAAGGGGAATAACAGAACAGAGAAAAGAAGAGCCTAGGGTCCATTTACATCTGGCATTCAGAGCCTTTTCAGTTGATCCGATTACAAGTAGTATAGTGTTATATGAAAGCAAAATTTATATTGTTTATATTTGTCTTTCTATTAAAGTTTCTTAGAAGTTACAAACTGCAAATATACTAAAGATGCTGCATTTAGTCAAATTTGAGGAAATGTCACAAACCAAATGAATCAGAGGAGCAGGACAGGTCATTTGGATGTGTTGAGAACAGGAACCTCTGTAAACGCAACCAGTCCCACACCACACACAGTTGTACTTCTGATCTGCAGTGTGACAACGACTACAGTCCGAATGTCCAACTGTGCAGTTATATAACGTCACTGCATTAGAGAAAGCACACAGAATCATAGTGATCATTACAACACAGTTATAACGGTAAAAAAAATCCAATACATGAGTGAGATTCAGTAACTGGATTTTCAAAGAATTGTGCAGTTTTATTAAGCTACTCTTCAAACAAAAACAGATTATCAGGCTACAGGCATGACTAAACAAAGCAGGGGGAGACGGACAATAGGAGACATTATCAAGAAAATAAAAGGAACCTTCCATAAATGCTGGTGTTCCATTACTACTTTGTAATTTTCCTCTTTTGAACCATTCAAGTTATTGAATGCCAGCCATTGACTAAGAAAAAGAATCTAACAAAATATTTTTCATTTATATTCATTAATATAAAGGAACATTAATCACTGTTGTACATACAATACTAGGGGTGTAACAATTTTCTAACCGAACCGAAAAACGCAATACTAAACTTGTTACGATTCGAATCGCGATACTGTTCATTGCGTATCCGAACACACCCCGCCCCCTGCTACCCCGGCCCCGCCCAGGCCGGCTCAATGGACCTCATGTCTTATGTATACAGTACACAACGAATTCAGTTTTGTAGCCTAACCACCATTAACACCAAATAACAAGCTCTGTGTTTTGTTACTTTCGATAACAAGCAAGGTGTAATCTTTCCAATTCTGTCTATTTGATCACGAAAATGAAACTCTTTGATGTGGCGTGACAGATCGCTGTGGGCTTACTATAACTAATAGGCTCCTCATTCCAAGCGGCAGCGCGCGCGCGAGTAAACGCGATCACTTCTAGGGCCCTATAATTTCCGCGATCACGGAATCGCGGAATTGGCCAATTAACACGGAATCTAGTGTTAACGATGAATTTCCGGGATTTTACATATTTGGAATGAAATTCCATTGAAAAACGGAATTTGCAAAAATTAAAACGCGATAAAATAACGGAATTTGGGAAAAAATAAAACGGATTTTATAGGGCCCTACATCTCTTCCTCAGTTACAGAAAAGACACCTGAAGGTATGTTGAGAGATACAGTATACTTACTGAAAGGCATCATAACTCGTGTAATCGCTCAATCAGTGTTTCAGCCGCGGAAAGACGTCAATAAAACAGCATAGCTTGTCACTAGCATTATATTTACCTCAACAGGCAAGTGATTCAGTGTCCACAACTTCCTATAAATGAACTCTTGCACTAAAGAAATGCACTATGTATATTATATTTTGCTTAACCTGTTTATGATATCTTGATTATTTAATGTATGTTTAAAATATCTTTCATGAAAATTACAACTGTGTAAATTATTATATTTCAACAACAAATAAGAGTAAAAACACAAGTTTACATGTTTTCATACAATGTGTTGTGTGTTGATTATTATATCTAAAAAATAAATAGCATCTGAATTTAGGTTAAAAGTCTACAACCTTTAATGTTATAGTAATGTGCGGCTCCTACATAGTTTACAGCATAGCAGATTTTTTTAATCCTTGTGAAATGTTTAATTGTAATTGAATTAATTTAAAGACAAAAACCTTTTTTTTCCATTAAACCACTGGTAAAAAAAGAAAGAAAAAAAAAGCCATTTTAGCTTTCAAAATCCAACCGAATTGAACCAAGACGTCAAAACAGTGCGAAAACTGAACCGTCAGTTTTGTGTATCGTTACACCCCTGATACAATACAATATATATATATATATATATATATATATATACACACACACACACACATACCGGTCAAAAAGTTTAAGATCAGGTACGATTTTTTATGTTTTTAAAAGAAGTCTCTTCTGCTCACCAAGGCTGCAATTTTTTTATAAAAAATACACAAAAAACACAGTAATATTGTGAACTTTTTTTATGTTAATATACATTAAAATGAATTTAATCCTCTGATTCATTCCTCCTTTTCCGCATCATTACTCCAGTCATCAGTGTCACATGATCCTTCACAAATCACTCTAATATGATGATGTTATGCTCCAAAAACATGTATGATTATTATCCATGTTGAAAACAGTTTTTTAAATTTTTATTTCAGGATTCTTTGATGAATAGAAAGTTCAAAAGAACAGCTTTTATCTGAAATGGAAAGCTTTTGTTACATTAAACACTACCCTTTAAAAAGTTTGGGGTCAGTAAGAATTTGTATTTTATTTTGGGGGAAATAAATAAGAAATCAATACTTCTATTCATCAAGGATGAGTTACATTGATCAAAAGTTACAGTAAAGACATTTATAATGTTAGAAAAGATTTCTAATTAAATAAATGCTGTTCTTTGAACTTTCTATTCATCAAAGAATCCTGAAATAAAAATGTAAAAAACAGTTTTCAAACATGGATAATAATCATACATGTTTTTGGAGCATAAAATCATCATATTAGAGTGATTTGTGAAGGATCATGTGACACTGAAGACTGGAGTAATGATGCTGAAAAATCAGCTTTTTTTCAGAGGAATAAATTACATTTGAATATATATTAACATAAAAAAGTCATTTTAAATTGTCATAATATTTCACAATATTACTGTGTTTTTGTGTATTTTTTATCAAAAAATTGCAGCCTTGGTGAGCAGAAGAGATTTCTTTTAAAAACATAAAAAAATCTTACTCATCTTAAACTTTTGACGGTACACACACATGTATGTGTGTATGTGTGTTTGTGTGTGTGTGTGTGTGTGTTTGTGTGTGTGTGTGTGTGTGTGTTGATACAAAAAACAATATAACTCAGTAGGGTGTCCTTTTCTAGTCACTCTAACTGTGTATATATGTGCGTTCCATACATTTTGCACAACAGCTTATCATGAGCATCAAAAGAATTATACTCACCATAAAGATCAGTGCTGTCAATATGAAAAGTGTCTTTTCTCTTTACATACACCATGGCATTATACTCTCCAACTAGCTCTTCATAAGAATACTACAGAACAGATGGGTAGAAAGAGAGAGAACATTTTACATTACATCACTATCATCTGCAAACAGTCTTTTCTACAGAAGCATACATTTAAAACTGCTACATTGTTGTTGTTGTTTTTAGGACAGCATTGTAGGGAAGTGACAGGTTGGTTCAAACCAGGAGAGGGAAGGATCTATTTGCAGCAGTGAGTATTAATAATATTAATGAAAAATAAAGCACTGGAGAACCACAAGAACAATGCAAACCAAATTACAATAAGGGTGGGACTGATCAATTGACAAAACAGTAACTAAGACAACTTAGGAAACAGGAATCAACACAGAGAAAAAGTGGAACAGAAATACATGACAACAGAAAACTGTAGTGAGAAAGCCCAGCAATGACACACATCGGAGCATGCAAAAAAACAGGTAGCCATAGCAGAGTAGAGATTTTTCTGAATTGTGTTGATGCAGTACCTGGTGAGCACTGACAGTGATGTCCGAACACAAAGGGTTAGCCTCAATTCACAGCGTCCACATCTGCATCAACAACCACAGTTTGCCCCTCGATCACCAATACACACTCATACACCAGGTCTTCGTCTCAGGAACAAGTGTGAGTTTAAAAGCGTTTTTGAAGTGCAGATGGATATTTTCTAAGAAAGAAGTGGGTGTTTGTTTGTTTTTACCTGATAGAGGTGCAAGTTTCGGGCCAGCAGAGAGATTTTTCTCTGAGTTAGGACAGGAAGCAGAGAGGATCCTTGAATCTTCTCCACACACGGGCAGGCTGATGCCCCCCAATTGACAAATGTGCCTCCATCAGCCTGTAAAATTAATAAAGGTCAGTTACAAGTCATAAGAACATATGGCAGTAAATACAATGTCATCCAGTGAAAACGAGGGAGTAGGGAAAAGTGTTGACATTTTTTTAGCGTAGCAAATTCTGCGTAAAGTACTAGCATAAGGTAAAGAATAAACATTTATTTATCGGTCATTTGATTCATTAATGCATATTAACCCTCAGGTGCTCTTCGCTTCTGAGTCACACTTGTTATCTTCCCGGTCAAAAGTGACCGGACACCTAAAAATGAAACTTTCTCCATCCCAGTAAAACCAATGCAATTTATTTTTTGTTCTATAATATTTATTCTCTTTTTAATTTAGTACTTTGAGACAATTTAATTGAATTTATTAATATTTATGCAATATTTGTTTTATATTTGCCATGGAAAAATATATATATATATAATTTTTTAAAAAATATTAATGCAGTATTTTAGTTTAATATAGAATCTAGCCTTCCAGAAAAAACAATATTTTTTGAAGAAAATTAGCACCATCTGGTTACAGTATAGAGAAAAAGCGTAGAATCATGGTGTAACCACTAGATGGCATGTACAGCTCTCTATGGAGAGGCATGTGAATTCCCCAGCTGTTTATGAACTTTTTTTTTGTGAATTTGAATATATAGTTGAAACAATCTCAAAAACTTAATTTTTAGTTTTAGTTACCTAAAACAAAAAAAAAAATTGACAAAAAAAACAAAAAATTTTAGTCAAAATTCAAAACATTCTTTTTGTAATCAAAATTTATTGGTGTGTATGTGTATAAAAGTGTGTTTGTATGTGTGTGTGGGTGTGTCTGTTTTGCATGTTGTTGTTAAGTGTTCACCTCTTTCCTGCGGTGTACTTTTTTTTAGAATTGTGGCCGATTTGTAGATTGTACATACAAAAATTCAGTGTCAATTTCTATTCATTTCCTATGGGTCGGTCATTTTTGACAGAAGAGCAAAAGTGTGACTCATTTTTTTACGACCACTTAAATTGCTCCAAATTCATGACCTCAATTTTTTTGTGTTCACATACCCAATGCCATAAAAGTCACCAAGTTTCATAATTTTCTGAAGAAGCTGTGATTTTTAAATATTCAGAACAGATTTCTTTAATCACAATTTATTGGTGTTTTTGTGAATAAAAGTGTGTGTGGTAGGGGTGGATGTCTGTTTTGCACTCTGATGTTTCAGAGTGTTGCACGCCTTCGATGCTGAGCACTTTTTTTCTAGCATCGTGGACGATTTGTAGATTGTACACACAAAAATTCTCAAAGTTTTTGTGTTTTTGTCGAATTCCCCCATTCATTTCATTTTTGACCGAAGAGCACAAGTGTGACTATTTTTTTTACGACCACTTGCTCGGATCCTGATCGTCAATTTTTTTGTGAGTTTACATACCCAATGCCATAAAAGTCACCAGAGCTTAGTAACATTCCGATGAAGCTGTGATTTTTAAAATTTCAAAACAGAAAATTTCTCAGTCAGGAAATAACCGAAGAGCACCTGAGGGTTAAATGACAGTGTGCATCCGTCTGAAGCAACATATTTTACTTGTTTAATATTTATTTTCAAAATTTCATGTATAAAATAGAATGGTGGAGCAGATGGGCAGTGTAAAAAGCTAGTTTCAATCATTTAAAAAATTTTTTTTTGCTGTTGTCAATAAAATGTTTTCTTTTGATCTTGTTATTGGATTACAGTGCTTTAAAAATAAAATAAGGTTGAGTTAAGGGAAAGAGTTGAAGGAAGTTTATATACCAAACAGAAATGGAAATATTTTTTTTTTATATATAAAAAAAAAAATATTAGCTATTATGTAATATTGCATTTGTTGTAATAATTAATTTTAAGGTCTGATATTTGGCAATCCAACCAATTTAATGCAAAAATGGCAATAGCCCATTTAAATAGTTTATGGTACACTTCTGAGCAGCCATTTCCAGTTTCATAAGCTGTATAAAAACATTGCATTATGCTTCTCTGATGTTTGTCGTCATATAGAACATCAAGTGTAACATGAGAGTATAAAGAGGAATCTGTATTGTTATTCCAAACAAAGGCTCGCTAAACTGAAGTAACTAAAGAAAGAAGAGTCAGTTTTGTTGTTTTGCTTATAAATCTTGCTTGGTATCAATTGTAAATGTTTGGACTCACCGGTCAATCTGCCGAGTCATACTGGTAATCAGCATCCATGTCTGTACTGTGTAGATGTAGGTATACTGGGGGATCACTGTCTGATTCTCCATCCCTGATAAGATCGTAGCTGCAGAAAATGTTGCTTTGTCGTTTTCTCCCATGTTCTACCCTCCTCAATTTCATCTGGAACCAAATCAGCCTCCGCACGGTTAGTGATAATGATCCTATTCTCTGAAGCCATGGTAGGTGACACCCTCTTGAGGTATAGTTCCGCCAAAAAGTCCGGATTTGGATTCCAAACTAGACGTGTCGTGGTACTCGCATTTGAAGGTGAAGCTGTGGTTTGCGGTTTTTATTAGTCAAATTCAGCGTTTCTGTCAAAATGTGAGGGGTGCTGGTGAGCAAAGATATCATGTGTGATTGGCTCCATTAATGGTGGCAATTCTGTGAGAGTGATTATCTCGGTTTCATCTGATGATGATGGCATTGATATTCTTTGCTCCTCAGCAGCTTCTGATGGCTGGCGGCAACTCCGCTTTCACAACTGCTTCCAAACTGGAAAGAGTATCAGTGTCGGTCTCCCCCAGAGCCACTGATTCAGTCTCTGTAACAAGAAGCTCTTTTTCTGAGAGAATCTCCTCATGCAGAGAGAGCGTGGAAGCTGGCTGTAATGTGGTAGCCAAAATCTCAGCTGTGGAAGAGGGGAAAAGGGCACTTGTGGGCGCAGCAGATGGCTTGAAAGTGGGAGAAATCTGAGTTGATGGTGTTGGTTTCACAGGTGCAGGAGAGGTTAATGATTCCAGTGTAGAAGTTATAGTTTCAGTTATTGAGGTGGCAGTAAGTCTGAGTTTTAGTATGAGCCATGGTTTCAGGGACTTTGTGTGTTGTGACTGGTAAGGTCATGAATGCAGCTTTAGAGGCTTTGGTTGCAGGAGGTAGGTGGGGAGAGCTTCACTAGAGTGAAAAGTGCAGGAGAAACCAGAGAGGCACAACAGTCAAATAAATAAATAGGTACATGGCTATTAAAGAAACTTTATCAATGATCTTGGCATATCCATAATTATGTAACCATAAATGTACACTGCAAAACAATTATTTAGATATAAAGTGATTTTGAATCATTTAAGACCCCCTGTGGTTAAAGTTTTAATGTTGTAATGTCTATGTGGTGTTTTTAATATGCTTTAAGACAAACCAGGCATAAATTAATCAGTCTACACTTTTGCCAAGTATTTTTCTGCTGATATGACAAATCGCTTACATTTAGCAATATAGTGGGTGAATTGTGTATACGTCATATTATGATGTACTATATGACTTTACCACTGACGTTCCAAGTTGGTCAAAGCATTTGTAAATATGCTGATTTTTAGAGTCCAGCTGTCTAGAGATGCTGAACGGGAAAATGGTTTGTGCAATACAGCAACACATTATTCGTTTTTTGATAGCTCTAAACAAGCAAAATGTGTCCTGATGTAGAGAGCAATACATAAAATGCATTCACCATTCTGATGCATCAACTTGTCGACAAGCCTGTATAATTCACTCTTGCACTTCTGAATCAGTTTCTGATTCAAACATACATAACTGAATTAAACCAGTATTTCCACTTGCCATCATGATTCATGTATAGCGTTTACTACAGTAAAGTTGACAGAGTGGATAATGTATTCTGAGCTGGTGTGATTGAGATGAGGCAGCCGGGGACTAATATTCATATTCATGGATCCACATATACTTGAAGTAAGAGTGTAGAGTCAAATTCAAGCTAATTTAAAGGAGCATAACGCAAGTCTCTGAGTTTTTGCAGAACTACGCCCCCTCTGGTGACAAATGAAACTGCGTGCGCGCTCATGGAATACCATAGACTTTATAGAGTTAGACATATACACGGAATACACGCACGTTGCACGAGCTGTTCATAACCAAAGGAGCATCAGGCACACATCTTTTGTTACAGTCATAATGAGGTAATACAGTTATAAATCTGCAAGTCATTTAAAATATATGAAAGGAAAGGCATTTGAGTAAATTACACACTGTAGGCCTATGTGTGTGTGAGGGGAAAACAGGGGTAGAAAACTTCGGCTTTTGTTTCCATTGATCTCCATGTTGAACTGTTTTATGTGCTTACTGTATCCACTTATGATTGTATTATTATGGAAACACGTTCATGAACACTTCTGAGCCCTATAGCAGACCGCCCGAGATCTCTCCGTTTGTTGAAAGCCTTCCCGATGTTGACTCTAGTCTTATTCCGACGCCTGGCACTGGACAGACAGAAGTTGTATTTTCTTTGTCTTACGTGGAGTTTGCGTTGGGGTTTGGAATGAAGCTACAAGCCGGTCTCTTTGGGGCTGTTTTTACACCTGGCCACAATGCGTTTTCTCAGATCTATTTGATTTATCAAAACGATTCCATTACACCTGGTCACATAAATGTGTTTTTGCAAAACGGATATTAATCTGATATTCAATTCCGCGTTATATACAGATTTAATGAAGTGCACGTCAACGAAAGCAACAGATAAGCTGCATTTTATAAATCATCGGCTTCGGCTATTTCAAAATCAGCAAAGACAGCAATAAAAGAGAGCGGCAAAAGCCCTGGTATGAGATCATTTCATTTCTTAAGGCTACTTTTAATGAAGATAGTGGAGGTAGAAGGTAACTTAGTGTTAATCATATGCGTCTTACTTTCACTTTCATTTGCGATAGATTGCGGCGCGCTGGCTTATAAATACACTCGCCTGCTCATCTGATGCACGTCGTCATATATGACTAAAACAACATGACATAGCCTGTTTTCAACAACCAGATGCATTTACACTTGTCCAGTTTTCGTCTGGAATACAGCCCAGACCACGTCCTCAATGGTTTGAGCTGTCGGATTCAAATCCGTCTGGATTCAACCTGGTCTTTTCACGATCGAATAAGTTATCCGATCACAGAAAACGCATGAAGTGACCAGATGTAGAGCTAAACAGCCCCTTTGAATCCATCTTCTACTTTTGGGAAAGTTGACTAAAGTTGCGTCGCTCGAGTTGTCTTCTCTGATACGGAGAACGCGGCGAATACACTATCCTGCAGGCACATAGCCAGGCGAGCGTGAACGCGCATGACGTCACGCCCAGTCTCAGATTCGAGCCCGAATCCCTCTTATATATTTCACTGTACAGGATTATAGAGGCGATCGCAGTGATCAGAGAAGGGCTCATTCAGCCCATCAGGCGATTGTTTCAGCATGTATGGGTTAGAAAACGGCTAATTTTAACATAAAATGTTGCGCAATGCACCTTTAAAGCATGAATAAAAGGAAAAATGTCATTTTGTTGATCAAAGATGAGTTAAGGGATAAAATAATTGACTACAGAGGGACTTTAAATTCATGCATTTGGCAAGCTTTTATCCACAGCATTGCATTCAGGGTACACTATTTATTTATTTATTTATTTTTTAATCAGTTTTTGCTTTTCCAGGGTATATGCCCATGACATTGGTGTTAACTGTTTGAGCTACAGGAACTCTTATGCTAATTTATTAAACATAGCTATGTTTCAAGCTGTGATATTCCTAATTGCATTTTCTTTGCTGGCTGCAAAAAAATAAATAAATGAAAAAATACAATTCGGACTAGTGTAGTCAGATTCATAAAGGACTCTTCTGGGCATATGGGCCAGATTTCACAGAGAATGTTATTGAAGATATACATTCTAAATAACAATATACACTCACCGGCCACTTTATTAGGTACACCTGTCCAACTGCTTGTTAACATTTAATTTCTAAGCAGCCAATCACATGGTGGCAACTCAGTGCATTTAGGCATGTAGACATGGTCAAGACAATCTCCTGCAGTTCAAACCGAGCATCAGTATGGGGAAGAAAGTTGATTTGAGTGACTTTGAATGTGGCATGATTGTTGGTGCCAGAAGGGCTGGTCTGAGTATTTCAGAAACTGCTAATCTACTGGGATTTTCACGCACAACCATCTCTAGGGTTTACAGAGAATGGTCCGAAAAAGAAAAAACATCCAGTGAGCGGCAGTTCTGTGGGCGGAAATGCCTTGTTGATGCCAGAGGTCAGAGGAGAATGGCCAGACTGGTTCGAGCTGATAGAAGGGCAACAGTGACTCAAATAACCACCCGTTACAACCAAGGTGGGCAGAAGAGCATCTCTGAACGCACAGTACGTCGAACTTTGAGGCAGATGGGCTACAGCAGCAGAAGACCACACCAGGTGCCACTCCTTTCAGCTAAGAACAGGAAACTGAGGCTACAATTTGCACAAGCTCATCGAAATTGGACAATAGAAGATTGGAAAAACGTTGCCTGGTCTGATGAGTCTCGATTTCTGCTGCGACATTCGGATGGTAGGGTCAGAATTTGGCGTCTACAACATGAAAGCATGGATCCATCCTGCCTTGCATCTATCCATCAACGGTTCAGGCTGGTGGTGGTGGCGTCATGGTGTGGGGAATATTTTCTTGGCACTTTTTGGGCCCCTTGGTACCAATTGAGCATCGTTGCAACGCCACAGCCTACCTGAGTATTGTTGCTGACCATGTCCATCCCTTTATGACCACAATGTACCCAACTTCTGATGGCTACTTTCAGCAGGATAATGCGCCATGTCATAAAGCTGGAATCATCTCAGACTGGTTTCTTGAACATGACAATGAGTTCGCTGTACTCAAATGGCCTCCACAGTCACCAGATCTCAATCCAATAGAGCATCTTTGGGATGTGGTGGAACGGGAGATCTCGCATCATGGATGTGCAGCCGACAAATCTGCGGCAACTGTGTGATGCCATCATGTCAATATGGACCAAACTCCCTGAGGAATGCTTCCAGCACCTTGTTCTCGAATCTATGCCACGAAGAATTGAGGCAGTTCTGAAGGCAAAAGGGGTCCAACCCGTTACTAGCATGGGGTACCTAATAAAGTGGCCGGTGATGTATATTCTTAAGTACAGTCTTAAGTAAATAGATCCATCAGAATTTATCTTTTCATAAGAATAACATGCAGGCGGTTTAGTCTTGAACGTGTTTGTCTAACACAACAAAATTAAATAATATATTTGTCCATCATCAAGAACATTTTTTAAAAGTATTTTATTTAAAGATTATAAATATCTTTTTTTTTTAATTCTGAAAATAAGAAATTAGAGGTTACTAATATTTTTTATCTGCCTCCTGGTTCTTTTAATGAGTTGGTAAAATGTTTTTTTTTCCCAATTATTTGTAGTTTGGAGCAATTATTTAGGAGAGGGGGTTAACAGAATTCTGTAGGGAACACTGTTATCAAGTTTGAGACATGTAATTATCACAATACAACACAGAGAGAAAGTACGGCTGGTGATGTAATGACTTACATGTTCGTCTATAGATTATCAGTCCCTCATCGCACACAGCCTTGTGGGTACACATATGTTGTCTTTACACACCAATTGCATCCCCAGTGACTCTGCACACAACCATGGCAGCTGTGAAGGAAAGGAAGGAAGAGCAAGGAAGGAAGGATTAACTTGATCCAAAATCATTAACTGGAGGTAGAGTATTATTTAATTCTAAAAAAAACTCTTAGTATGATTAAAACAGCTTAAAAATTGGGGGATGTGCCATGGTGGATTTTACAATGATACATAGAGTCTTCGACAAGGGTAGAATTCTGTTTGTTTGTGCCCTAATACTGTATGTGTGTGTTTGCAACTCACGGCATGCTTCCCGCAAGCTGTTTGACTGCTGTGCAGTCATAAAAGGTGAATCCCCGAGAAGTCACAACAACATCATGGAACCGCAGAGACAGAGTGACTGTAAAAAAATCTGATTCAGAAGAAAAAAAAGATGATTTAACAAGTAGAGTTCATGACTGTTACAGATCCATCAGTGTTTTTGCTAGTCACTTTCATCTGACCGTTTGTGTCTCACTGCTTGCGCTTTGTAGACACAAATACAGAAACTAGGTTTCAACTTGCTTGGATTTCATCAATCAGATTCCACCATTCCACCAAAACTTCCACCATTTGTCAAAACATGCTCCTCTTTCAGACTGGTTACAATGGAATGATCAAAACGAGTACCGGATCAAGTGTTTATGTGTCAAAAGGATGACACTTTTTTATGGCTCATGAACAACTATGTTTATCTCTATTATTATGTTTTACTGGCCAGGCCACCTGTGTCAAAAAAAAAGCTTATAAATACATAAGAGACCTGACAATTTATCTGGCAATACCCTCACCTTGACCTGGTGGCACAGATGGCAATGTATATATGTGTGGAGAAGAGCAGGTGACACCAGTCTCTGTTACAACAGCCAAACTTGACCTGTCATGGAAGACACAAGAGTAAAACTCTCCTCGCTCCAGACTGGGAAGACTAGGGATGGATAAAGATATCTAAAAGGAGAAAAAATAAAGAGAGAGAGATGGAATTTAATTGGGGTGTGTATTATACTTTTATTATACTAAAAGTAAAAAATGATACTTTTAAAGAAAAGGGAGAGGAGTGCTTTTGGTTGTTTCTGTGCTTAATAAAGGTCACTGTAGTGAATCAAGCTTAAACAAATACATTTATCTTGCATTTTTTTGTGAAGCAGTGTGTGGTACTGAATTAACTTTTTGAGCTGGATTATTCGTATGATTATTTTTTTAAATGTGTTAATATGCGAAACGCACATTTTCTTCTCTCCTCTCGGCTGATGTTGGATGGATTGAGAAACTCGACGCTCAGGCATTGTTGCTCCATGTCAAAGCTCCACAGCCACTGATCTTTCTGATCCCCACGCACACACTCATTACGCAGGCCACACCTGATGCACAAAGACACAATGTTCAACTATTCAAAATAAAGCATTCTGAATATGAGGTTGTTTTCAAATAGGAACTTACTTCCCCTCGAGAACACACCAGCCACAATATGGATCATGAGCCAATAAACAGGACTGACAATCCAAATGCTTTTCACACTCTGCTACAGGCCTCTTCTCTAGCTGTGTGAGTAAAGTAAAAAAAACAACAATGTAAAATAAAAAAAGCAGATACATACATACATACATTTAAAGGGTTAGTTCACCCAAAAATTAAAATTAAGTCATTAATTACTCACCCCCATGCTGTACCAAACCCGTAAGACCTTCGTTCATCTTCGGAACACAAATAAAGATTTTTTGATTAAATCTGAGAGCTGGATCACTCCTCCATAGACTGCCTAAGGGACTGGCTCTTGACGGCCCATAAAGTAATTAAAGAAAATGTTTAAATATTCCATGTGCCTACAGTGGCTCAATTATAAGTTTATGAAGCGGCGAGACTACTTTTTTTGCGAAAAAACTATAAATAACGACTTTATTCGACTATTCCATTACTTCCTTAGGGGCGCATGCTCGAGAACCATCAGGGCGAGAACTGAGATGACGACGTTCTTTTTCGACTACTTCTTGTTACCGGCTGCTCACCGCTTAGGAGTATTACCGCCACCTACCGTATAAGATGACGTGCTGATATAGCTGGAAGCGCAAAACTTTCTGTTTACAAGCAGAGGAAGATCTGCCCTGTACATACGCTTTTCAATTACCGTATTTTCCGCACTATAAGGTGCACTTAAAAGCCTTTAATCTTCTCAAAAAACGACAGTGTGCCTTATAATCCGGAGCGCCTTATATATGGATCATCATCTTATAGACCATTTCACAAGATGTAAACAACACTGGTCCAGAAGCACTTCCTGTTTCAGTTTAACACTACATAAAAGCTGGGATAAAATACAACCAACAGAACATTTAAAACTGAATCAAAAAGTTAAACAAACATCTTTAAGATGTTTTCTTTACATGTGAAATAAAGAAAACAGTTACAAACTGAAACAGGAAGTGTTTCTGGACCAGTGTTGTTTACATCTTGTGAAATGGTCTATACGGTAGGTGGCGGTAATACTCCTAAACGGTGAGCAGTCGGTAACAAGAAGTAGTCGAAGAAGAACGTCGTCATCTCAGTTCTCGCGCATGCGCCCATAAGGAAGTAATGGAATAGTTGAATAAAGTCGTTATTTATGGTTTTTTTTTGCACAAAAAGTAGTCTCGTCGCTCTGATAAACTTATAATTGAGCCACTGTAGGCACATGGAATATTTAAACATTTTCTTTAATGACTTTATGGGCCGTCAAGAGCCAGTCCCTTAGGCAGTTTATGGAAGGAGTGATCCAGCTCTCAGATTTAATCAAAAATATCGGAACAAAGGTCTTACGGGGTTGTTACAGCATGGGGGTGAGTAATTAATGACTTAATTTTCATTTTTGGGTAAACTAACCCTTTAATGTATTACCTAATTAGCTATTTCTGATCAGAAAAGCAGCACACATTTATGTCATATAAATTACTCATATGGACATTCGTATTTATCGGTAATCTGATATGAACAGAAAACACAATATTGCTTATGCAATGAAACAGTTGGGACGTTTATTTCAGTACTATGTCTGCCTAATTAGTTCTCCTAAAACAGTTTTAGATCCCATTGTCTTCCATTATACAGTATGTTTTGATATAAAGTGGAAGTTAATGGAAACCAAAACTGTTTGGTTGGTTACCAACATTCTTTAAAATATCCTGTGTTACACAGGAGAAAGCCATACAGATTTAAAAAGACATAGGACATCATTTTCATTTTTGGGTGGCCTATCCCTTTAATATAAGATTTTTGTTCTTTTTCAGATTAATTATCAGTTACCGACAATAACTACTTAACAACACTGACACTGTCAATTCCATTTCAATAATGTGAGTTACCATGTTACTTGTCAAGATGTATAGATTTTTCTCTTGATAGTCAAGCCTGAGCTCTCTGCTTATTGGTGAATTGGGCTGAATTGAAATTACTGCATATTCTTCCACCTCACCGTTTGGGCCAAGAAACACCTGGAAAGCACACACAAACACACACCTTCTGACCAAAACTGAGGAGGAAATAAAAATGTACTAAAATGAAATCAAAACTTCACAAGGTCCAATCTCTATAGTTCGTAGGGTTAAATAGACATGAATGGAACTAGCCACCACGCTGTTTTCCAAATTTCCCTTTGCAGCTAAATGACTGTAACAAAATGTACAACTCTACCTAGTAGAGAAGGATCCTGCTGCTGCTTTATTTCGTGTAGGGATAAAACATCAATACCATGACAGAATATATAGGTCAAACCAGTTATTCCTGATGCTGCTCCTCAAATTATTGCCACTTCATTAAAATAATACAAATATCTAGTAGAAACCTCTCTATTACACTGAATGTCAATTATCACATTTTGAAGTAGATCTACTGCAGTGACAATTAGTGTTACTTATAAAATTGTCTTCTGAGTACTATTTATTAAGATACTAAGAAACTAAATCTAAACTTTTTTTGGTTCCACGCATGCTATAATACATATAATAAAAAATCATTTTAAACAGTAATATTACAATCGTAAACAAAATCCGACACAATCATGTTGGATAGCCAACAGGGCTGGCATAAAAGGGGCTGAAATAATAGTTGTTATGGAATGAAGAACATGCATAGCATAATGAGGACCTTCATCCATGTTACTTCAGAAAAGATGAGAAAGTAAAGAGAAAACAGGTTCAATCTGAGGCTGACACAGCATTTATATGTTAATAAAAATCAAATGCACTTGTGCTTACCATTAATGATGTATTAAGCACCATCTCTTAAAAATTGTAACATGATTTAAATAAGATAAATCTAAGATTTACAAAAAAGGGACAATTCCGTAAGAGGTAAATAAATGTGCTTGTAACCACACCACAGCTTATCTCCATAACATTAAAAAATAATCTCATATCTGAGTTTTTAATTATTCTGGAATTCTGCTAAACCTCCAATATATCCACCCAAGTGCAAATCCAACATCATTTTCTGAAACACTTCCGCCTTCTCGAAGAAGAGAGAATAAATGGAAGAATTGCATAAAATTAAATTAGTAGAAAAGATGGGGAATACACAAATTCCTTGTAAACTTTGTAATACCTTGTGTAAGTTTCCTTGGGAGTCTCCTAGAAAGGCAATCGTATGTTCCTCCCTTACACTCACTGCCACAGCAGTGAGCCGGACAGTTGGGCTGTCAAATATTGGCTCAGCTTCCACAAGCACCCGGCTTGCCATTGGACTAGGGGTGTGATCAGAGCCACATGGGTAAGCATCCAAAGTGTTCTGCAGGGAAACAAAAGTCAAAAAGTGTTGACAGAACAATACTTCTTGTCAAATACATTTTGGGTATAAATTCAGCATAAAAACAAAGTTTTGAAACTTGCTGCAGTGGTATAAGACAAGTACAGACCATTTGTTACATTTTAAATCTCTAAACGAAATTAGCTACAAAATTACACAGTTTTTGTGTCAGTAGACAAAATGTCAGTAGAGAAAATGATAATTTAAAGAGTTATATTATTTAAAAAAAAATATTTGTTCTTCAAACAATCCCGAAAAAAGACGAAAACAGTGAAAAATCATTCCACAGTGAAAAAAGAAAGGTTTCCTGAGAACCAAATCAGCATTAGAATGTCTGCTGCCACCACAATATTTTATATTGTATAATTAAATATATTTCAACAGAAAACGGTTTTAAATTGTGTTTAAATTTCACAATATTACTTTTTTGTTGCTATATTTATTTAACTTTTAAATGGTATTGTAAGAGTATACAACTGTTATACCCCCTTAAACTCCCTATAGACCAGTTTAACATATTTTAATGAGGTAAAACTACAACCTCAGTTACCCACCAAGATATTTAAATGTTTAGTTCATTAAATAAAATAGATAAAATTAAGGTTGAACCAATTTAGTCACATAGACTATTTTAATGATGTCTTTACTACCTTTCTGGCCCTTGAAAGTGGCAATTACGTTGCAGTCTATGGTGGGGTCAGTAAGCTCTTGGATTTCATCCAAAAAATTCTTCATTTATCATTCGGCTTTGGAGCAACATCAATGACATTAATGACAAGGGCGACGTTATTAATGACAAAAATGTTAATATTTGGGTGAACTAATAACCCTTTAACATCAAGGCTATTTTCCACCAGATAACTTTAAGCATTTATACATGGTATTTAGTTTAATTTTAGTGTATCAAAAGTGGTCAGGCAAGATATATGCATTTTAGATATGCTTTTTATCCAAGTAGTTGGCTATACTTTTATAAAATCATTGTTGTACATTACAAGCTATAAGAATGTCATCTTACTTTTTGGCCATATAAAGAACAGCAACTGCACTTTGGGCTTCTGAATGAAGTTGAGATGTTTTTTCCTCCAAGTGTAAGCTCTTATATTCTAACATTATATCATACTATATGGGCTGGGCCATAAAAGCCTAATGTATCAAAATATTATATTCAACAACAACAACAAAAAAAGCAGACTTTTAGATTTTTTTAATTAATTATCCATGAACTACAACTATTTTGTCAAGAACTACAGGTTGTCTGATTTATTTATTTATTTATTTATTTATATAGATGATAGATGATAGAGGATAGAGGATGGATGGATGGATGCATAGTAGTAGTAGTTTTAAAATTGTCTGTGTGGACAATCTTAAAACTACTACTACGACTAGGGGTGTAACAATATATCGTGCCACAATATATCGCAATACAAAAATGCAACAATACGTATCGTGGATAGTGACAATATGTATCGTGGATAGTTCCCTAAAATAAAAATTACTGTGTGAGAAAAAATTCTCACAAAGGTTTTAGTGTCATTACTACATTAAACTACTATATATAATGTTAATTATAATGCATAATTATGCAATGGGGGAATATTTGTGGGTGCTGATAATCCCAAATAACTTATGTAACTTGACCAGTAAAAAGTGTCCGACATTATTTTAAATATATCTAAGTTACATATATCTATTCAGAAAAAGTGCAAGAATATTCATCTAAAATAATTCTGTAATTTCAGCTTCAGAATCATGAATATTGTATGTATATGTCACCATTGTCCTTGGGTTACAAGCACCAAGTCCAAACATATTCATTCAAACCCACAAGATTGTCCGAGTGGATCTTAGAAGCTGTTCACACCCATTTTCTGAGGCAGTAAACTGGTTTCCAGTTTTCAAACTCACCGCTGGAAGATTGGCACAGTTTGATTTGACTTCATACTCGATGTATGCAGCCTCATCTCCATCTGCACGGCCCATTTTAGTGTAGCACAGATCTCTTGTAGCATTGATACGTTTATCCACTTCCTCGAGTGAAAACACACAAACTGCAGACTCTTCATTGGGTCGACTGGAGGAAGCGAATTGGCTTGAAAACACCCCAACAGGACCTCTTGTTCCGAAGCAGCTATACTTTTTAGTCCCATAGTCTTACCTAACTTTGGCAGCCCTACATGTAGAGCTTGTAGGAGGTTATAATTCTTTCCTCCAGCTGAACGGCAACTTAACGGAACTTCTACATATGAATAATACGCAACATCATCCAAACACATACGGGAAACATATGTGCGATATTCTCTCGACTGCGATTTTAAGTCTCTCCGATAGAACATGAAGTAGACATACGAGCGATGGGTAAATGATGTTACAAAATGATGGTCATACTCAGAAAGCCTCCCAGCCACAGCCAACTTTGAAGTTTCTTCATATGAGAAAACAGGCTCCATAACTAAGTTTCGAGTAGATATTGGAGGTTGGCTGTTGGTATAACCACGTCCCACAAATAGCACTGGCTGTTGTTTCCCACGCCCTCTTGTGAGCGCCACAAGTCCTACTGTAGAGACATTGGGGTCATTAGCCGCAACATATTGTGTATCCACAGGTCTCTCTGCAGAGAAAAGCACTTTTCCCACTGCATCCAAACTTCGTTTCTGACATATTCCTTGATAAACACTTCCACAACTGATGAGCTCCTGATTGTAAGGATCCACAAGTAGTAGCTTGTTGTGGTTATTGGTCCGTTTTGCCTGTGGGCAGTTTGATTCACTAATTGGCGGCAGGCAGTCACGGCTGTCTATCACAGGGCCTGTCTCTTCCTCTGCCTCAAGCTGAAGTTCAGACGAAAGCTGGTAAAGCCGATCACGGGCGCCTGAAATAGACCCGACCCAATTTAGGGTCAGGATGCAAAGCTAGGTGCTCAAAGTAGGTGTCATTGCGCAAGAAAGTGGGGTGATGGCTGGAAGAAGCAGAGCTCTGAGTGACCACGCAACATAGTATGGAGAAAGAGAAGAGAACACACACACCATCCCAGGTAGCATGTCAACTATTCTGAGGACAAAGAAAGAGAGAAAAAAAGTTACAATAATTATCAATAAAAAATGTGTTTAAAACAAAAGTACGACATGAAAATTACTTTATAACAATCCCAATCTTTAAAAACAATCTAGAGATTCAAGGATCCTATAGGCTTGGTTCACATATAGCGCCTAAAACACGTTGAAAATGCTAGGCGCGCCTCATTCTCCTTTTCCAAAGCACTAGGGCGGTTGCCGCTCCGGTCGGTTCTTGTCACGTGACCTACGTGTGCTTGCAGCATTCTGAAAAGTTGAGATGTTTATCTTTAATTCGGCGCAGACACACTTTAAAAAACAAGCGTGTCACTTCCATTACCACATACCGCGCACCTACATTTGAAATAACAAACTTGAGCGCACAAAAGACACAATATGTGAACAGGCCCTTAAACTGCTTAAAGTCGGCATGAAACGGAAATGATTGAGATTTTATTATTTATGATGTATATACGAGTGAAACGACTTCTCGAATAAGAACAAAATGGGACTTGATTTTGTTGGATTGTCATTGTTTGCTATTGTTGCGATCTCATTTAATGACAGGTTAATATGTCATCAGTAGTGTTGGGCATCGAGAACCGGATCCATTTTGTTCCAAATTTCCAAGAACCGAGGATTTGATCAAATGCGCATTTCGAGTCCCATTTAAGAGCAAGATTAACGAGACAAGAACTTATGTCGGCACTCATGGGCTGCTTTTTGTGCTGCACACACATCCAAAATGCAAACACTTAATATAGTGTGCTAATACTTGGTTTTCTAGCACTTGAACGATCAAATACACAAAAAAATAATAAAACACAGCTGAGAAAGAAAACGTGTATCAGAATATTAAATAGATGCATTAGGTCTTAAAGTGACAGCAGCCTAATATAGTAGGGATGCCAAAATTCTCAATACAATATTGAACCGTTCAGTACGACATCCACAATTCAATACGTGCTTGTGAATTGCATATTTTCAGTTTTACATTCAAATAATTTATGTGCGTTTTATTTCAGAGTCAGAGAAGAAAAGAGATGTCATGGGAAGGGGAAGATATTTTGATTAAAGATTACAACAAATGAATAAAATAATCATAATGACATGCACAAACATCATTTATAATAAATACTGCATCAAAAATAAGAATTATCCATTTTGATTTTATGGTGACTAAATATAACATACCTTTACAAAATATTGTTAATGTTATTAAAACAACATAATATTCCATTATTAACACAAATTAAGAAAGAAATAGCACGAATGGCATGATATGTGAGAGAGAGAGACAAAGAGAGACAGTTGATAAAAGGTTTCTTACCAGGATTTGGTCTGCAGGGTCGACATGCATACAGGAAACACATTCAAACATACGTCCCCATCGGCTAAACCTAGGAAACACATAAAGAGAAATAATTTTGTTTAAAAATGACTTGCACTTTAAAAAGAAGTGTATGCATTTGACAGAAGCATGTTCAGAAGGTTTAAAAATTTAGAATAATTACAAAATGTCACAACCAACAGTCACTGGTAACGCCCGTTTCACACATACTCCGTGTGCAGTGCGATATGCGGTACAGGAGCAGCACGCGCTAAAATGCTTTCACATATGCTGTGTTTGCAGTGCGTATGCTGTACCACAAACACTCACTATTTTTTTTTTCAAATTCAGAAGTTACGTACCAATAGGGTGAGTGACCAACAGTCATGTTATCTCAGGACATGTCCTGTTTTCACATCCTGTCCTGGCCGTTTTTTATAAAGTGATGTCAGTTTAAAAAAAAAAAAAAAAAGCTTTACAGCAAAATATAGGAGATGGGCAAACAAGGAGGATGAGGAAGAAAAACAGGATAAAAAGGAAGAAAACTAGTTTGTTTTTGTAAGTTTGTGTGAGGTATTTTGTTGAATTTGAAGGTATTTATTTCTCTAATTAATATTTATATATTTATTTTTCTAATACAGAAGAGACATTATTTTTTATCATTATTTCATTCATTATTTTTAAACCTGTCATAAAACATGTTGAGCATCCCCTGAGAAGCCTATCTGAATTTGTATCTTAATACAACAATTTTCTATCCACAGAGGGGGCATAGCCTATTTTAAATGTATTGAAATTAATAAGGCATCTTTGAGTAAACTTCGAGTATCATTTGTTTGCTGAGCCATGTGTCCTGGTTTTTGCTAATCAAAATATGTTCACCCTATGCAGCAACTTTTATTAAAATAAAAGTTTTGCCAGCATTGCGATTCTCTTTGTACACTTTTACAAACTTTAATGGACGCATGCACGTTTAAACACAATTTAAACAACGAATGCATAGCCTAAATTCCATGCATTACTTCTATATATACATATTAAGAAGTAATGTCTTAAAGTAAAAAGATAAAACAATTAAATATAAATTTATGGAGAGATTACTATATTTTAATGAATTAAATGCATTTATGGTGAAACTAATACATTTCGAGGTCAATCTGAGTTCATTTTGACCACGAACCGTGCGCTGTCACTTTATTTCTGCGTTTACAGCACAGCAGAAATAGACTCGGAACGGAAACGATCTCTGCACTGCTGTATTCGCACCGCAACTGGAACGGATTCGACGGACTGCATCCGCAAGCAGTTTGAAAGCTCTAACCTGTTAACATGGGTACGGAAAAAATACGGACCGCATACGCACTGCAAACGGAGTATGTGTGAAACGGGGGTAATACTTGGCCCTTGCTACATTTCTGCAACAGGCTGACCAATCAAATTTAAAGCTACACTGTGTAACACTTAGTTGCGTATAATTCTTAGTTCTTTCAAAAATATATGTGCTCATTAATGTATATTTACTTCGTACAAGTAATAAAGTATTATCGTGAGTGTATAATATGCCATTGAAAATATATAAGGGTAAGGGGTTCTAATGTCGGTCGCCATGTTGCCCCTCAATCTTGAAAGTACATTAGTCAATGAGGGACATACCCGTTAATTCAAGCTTCGCCTTTCGCATTTACGTTTGAGTTAACACAGTGTGACTGTGTAAAATCAAACAGTGTAGCTTTAATCTGATCACTCATTTTTGTGACATTCACTACAAAGTGAATAGTGAATTGCAGAAATACAAAAGAAATAGCATAATTTATCTGTCAAGCATGTATGGTTTATCTAATCACAACCAGGAGTCTCATTTATAAAGCGTGCGTAATCTCATTTATAAAACGGGAATGGAAACATACGTGCGCCAGTTTCCATGCAAAGGTTGTGATCTATAAACACAAAATTGACAGGAGAATGTGTGCATCTTTAAGCAAACTTTGAGCCGTGTGTACGCACTTTGTTGTGGAGACAAAGGAAATTGGTGACACACAGATGGTGAGCTGGAGTTAAATGTCTATTTGGTCACTTAGACCGAAATTCGAAAGAAAATTATAGCCTGTAGGCTACATAAAGATAATAGCCTACAAACATAATTTCACTTACCAAGCCTATCACTTAAAGCCAATATCCATCCCTTCTTAAATATCTGCGCCAGCAAGCGTGCTGGGCCGTTTCAGAGAAACTGATGCACATATAGCCTATAATCTAACGGCAGATGTCAGAAGTAAGAAGAAAACCGTAAATCTTTATGAGTCCTAATAAATACAGTGCATGTTCTCAATAACAGTTTAAATAAATGAAAGAATGATTTAAACTATGTTTTACTTCTGATATAAACATTTAGATATATGCCATTCTCATTACTTGAGTTAAAGGAGCATAACGCAAGTCTCAGAGTTTTTGCAGAACTACGCCCCTCTGGCGATAAACGAAACTGCGTGCACGCTCATGGAATACACGCATACACGCACGTTTGCACGAGCTGTTCATTACCAAAGGACTGGAGCATCAGCCGCACACTGTGCGGCACACATCTTTTGTTACAGTCATAATGAGGTAATACAGTTATAAATCTGCAAGCCATTTAAAATATATGAAAGGAAAGGCATTTGAGTAAATTACACACTTATGTAGGCCTATGTGTGTGTGAGGGGAAAACAGGGGTAACGTTAGTAAAAAACTTAGGCTTTTGTTTCCATCGATCTCCATGTTGAACTGTTTTATGTGCTTACTGTATCCACTTATGATTGTGTTATTATGGAAACACGTTCTTGAACACGTTTGAGCCCTAGAGCAGACCGCCCGAGATCTCTCCGTTTGTTGAAAGCCTTCCCGATGTTGACTCTAGTCTTATTTCGACGCCTGGCACTGGACAGACAGAAGTTGTATTTTCTTTGTCTTACGTGGAGTTTGCGTTGGGGTTTGTAATGAACTACAAGCCGGTCTCTTTGGGGCTGTTTTTACACCTGGCCACAATGCGTTTTCTCAGATCTATCTGATTTATCAAAACGATTCCATTACACCTGGTCACATAAATGTGTTTTTGCAAAACGGATATTAATCTGATATTCAATTCCCGCGTTATATAGATTTCATGAAGTGCACGTCACCGAAAGCAACAGATGAGCTGCATTTATTGATCATCGGCTTCGGCTATTTCAAAATCAGCAAAGACAGCAATAAGAGAGAGCGGCAAAAGCTCTGGTATGAGATCATTTCATTTCTTAAGGCTACTTTTAATGAAGATAGTGGAGGTAGAAGGTAACTTAGTGATAATCGTATGCGTCTTACTTTCACTTTCATTTGCGATAGATTGCGGCGCGCTGGTTTGATGAATACACTCGCCTGCTCAGGTGATGCACGTCGTCATATATGACTAAAACAACATGACATAGCCTGTTTTCAACAACCAGATGCATTTACACTTGTCCAGTTTCGTCTGGAATACGGCCCAGACCACGTCCTCAATGGTTTGAGCTATCGGATTCAAATCCGTCTGGATTCAACCTGGTCTTTTCACGATCGAATAAGTTATCCGATCACAGAAAACACATGAAGTGACCAGATGTAGACTAAACAGCCCCTTTGAATCCATCTTCTACTTTTGGGAAAGTTGACTAAAGTTGCGTCGCTCGAGTTGTCTTCTCTGATACGGAGAACGCGGCGAATACACTAACCTGCAAAGCATAGGCACATAGCCAGGCGAGCGTCAACGCGCATGACGTCACGCCCAGGCTCAGATTCGAGCCCGAATCCCTCTTATTTATTTCACTGTACAGGATTATAGAGGCGATCGCAGTGATCAGAGAAGGGCTCATTCAGCCCATCAGACGATTGTTTCAGCATGTATGGGTTAGAAAACGGCTATTTTTAACATAAAATGTTGCGCAATGCACCTTTAAACACGTAAACTACATGATGCAATGCTTTTAAACACTTTCCCTCTGGTATGCTGTGTTTTAATGTTTTAACAAGAGATAATTGCTAATCATGATAATAGTAAATTGTCTGAGAAAATAGTTCCGTTTCCGTATCTGTTTCCATTAAAAATATAAATTAATAAAAAATACTATTTGGCCAGTGGAAAAGATTGAGAAAATCTTTCTCTGAAATATATTTTACACTATTTGATTTATTCATTCAAAAACAAGGCAAGGATATAGGCTACTAAAAAAAAATGTATTGTGACATGACACATCTATATTTTATATTTTACTAAAGTCTTGTACCTTAACATGGTATCATGTGGATGAATAATCATATGCAAATGTTATGCAGATGAGGAAATGCATATTTAAACTAGGCGTTGTAAGATCCATATATGGTTATTTCAGGCATGTGCGCACAATCTTCGGCTGACTGGGATTATAAAGTGAATTCCGCACAGGTTCTGGTGTACAAACGGTTTTATAAATCTGAATATTTTTTGGCGCACACCATTTTTGGCTTTCAGGGGCATTTACACTTTTAGTAAGGATTCAACGCACAGTTTTATAAATGAGACTTCAGATCTGTAAAATGCCTAGTGTAAAATGACAAAGCACTAGAAGATAATTAAAATATATTAAAATGTGATATATTTAGTTAAATGTTTATAGGCATATTATATGTCGGTTATAAAAGAGATGATACAACAAATAAATTAAATGGTATTCCTTATATTAAATTAATTTACTATTCCTTTGAAATGCACAGATTTCAAATTCGCATTGAATTTTCATATACCAGTGATATATATCCTAAACACCAGCACTATAAAATCTTGCAATCCTGAATGGTTACCAGAATGAGTTTTACAGAATATTCTCCAGAATCTGTGTAGTGATAGGTGCTTTAGATGATTAAACAAATTACAACATAACATGTAAAGCAGAATTTACTTAAACATTTTGCTACTAAAAGGGAACCTCTGGGCAGGGACTTTGTGAACTATAACTATTCCTTTCACTAAAGATGCATTATAGGTGTATACCTGCAAAAAAAAAAAAAAGATTAAAAGTTTAATTATTGTTTCAAAGATTAGAAATGTGTGGGGCAGTTTTAGCTGATCTTTTCTATATTTCTGAAATGATGATGCCACAATAGAGAACCTTACCTTATTCAAATAGTGGCATATAAACATAAGTTTGCATGAATAAAAGTCTTTGAGACTCAATTCAATGTGCAACTGAATAGACAGTGAATGAACCGTACACAAGGATACTATTCAGCACAGAAAAGCTCTGAAGAAAAGCATAAACACAACATGTCTAAACCTGGAGAACCAGGTATCTTAAGGAAATATCAGCTAGACTCTTCAGAGAACTTGAGATAAACTATAGTTATATCCCTTCCTGTCAACTAAACATTCCTTAAAAGTCAACATGAAATGGTGTTGGCATTTTTGTGCCTAATGTGCCATATTCAAAGTAGGGGAGCTCACTGATCCTATTGATCGGCTACTGATCGATATCGGTTGATATTCGATTTTAATGGTTGGATCAGCGACCTCTTAATTTGCTGATCTCATAAAACGATCTCATGCTAACGACACAAAGACACGTGCATCATGAGAGGTATAGCAGCAGCGGCGCAGTCTCTCAATCTCGGTCCACCGCGGATGAAATCGTTATAATGCTAAAGCCAGGTGAGGTGTAATTCATTTATTTCTTAAATAACCGTAAAAATACTTTGAAAACTTACTGTAAGTCCTAAAGTGTGAACACCAAGTGAACCAGAACTAAATGTCTCTTCTTTTGGTCCAGAACCAAAAGAAAGAGACATTTAGTTCTGGTTCACTTGGAGAGAGAACCAAACAACAAGTGTGAACACACCTTAAGTTACTTGTGTTCTCATTAATAGGTACACTCAACGCCTCCATAGCTTCAAGATGCACTAGAAACGACCCTTGAGTGTGCCGATTGTCCGAAGCCCTTATAGAATCACGCCAATTCATTGGCTAATGGCGCCGCGCCGTCCCGACGCTCTTAAGTTGTAACAATATATGCGCACATGCGCGCACCATCTGTTCCTCAGATTTTTCTACCTTCACAAAGCGGCCATTTAATGCTGTTCACTTTCGGTTTTTCTGAACCTGAAAAATTTGGATTGCAACTGCTTCGTCGTCTTCTGCACTTCAGTGACTGGAATAAGTGGAACTCTGTGGAATAAGTGAATGATCGCTTCATTGCGACGACACTCACAGTAAGTGCTTAAAGTGTTTTGGTTTTTCGCATGCGCGTGAGGCTGTTTTAGGATCGTCTAAATGCAAATTCTGTGACAATTTGCTTCTCAAAACCCTCCGCTCCAGTCTCACAGTTTTTGAGAGAGGAGTCATTCGTTCTCCACCTTTCGTGCTCACAAGACTGCCTATGCCTCTCGAGGATCCACAACCTGGGATTCAGATGTACAGCTCGAGTATTTGGAGTAACAGCAGACGGGTCTCGCCCTTTCTCTCCCTCCCTCTCCCAACCACGGACGTGGCATGCCTCCCAGCCATACAGTGCGCACTCTCACACTCCGCACACACAATATGCGTCAAAATCTTGTGTTTATTGTTATAATCTTGGCACTAATATTATTCTCCAACCTGTATTATGAATGAAATGTTATGAATTGCTTTGTTCCTTTTTTGGATAAAAGTGTCTTCTACATATGTAGCCTAATAAATGTTATAATAATGATGATAATTATTATTTGCAGACACAGACCCAAAACACACCGTGCCAAGTCAGGTGACTGTAAATGCGCAAAACCAGCTTCCATTGCAGTTTTGTGAAATATATCTTTTCCGAATTGCCTGAAAAACCTCCTCATGCGAGCGTCAAAACTTTTTTGCGATAAGCGGGAGTTTTTGAAATGGAATGCGTTTCCATAGTGTGTATGTTCATTTCACAATTTCAATTTGCATAATTTGAAGGGTAATGGAAACGTGCCTGCTTTAACTGCTCTGTCCTTACCACTGCATTTTATTTCTATAAATGAATTTCATTTTTTAAATGTGGTCCAACCAGGTATTAAAGGTGTTAAAAAAGAACTCTCGTGTGTCTGTATCTCAATGTTGCGGCGCGCACACTATGGTTAACCGAGTATTAACCGCTAAGGGCCTAGGTTAAAACGTGCAGGCTTGGTTCCATGTAAAGCGCCAGTTCACGGTCATGCACCCTGGACAGGCAACTCTTTCTGTGGTCCCAGAATAACTTTCTCTTTCTGAGGGCAGTTCGTGTTCCGGTGATTCCGAACCTCGCAGAAGATTTCCTGTCGAGGCAGAAGCTCAGGTCAGGGGAATGGATGTTGAACCGCTAGACGGTGGCCCTGATCTGGGAGGTGTTCGGGGAAGTGGAAGTGGACCTATTTGCATGTCAGGAGTTGTCCTGTGGCTAATGCAGAAACTCTACGCCTTCCTGTCCATCAAGTTGATCCAGGCTTTTCTGCCCAGAGTGACAGCGGAAAGAGAGAAAATTTTCAGATGAAAGAGAAAGTGATGCAGAGCCAGAAAGACGGCTCTCAGCTCCAAGCTGTTTGTGCCAAGAGAGGGTCTTGCCAGTCCAGATCCCACATGCTGGTCTGCCTTTGAAAACCCCTCTCCAGATGGTCAAAGGCATCCGTCGTATTAGAGTGATAGCTGAAATTTTCAGGATATGGCATCCTTGCCCCGACATTTGGAAGTTGTACGTTTGGCCCATCAGAGGCCGCTAGCTTCAAGCTTTGGTCTCCAAGTTGATGTTCAGGAAATCATAGCAAGTGCCGAGATCACCTTCTACAAGGAAGCTGTATTCCTCCAAGGAGGGTGTTTGAGTCATGGTGCTAAGCACATGCTAAGAACCCAGTTAGCTGCCCAGTTGGCTCAGTGCTGGAATTCCTGCCAGAGAAGTTTGCTTCTGGAGCGGCCGTTACCACTCTCAGAGTATACGTCGCGGCTATTTAAGCTCATAGAGAGTAGGATGAGATTCCCCTGGGTAAACTTAGGCTAGTTTCGGCCTTTATGCATGGGGTGAGGTGCCTAAAACCGGTACGCTCCTCTTGAGTTCCCTCGTGGGACCTGTCCGCCGTCTTGAGGGCTTGACAGAGGGTCCCCTTCGAGCCCTTGGAGTCAGTCCCTGAGTGGATTCTGACTCTTAAGGTTGCTTTTTTTGTTAGCTTTAACTTTGTTGAAGCGGACAGGCTCTCTCTATTAGCGAGTCATGCTTGGATTTCACTCCTTGTCTGGTCAAGATTACCTTAAGGCCAAGACCAGGGTATGTACCCAATGTTCTGTCCACAACGTTCCGCTCTCAGGTTATTAACCTTTACGCTTTCCACCCTCCTCCCTTTGCCTCTGAGGAGGGTAGGAAACTGAACTTGCTCTGCTCGGTTCGAAGCTTTGAAGTTCTATGTGGACTGCTCGGGCGATTGGAGGAAATCAAACCGGATCTTGGTATGTTTTAGTGATGGCCACCGCAGGCATGCCGCATCAAAGCAAAGGATTAAACACTGGGTTACTGAAGCTATTTCACTGGCTTATGAGGTGCGTGGCCTGACCTCTTAGCACCAGAGCACATTCCACTAGAAGTGTGGCTTCCTCTCAAGCTCTTTTTAGAGGGGCCCTCTTGGAAGATATTTGTGTGGTGGCAAGCTGGTCCTCTCCGCACACTTTTGTCAAATTCTGTAGTTTGGATCTTGACATGACTCAAGGTTCCCAAGTTGTATCTTCTTGAACCAGTCATGTAAAAAAATCTGGTCTTGTACTCAGCTATGGCAGCACTTTAGCTTACATGACATCTATGCTCTCAGAATAGGAAATGAGACGCTGCATTCACTGCCAAGCTCCTTGCGCTCCCGACAAGTTTTCAAGAGAAGAGAAATCTGAGAAGCACATAGCATACGCGCATAAATAATGTTACAACATAAGAGCGTCGGGCGGCGCCCGCGCCATCAGCCAATGGATTGGCTTGATTCTATAAGGGCTTCAGACAATCAGCACACCCAGAGAGGGTTCCCACTGCATCTTAAGCTACGCAGCATCTCGTTTCCTATTCAGAGAACAAAGATTACATAAGTAACTAGGTTTTTGCTTCATCAATGGAAATAGTTTAGAAGAAAGTCAATGCAGGATCAACCCTAAGACATCTGCAATAATTCACATACTGACAGTATGTCGGAGTGATACAAACAGTGAAAAGTCCCAGTGCTGTTGGAGTGAATATCAGTACTCTTGGCTAATTTAAGGCTTGGCGAATCAAACTTGAGGACTGAAACGATCTCTTGTTATAAGAGGTATTAAAATGTAGTAGCAAAGCAAATAAATTCCAAATAGGTTTTCATCTTCACTTAAAGGAGAAAAAGAACATGCAGAAAGAGAACAGCCCAGTCATCTAATACCAGAAGCGATTCAAACACTCAAATTATTTGTTCCTCTGGCTATCAACATGTACACACTTGCCCGACAGGTCTCTAGGGTTACACACGCCATTTCTTCAACCAAAACCTCAGTCCAATTTCAAATTGATGTCCCACTGGCCTAAACCCTAAAAACAACTACTTTAAGACTTCATTAACAACAGTCATGTACAGTTTCAGATTTATTTATTTTTTTATTTAATCAAATCAATAAATGTTTGGATTAATAAACTGGTCAATTAAATACAAATATATCCTAATAAAGACAATTGAGTAAGTATCCTAATGTTTACTAAGCCTACATAATTTTTGTCAAAAAATAGCTATGTTATTCAATTAACTAAAGCTGTAAGCACTGCAGAGTTTACATGTTATGATAGGGTTCCTGATGCTTAAATACAAGCTCAAAAACTTTACAAACTTAAACAATATAATGTCATCTGAAGAAGGCCGATCAAGAAATTGGTAATAATATTGGCTATTATTAATAATATTAATAATATTAATATTGTAATAATAACTATTGTCACTATGGGCATTACATAAACAGAAGTTTATGCATGTGCTTTACTTAGCTACATCTCACAGATGGAAAAGTAGAAGACACTACACACACACATACACGGTCATCTAAATAGGGACATTCCATAGACATCTATTGTTTTTATATACAGCTGGTTATAAATACTAATCGCCAGTATAATAAACCCCAGCCCACATCCTAAGCAGAAATGCTGCATTAAAAATATTTATTTTCTAGCTCACTTTTTCTAGCTAGTTTAGCTCACTTCAGAGTACAAATCCACACACACACACAGAGAGAGAGACCCCTTGACTAGCTAAATATTAAAAGCCAGACCATGCATGCACCTTTGAACCTGAAACACCCAATACCTGCTAATGAAGTTGATATGAAGAAATACACTGTCCGTGTCAAAACTAAACTAATAAAAAAAATGTAAGGCTTTAGAAGACTTTAGAAGTGAAACATGTAGTGCACAGTTTTTATGGACTACTTTTTTGAAGCATTTTGGAGCTTTACAGACATGGTCACTATGTGTGTGTACAGAGCATAAATATTGTTCACGACTCCTTTTTTTGCATTTTACAGATCATATTGGATTAAATCAAAATGTTTCAAGTCTCTCCACACAGAGACTTAACTTTGATTGTGTTGAACTCCATCCACAAGCATTGCTAGCTAGCTTTGTGGCCTGGTTTCACAGACATCAGATTAAGCCAGGATTAGGCCTTTAGTTAAAGCAACACCAAGGAACTATTCCTCTGCGGTCGCCCTACAGGTTGGAAGCGGAATTGTCCATTACAGCTGTCCAGGGCTCGAGACTGACGGCGTCTATCGTCCTGGGGACGATGGAAAATGTGTTTAGGACGAACAGAAATATTCTCCAGGACGCCTACAGGACGAAAGACATTTTGTATGTATGTTCACAGGGCTCGAATTTCGGAGCGGGTGTTGCGCATAATTATAATCATTCTCACAGGTCTATTTATAATGTGGGATATTCCCGCAATCCACACAGAATATAAAATCAAATCATTCTTTTAATAACTATCTGCCAGACGCAATTTTACAAACAGCGTGAGTGTTCAGCGGTGCCGCGTCTTCTCTTCTCTCAAAATGTGTTGGCCAAGGCAAGCATCAAGCGATGCCGCGATAATACACACTCGCGTTCAGGAGTCGGGACATGACGGAATATTCACAGCACAGTCGGGGCCAGCAGTGCATCGTGAATGAAGTTGACCATTTGCACGTCTTTTTAGTCTTACCAGTTTAAACATTAATGCGATTTTAAACTAATCAGTGCTCGCGCGCTCTCTGGGATGATTTTCTGCGCGCATTCATAGAAAATCCGCCTCAAGAACAGCTGGCCAGTAACAAAAGTTATTTTTCACGGATTATATTGCTTTAACACGCAAAACTGTGTCTATTTCGGTCTTTGTGAGTATAATAGTCTAAACATAGTTGGTTTTGTCTTTAATAAGCATAAAACGCATGCCAGTGTAATGAACACAGGATCCGTGCTCTAGCTCTTAAAGTGACAGCAAACAGTATGTGTCGGTCATTCATTTTGTCGTCAAAACAATAAAAGAGAGCTTTAAGTTAAAGTAATCAGGATTAATAGCCTATGTATTTAATTTATTCAGGACTAAAATACTATCCAGTGTTATTTTCCATTTGATTTCTTTATTCAGTTTCTGTCTATGAATAATAGTGTTAGACCTATTCAAAAACTTTTCTCTTTATTTGTATCTTTATTCTATTGTTTTTATTTGTGCAACTTTTTTCAATTTTATTGAACAATTTAAATCAAGCTTCGTGTTGTGTAAGTTCTTAACAACATTACCCCATTGTAAAAATGCAATGAGCGCAAACATTCAGGCAAGATAAATAATAATTTTGTTTGGCAAAAATTAAGGTATTTTTTTTAAGTCACAGTAGTTAAATCTGTATCTGTATTGCATGTTCAAACTTTAAAATCATTCATATTATCTGGATAATAGATTTTTTCTCTGGAAGTATGTAGGTTTGGAAATTTTAGAGAAATTCTAAATTAATGCATTACAATTTTACTAAACCCATTATATTTTAGTCATCTGAATTGTTTGAGTTATCTAACAGCTATGGATGATAATAACAAAGTACAGAAACAACATTTTTAATTTGGGACGGTTGACATTCACTTTAGGACGGTTCAAATTGTTTTTTAGGACGGTTGCAGGACGGAGGTGAAAAAAGTTAGTCTGGAGCCCTGCAGCTGTCATAAATAATTTAGCCTACCAAAGCCTACTGTCGCACGCACGTTTGCTGTTCATCCAGCATCCGGCTTTGGAATCAACAATGGCCTCAGACAATTTGAGGAAGTGGTGGGTGAAGTGACGTATGCCGTAAAGCAGTCAAATTTTTTAGTTCTTTTTGTGCTCCAGGGTACTACCCGAAAACCGAAGTTACATGCAAGTAAAAGCGATACAGACTAGGGATACGCATTTCCATATCTGAGGCTAAAGGTGATACACATCTCGATGCACAGCCAACGAGACGATCCATTAAAGATACATACAAGTAGCTTCCGATGCGATGCAGTGCGATTCACTACTCCTACAATCCAATTGCAATTCGATTCAACGCGATGCGATTCAATGTAGATACGAATGCAATGGAGAAAAATATGATGCTATGCAATTCAATATGGTATAGATAGTTAACTTTTATTTATTTTATTCAGACATACAGCTACAAACTAGCTTAAGAGCCATCTGACTTTTAACACATGGTTATTTCATATTTTTTTCACAAAACCATAAGACAGTAGTAAAAATTAAAAAAACTTTCACAAACAGGTCTCTCATAACTTTATTTAGATGTAAATATATATATATATATATATATATATATATATATATATATATATATAAAAAAAACTATATATTTGAAGTAGTCCATAAAAACCAGATTAATTTAATGTCCTTCTTTAAGTCGGCCTTGACACCGCGAATGAGGTGGAATCATGTCCAGTGCACCACGTTAAACCAGTCTCGCGCGCAGGACCTCCAGAACCGCGTAAACGCGTCTTTACATTGAATTAAAATGGAAATCACTTGCTACAGACACTCTATTTGCATTCGGTGTGAACTGCAGCAATTACATTATAAAATATTGGTCACAAATGATTGGTGAACCAGTGAACAAAACAGCAACTGACAGATTTGTAGTCATGTTGTTGTGCGCACAACCATGTTGTATATCGTTTCACTTCATTTTTGGATATCCAGTGGTCAGAAAATGAAAGAAAGGGGAATTATGTGGTCTGAGAATGAAACTAAACTTTTATCAAAGGGTCAAGAATTTACAACAGTTGTACACACCTCAGATTTGGAGATTTGGAGAGGTTCAGAAGAGGGGAGATCATGGGAAGAGGATAAAGCACAACAACCCACAACACAATAGACAAAAAGCACACTCATTATAGAGATGAATGAACATTAAAATGTGGGGACAAGGACAAAAGACTTGGGGCATCCCTCAGGACAAATGGTTCAACATGTGACAAGACAATAAACTGTTTGTAAATCATATTGAATAATTGGGTCAAATTTGCAGCTCTCATAACAGCACTGAAACAGCCACTAAACACTGGATTGGTTTTGTACATTTAGGGTAGGGTATCAAACTCTGCACATTTAAGGGCACTGACCGAATTACGTCATTACTACCGAGTACCGGTTAACATTAAATCAATTCGGTATCAAATTTCAGTACCTGAGAACACATCTGGCACAGGAGTAAGACTATACAAATCCTGCATGTTCTGTGTGTCTCAGTGTGAATTAATGGTGCACAGTTTCATTTACCACACACACACACACACAGCCTCTAATAATATCTTTTCAGCCTCTAATAATATTAATACTAACAATACTATTAATAAATTATCAAAGCTATATTTATTAAGAAATAATCCGAATTTTTCTTCAGTTGGGCAGCATGTTGTTTGACAAAAAAGTTTAATTTCATATGATTGAAATATTGATTAAATTGATGTTTTATGTCTTAATTTGATTGAAAAATTACACAACAGAATTTGTGGAAAACCAAACATTTCATGAAAATTTATAAAGAAAAATATATAAATTAAAATATTTATGAATTCAATTAATTAAGCCTACTATTTACAGGTAAATATCGCATTACATTATTGGTACCGGTTAAAATGTAAATGTTACCCTACTCTACACATCACATATTCAGAGAGATTTACAAATAAATTCCCCCTTATCTTTTCATGGGTTTTTATAATGCACCACAACATAGAATAGGAAAAAAAAAATATGTATACATGGAAAACCTCACAAACACCAGGGCAGGCAAGACAGGCGAGAAGTGGTTTCAGCGGGACAGCGTCTCTGTCCCAAGTTGAGACACTCTCGCACTGTACTCCCTCTTTTAATGCACTTTAGACACTGCAGATACACACACAAAAAATTTAAAAAATAATAATAATAAATAGGAGAAGATAAGGACTGAAGAGATGTGGGGGAATGTTATCATATATTATCTTATTTTTATCTTATTATATCATCTTTTATTTTATGCAGGGTTGACAATGGCAATTAGGAGAAAAGGATGGAAATATAAATAGACATACAATATTGGCAATATGGTGGTAGTGGGGAGTAGGGGTGGTGATGGCAATGACAATGGTAATAAATAATAAATGGTTACTTTGTTTACGCATGCACACACATACACATACCCACACTCACACCAACTCACATACACACTTAGATCAAACACTTAAATCACTTTTATGCTCTTATGTTACTTCTGGAATTATGGAATTACAAGATTGCTCACTATTGCATTATGTTGGTTTGTATGCATGTCTGACTGTTTAATAAAAAAAAAATAAAAACTACAAAAAATAAATAAATAAATAAATAAATAAATGTCTTTGGTGCCAAAATAGCTCATCACTGTCTAATCTTTTAAACCTTAAATCCATGTTTCCTTATCATAAGAGAGATATGAAACAACTATCATAAACAAACACAGCTATTGATAGAAAATATTCACAAATACCAACTAATACGAATTAACATTTCAGTGATATTGATATATCGTCCCCTTGGAATTATAAGGTTCTATCTGCATTCAGAGCAATTTTGAGATATTGAGCTTCAAAGTTTTTGCATTACATATAGGAAAATTTATATGGGGAACAAGTTTCATTCAAATATGAAAATAACAGGGATCCTAAATGAATAAGAATATGTGAATAACTAAATTGACAAAGGGGCCGTTTACACCTGGCGATTTCTGTGATCGGATAGCACATGCGTTTTCTGTGATCGGATAGCTATCCGATCGTGAAAGACCAGGTGTAAATGCCCCCCGAAACGCATTCGAGACGGATTTGAATCCGATCGCTCAAACCACTTCAGAAGGTGGTCTGGGCCACATTCCAGACGAAATTGGACATGTGTAAATGCATCTGAAACCACATATGTAAATGTTACTACTCCAAAAAATGCTAAAAAATAAACGCATGAGAGCGTGTTATAGGCCATATGTCATGCTATTTTAGTCAGATATGACGACGCTACTGTGACACGCATCACCTCAGATGAGCAGCTGAGCACCTATCAAGCCACCGCACTGCAATCTATCGCAAATCAAAGTGAAAGTAAGTCGCAAGACAATTAACACCATCTTCATTAAAAGTTAAGAAACGAATTGATCTTACCAGTTCTGTTGCTGCTCTCTGTTATCGCCGTCTTTGCTGATTTTGAAATTAGCCGATGATCAATAAAATGCAGCTCATACCTGTTGCTTTCGGTGACGTGCACTTCATTAAATCTGCATATAGCGCTGGAATTGAAGATCGGATTTATATCCGTTTTGCAAAAACACATTTATGTGACCAGGTGTAAATGGAATTGTTTTGATAAATCAGATAGCTATCCGATCTGAGAAAATGCATGAAGTGGCCAGGTGTAAACAGCCCCAAAATGTCAGATAGAACCTTATAATTCCAAGGCGACGATATAATTAGGAAAAACAACTAAAGGCATTTAAAGAGTTAGTTCACCCAAAAAAGAAAATTATCCCATAATTTACTCACCCTCAAGCCATCCTAGATTTTAAAGTCCAAAAAAGTAATCCACATGGCTCTAATAATATAATATAATATATACTATAATCACTTGCTTCCATTAATGGCCGTACACAAGTCCAGTTCTGCCAGAAGAGTGACCTCTGACCCAAAGTATGATGTAGGATGTAGGCGCAGCGTGATCTTAGACCTTCTTGCATTTTTTAAACAAATAGGGCTAGGCAACAAACTCAAGCTCCTCTAACATTTCTAATTCGTGACCTGTGTTTTGTTTTGCTCTATCCTCTGTGATTCTGTGTTCGTCAATACATCGGGTCAGGTCACTCTTCCGCCAGGACTAACTGCTCGCTCACTCGAAGAGTGGTGGTAACACAACCTCATTGTAAAAGTCCTGCAACCTGGACACTTAATTCCATACTGCAACTTATTTATTGTTTGTTGCATATTTGTTTGTTTTTAATTGTCTGTGTACCTAATAAATGTAGTACTATTGAATGTTTTTTGTAAATAATATTAGCTCTTATTTTTTCAGTTGTGGATCTTTTGGAAAGATGCATTTACACTCTGGGGATGGCAATCACGCCGGCGTGATCTGCTCGCTTTTTTCTTATCAGTGCAAAACAACTCAAAATACTCTGTTGACTTTGATCTTACATGTACACAGATCATGTGTGTTACAGATCATTCAAAAATGTTAAATGTCTTATTTGTGTACACTCATAAAAAAACAAAATGCTGTGTTTTTCGTAAAATAAAGAAAATAAACATGACGCGCGTTCTCCCGTCTCTTTCAATGTGAATTTTTTTTCTGAAAATGACAGAACTCAGCGAATGTTTGTCACTGTGACATGAAACATGTCTTTACGAAGCTTGAAGGCTGCGTTTACACTTGGCATTAACATGCGATCACCGTGATCTGATCAAGCAGATCGGATCATTAGCCAATCAGGACATGGTGAGTTTAGCCTCTGTATCTGGATAACAGATCGGATTTCTGTTTCCTGCATAATATTTAAATTAGATATGTTGCACTGACACCAGATTAAGAGTAAAAATGATGCAAATAAAACAATGTCCCAATTGCTTTCACTCATTTGCTTTGCAATCTCCAGTAATTAGATAAAAAAAATGTTAACAAAGTTATACTTCCAGAGTTGATTATACAAAAATAACTGGGTTGATCGTAAAACAAGTCATATCATCGATCATCTGGTTAAGGTTATAGCGTGCAATGACTATATTGACAGAAATGGGAGATTGATAAACATGCAAAGACATTCAATAAAAACATTCAACATTTAAAACATTAAAAAAATCAGATTGCGATTATTCCTCTGGCAAAGCAGCATGCAGCTCTTATTTAAGATCTCATGACTGACTGTGAATGTACAGGCGATCGCCTCGTTCAGATAATGTTGCACAATTAAAATGAAAAATGACACACAGTATCATGTAAGCCTAAATGAACTGTTTTAAAGATAAACGTTTATTGTAAGATTCAAATAAGTTTAATTTCTTGTCTAAACTGCGTCTGGCCATTATTTTTCTCACAGCCACGCGGGGAGACTGGGTGGGATTTAAATTACGTCCACCTGTGAATGCAGACACGATGGCTGGATTGCGTTTACATTACACTGAGATCCGATCACAAAGCGTCCTCGACTACCTCCGAACCTGGACACGCCGATCGGATAACATTCCGATCAGAAGCACGTTACACTTGTCTTTTCAATGTGTATGTGGACAACATCCGGATACAGGTCGCATATTAATGCCAAGTGTAAACGCACCAGAAGTCTCCATTTTTAAATGATGTAAATCATATCAAAAACAAATATTCTCTAAGTAATTCGTATGAAAGCAATGACATGTAAAGTTAAATAAAAAATATTTCTAAAGGGACCAGATGCCACTGATGAGTCCTGCTGACTTAAATATTCAAACATTTAGAGTCTCTGAACATGGTAAAGAGAAAAATCAAACACCTTGGAGATGACAGATATGTAGCCTACTATGTTTTAGGAATGGCACAAAGGTGTGTGACTGACCAAGTCTCTGTCTTTAGATCAGTGTGTTTACTAATGTGCTTTTTTTGTCATTTGTTGTGCATCTTTGGATTTTGTTGTGATGTAAATAAATCCAAACAACCAAAAATACATTCTTTTTTTAAGTCTCTCCTCATTCTTTGTGCAAGGCTCCTCATAATGAATAACACCTAATAGGGCCGATAGTGAAGCGTCTTTGTCTTTCTCAAGTGTGAAAATTTCTATATTAATGGGGGGTTAATGCCTCCCAGCATAATGCTTTCTTACACAAAACATGTCTTACAAATTTTAAATCATTACATTGTCTTATCTGAATGAGTAGTCAGAATGATTTTCACATTGTTTTGAAGCAAATACTCTAGGCCAGGGGTTCTCAACTCCAGTCCTTGCGACCCACTGCCCTGCATATTGTGTATGTCTCCTCATTTAACACACCTGATTCAGATCCACAGCTTGTTAGGATAGACTCTATGTAACCCTAACGAGCTGAGGATCTGAATCAGGTGTGTTAAATAAGGGAGACACACAATATGCAGAGCAGTGGGTCGCGAGGACTGGAGTTGAGAACCCCTGCTCTAGGCCATGTGATACAATTTTCAAAAAGCCTTATAAAGAAATAATTAGTATGGGTTCATGACCTTTTTTCAGTGACAATGTTTTTTTGTTTTGTTTTTACAAACCACGCATAAACGTCATTATCTAAAAACTTACATACATGATGCTGACATATTACTATAGCAGAGTTTGTGCTGAATACAGTATAATCAGACTCTAACCATGAAAATGTCACAAGTATCGGAAAAAAGCACAAATGTCAGAGATATGTCAGCATCAGTGTTGTGCATGAACGCGTTCAATGAACGACGTTCACTGAACTCGTTCACTATTTTCGCCGAACGCTGAACTGAACGAATCACTTTCCATTTGAAAAGTCAGGTTTTACCTCCAACCCCCGTTTTGAGTCGCCGAATCCACCCCACGACAGTATTGTGGTGGAGACTTTGTCTATCATCACTGGGTATGTTAGACGAGGTCGAAGTATTCATAGTACGGGTAACGTGAAGGCAGGGTGTGGAGTCGCAGTAGTGTGCATACTTGGTGCGCGCGCGAGGCAGATCTTGTCGCGCTTGCGCTGCTCGTATCATCGCTTGATCTGCGCTTTTCCATAACTAGTGGTCTTTTGAACTAAACAGGTCTTATCTACTTGTGTTTGTGTGTCATATGAATAATAAATGCCCCATACATGGAATCAGAGTGCCTACTGTGCGTAGTAAGTTATGTTGTTCAGCTGGTAGCTGTTCATTTTCTTTAGACAAATATAATCAGGAAGATTGTTCTATTATAAATGAATGTAAATGGCATTTTCATCATTTACTCACTGTTTACTTCCTTTTGAAGGTGTGAAAATGTGTTAGTTGAGTATTGCACATTGAGCAGGGTAAGCCCAAGCAAATTAGACATTACATGACTACTTTGGTCTGGTTTACATAGTTACTGCCGTTCAGAATATGCTGGATTTTTGTCAGTAGACTGATCTTTTCCCCATGATCCTGAATATACCTTTTTAAAGTCCTGGGTAATTTGGTTCATGCTGGCTAAATAAAAGTTTCACTGAACATACAGTATACCTTGATTGTACCTTATATTTTCCAATTTCTACATATCATGATTACACATTATTTAAGGGGTAAATATATTCTCTATCTCAACATTATTTTTCTCCTGGCTATAATAATTGTCTCTTGTTTATTGGTACAATAATTTTGATTAGTTTTGGAGTGGCAGTGATTTGCAGTAATGGATGGTAAAGAGGTTCTATTGAGTAAGATAGTGGCCTATCTTAAAAAGAATTTAACAAATGAACGTGAACTAGTTCATTTTTAGATATGTGAACTTAGTTCATTTTTAAAAAAATGAACTATGAACGTGAACTAGTTCATTATCATCTGTGTGAACTGAACTTTGAGCTAGTTCTTTTTAAGTATGAACTGGCACAACACTGGTCAGGATCTTTACATTGAATTAACATGGAAATCTACTAATTATCATATATTAATAAATCTTTTTTTACTGTTAGAAACAATGCATCGCAAAACTAATGCCAACTTGTATTACTTTATTTAAATTCGATGCATTTGCATTCGTTAGCTTTTATGCCAATGCGGAATTCTGTGAATCTTAACATCCCTAATACAGACCATTATATTATTATTATTATTAAAGTGTTACTTTAAATTAGGACATTTAAGTAGCTATTTTAAACGTGACTTAGAAAAAAAACTGGTAACTCGAGACAAAATATTGGCACTGACATATTTTAAGTCACTTCCAGTTAAGACAGCTCAGACATGCATCTGACAGAGTAAAGATTCTGACAGAGCATGTCAGAATACCTCCAGGACCCAGAACACACCTCCCAGAGGGTTAACCAAATATGAAAAATGGGCTCTTTGGTCAAAAAAATTTTCCTGACCCCTGCACTAGACAAACTATAGCCAGAAAAAAAAATCATTGTTGAATGCTTTACCTGAATTTTTGTAATAATACATTTACAGTCCATACCGATTTCTTATCTGAAGTGACTAATTTACCTGCATGAGTTCAATGTATTGCAAAATTGCACTCGACACTTCCTCAATTTCCAATGCCAGGGAGCTCCATAGCATAATACTTCAAGTTTTTGCACTTGCAATGAATAGGTCAGACTTTGCCACCAAAACGGAATAACATCCAAAATATTCTTTAAACTTTGTTTGTGTTGGTCATGCTGTCCAGACAGACATGCTTGGACTTGGACATTATTGTGCTTGATTTGCACACTCTATTTACTCATGGCACACCCAAAGCCTTGTTCCTGGCTATGCTCCTGCTTTTATGATGTTTTTTGTAGCTTGACAATCTCCAGTCACTGTATAAGGGTGAAAAATGGGTGAGGAAATTATGAAAGAATTCACATTGTGTGAACTATTTCTTTAAGCTTATCTTTACTAATCTCTTCATAAGAATTTAATGGGATCATAATCCAATGTAAAGGGCAAATATAGATAAAGTGGGACAACTGGCAAAGCTTAATTTTTATGATTGTGCTTGTGCATATTCTTCCATTACTAAAAATCAACAATGTAATGTCTATAACAGTGCTGGTTTTTAAAATAAATATATAGGTTATCAATGACAAATTATTACAAAACACTCTAACTAACTCAATCTTCATAGTATAGGCAAGTATGTTTTTTTTCCTCCGTGCAGCTCAGCCGCAGCAGAGAAGCATTTTCCTTAGTTTGTCCCAGTCACTATGGCCGGGCAGGTTTGATGACATAATCGAATACTATGGATAATGAGCAGTGGACAAATGAGACAAAAACTGTTTATTTATAAAACTAAAAACAGCCTTTGACTAAAAAGAGATCCAAACTGTGCACCATGAAGGACGCATTATGGTTTGAGGCCAGACAGGCCCTGAGGAAATTATAGACTCAACCAAGAATTCCACAATGTACCAAAGTATTTGAGAATATAAGGCCATCTAAGAGGATCTCGTATAAACACTCAAACTCCCAACACTCAAGTCCACAAAAGAATGTCTAAAGCAACATGAAACAGAGCGTTATGAAATGGCAGAGGCAAAGCCCACTTCTGAAATCGACAGAAATTTTGTGTTAGATGCAACAAATGTACTATCCTCCTTATGTAACAGCTATGTCCCTAGAAAAAGTGTGCGTGTGTGGGAAGGGGTGGTTAGTTCTCACTAATTCAGTGAGGGAGGGGGGGAGAACACAGGGGTAGTTACCAGGACAATCACAGACCCACCAGAGCTTTCAAAAAAGAGGCAAAGGGGTTGCCAAGTGACTCAAATAACTGTAGGGAGTTCTTTACACATATATCTAAATGCATGCTTGCTTATACAATCAGTGTGTTAACTCTATTCTACTTTAGATACACTCTAAATAAAGAAAGCATCTTTTCCAGCTTTTGCTTCCACAGCATCAAAAAGAGACTATTGTAGCATGGACCCAATAAACAAACAAAAACACACTTCATATATGTTATAATGGATACCCAAGAGAATTCTTGCACTTCCAAAAAGATCTAGAAATGATTTGCTATAGCAGAGCTGCAACGAGGAATAAAAAGGAGAGAGATCTTTATTAAAGCCTTAAAAAGGCAAAAGGACTGGTCCAACATTCATGCTCTCTTCACCATGGCAACTCCTTTTCCCAGGATAAGAGACAATCTAAAGGGTAGGAATGTTTATGAGTGTCCCAGGAAGAGTTTTAAGGAGTTCTGTGTGACAGCATCAGTGGGACAAAAGAACAGGAAAGAAACAGTATCATACTGTATAAAAGGTATATGCTTTTTTAATTAACAATTAACTATTGGTTTAGAGTTATATTTATCTTTCTTAATTACTGCTATTACAAGTGTGTATCTGAATTTTGTAATATATTACACTTTGTCCCTATATACTTACTGAGAAAAAGGGTAAAATTTAAAAGAAAAAATATTGATTAAATAATAATGGTTTATTTTTGTTTACCATTGTCTCCCTTCAATTAAAGCTGCACAATTCTCTTGTTTAAATAGAGATCACTAATTCTCCCACAATTTTGAATAGACAACTAAACAAAACAACATAATTTACTAGAGGTTCTGAAAAACTATGGTAATTTTTATAGTATGGTAAAACTATGGTCTATTTTAAAAAAATGTTTAATTAATTGGATTTTTTTTTTTTTTTTTTTTAACAAACATCGGTTTGAATGAATGTTTCAATGACTCAATCATAAAGACTGGGCTGCATCAGATATATTGCATATTTGCCTACTATAAAGTAGGCAAAAACAAGAGTAAGTGATCAAATATGCATGCCCGAATTCACAGTAGCTACTCGTAAAAGACTCAAAAGAATAGGCAAAATTACCCGGATGACCTACTTCTTCCATTGAGATTCTTAAGTCTGCATACGATGGACAGTTTACTCTCCCATGAGGCCACAGGAGAGGATTTATGAATGGAAGTGAAGCGACGTATCTGACACTGGTCGGTCACTTGAAAATGACAACATGGCGAATGTAGTAAGTCCAGATAACATTCACACACACACTCATATAGAATGTACCTTTTTAATGGTCTTTTTTGGCCACTTACTTGTGCAACAATTAACTGATACAATCTTTATTTGAAGTATCATGTTACTTTTAAAGGATAATTTACTCTTTTGATCGCTATACATCAGTATTTATACTCCGAATTAGAAACTTTTATTCTTAGTACTTCTGACACAATTAGAATAATTGTAAGACATTTTTTGAAGTGGTTTCATACTTATATATAACTTATACTTAGCTCTCTCTGGGTCAGAGGCAGCGCCAACGCAGATCCTGAATGTTCACTGTGATTGCAGCAGCAGTCAACGGTTAAATAAACATAGCCGGATAGTTGTCACTTAGGAATAAGATCGCTGGGTGTTTGAATAAAGATTGTGATCTTTTAATGATTAACCTATCTTAAATTTACTGAATAGTTAACTATTCTAAATTAATCTGCTAACTGTCAAGTACCAAGAAATGCATTACCTGTATATAAAATTATGTAGATTAAGATCTACATACACTCTATTCAGGTTTTTATTAAAATAGGATAGGCCTACTCATGCACACCTTGCAGTCTTCAGCATGTCCATGCACTCATTCACATATTCAACAGTTACTCACTCACCCCTCCCCTCCATCTGCAACTCTCCCTCTTTCTCCAGTTCCTCTCTTATTCACTGACCTTTTAAATCTCCACTCCAACAAAAGAGACAAAGGGAGCTGGACAGCTTTCTCTTTCCCCCCAGCTGAGGGAGAACAAACACACATACACAAGACTACAGCCCGTCATTCCACAGGGGCACAGGCCTAATGCAGACGTACTATATCTCTTGTTTTCTTCATCATCTCTATTATTATCTCAGTTAATATTAGGAGTCAGACCAGGGCTGCTTTTGAACATTTTGGCTCCTTAGGCAAGGTCCCTATTATTGGCATATAAAATAAACAAAAAAATAAATACACAATTCAAAAATAAGAAATTATACAACAGAAATGTCAACATGCTATTTTAAAACACTTAGCTAGTCCAAATTCAAGTCTATTTTAAACTGTTAGTTAAAGGGGTCATGAACTGGCTTTTTAAATGTTTTTTTTTTTTTGTTGTCTGAGGTCAACTTATGACGTTCGCTTGGTTTTTCCATTCAAAAACATAAAAATGAATAAGTTATGGGCTATTTTCTTCCCTAGTTTTCAGCCTACTTGAAAATGTCTCGAATTTTATGGGCGTTTCGCATTGAAGACTAGGAAGTAAACACCCACTGCTGTGAGTGGATAACAGTTTTGCATATTATAATGAGCTTCAACTCTGTCGTTGGTTTCGGTGGGTGCACGTGGGGGAACTTGTTTTGAAAACCACTGTTGTAAAATGGCAACCGGAATGAGTCGCCCATACATGTTTGACCCAGATTCCGATCCCGAATCACAGGACAATGAACCAACAGAACCTCGAATACAACGGATACTTGTAGACACATACACATAATTATTAGATATCAAACGATCTGTAACAATGCAATGCTAGCCGAGTAGATTATTATTTCTAAAATAAAAATATTACTCACATAAGTGTGTTGCACCACTCCTGTTGGATCCAATATAGAAGGTAACGTAGACTAATCATGTTCCGTACAACAACGATGTTCCGTACAGATTAACTTTAACCGCCGATCGCTGAATAAAAACTTCTAGGTCATACACTAAATGCATATCTGTGTCGTCTTAATTTCTCCCTCTTATATTATAATGAGTTTAACTCACCCATCGGTGACTCGGTGCACGTGGGGTAAACGTCCAATGTTGTCAAATGGCGATTCGCCCATACATGTTCGACCCAGAGTCCGTGTGTTGCACAATTCCTGTCAGATCCAATATAGACGGCACATCACCGTTCTTTTCTCTAATCGGTCTGCAAATCCAGCCTCGAAATTGTTGACAAAACAATCCTCGGTGAAATGAAGCGAACATACGGATAATGTTTTACACTCATCGGCTGGAACGTCATTAAAAACAAATTTTAACCAGGCATTCCTAATATTGGAATCCAGAGGAAGCTTATGCAGCAACTGTCTTCTTCCACAGCCAGGCACGGCACAACATTTTGTCAACGGAATGTTTATAGCTGGTAGCTCGCTCCGGTGTGTCATCACGAGGTATGCTTTTGTTTACCTATGCGTGAATGCGCGAATCGGTGGGCGGGGCTAAACCGGCCGTGTTGAAGTAGGCGTGATGAGCGGGTGGGGTTTCTTCGTCTTTGACGTCATACTTCCACGCTTTCAAAAGCGAAGCGTTTGTTGAGGCTGGTGTCAATAAAAGCTTTTATTGGACTCAGTTCTGAAACTTACAGGATATTCTTATAATATGATGACCTCTTAGATGTCAAAAGCTCAAGAAAAATTTGATTTCTCAGTTCATCACCCCTTTAACCCGAAAATGTGTTCCGATGAAGTCCCACTGTCCCACCCTGGTGAAAAATAAATATACTAAAATGTATTTGAATGAAATGCATTTATTTTATGCTAAGTATACACTCACCTAAAGGATTATTAGGAACACCTGTTCAATTTCTCATTAATGCAATTATCTAATCAACCAATAACATGGCAGTTGCTTCAATGCATTTAGGGATGTAGTCCTGATCAAGACAATCTCCTGAACTCCAAACTGAATGTCAGAATGGGAAAGAAGGTGATTTAAGCAATTTTGAGCTAGGGCTGCATCGATTAATGCACAATGTTGATATGCGCATCTAATCATTAAAGCCGGTTCCTTGATTAGCAGTAAAGCACCTTCACCTGCTTTCAGATGGAGCGGTATTTACTACAAAGAGCCGTAACTTACTGACAAGCTGAGCCAAATCGTGTTAATATTCGAGGACGTATCGCCAGCGATATTTAATGCGATATGGCTCAGCTTGTCAGTTAATTACGGCTCTTTGTAGTAAATGCCGCTCATCTGAAAGCAGGTGAAGGTGGTTTACTGCTAATCAAGGAACCGGCTTTAATGATTAGATGCGCATATCAACATCGTGCGATTAATCGTGAGCCTATTTTGAGCATGGCATGGTTGTTGGTGCCAGATGGGTATTAGTTGGGTGAGTTACTGGGGTTTTCACGAACAACCATTTCTACGGTTACAAAGAATAGTGTGAAAAGGGAAAAACATCCAGTATGCGGCAGTCCTGTGGGAAAAATGCCTTGTTGATGCTAGAGGTCAGAGGAGAATGAGCTGACTGATTTAAGCTGATAAAAGAGCAACTTTGACTGAAATAACCACTCGTTACAACGGCGGTATGCAGCAAAGCATTTGTAAAGCCACAACACGCACAACCTTGAGGCGGATGGGCTACAACAGCAGAAGACCCCACTGGGTACCACTCATCTACACTACAAATAGGAAAGAGAGGCAACAATTTGCAAAAGCTCATCAAAATTGGACCATTGAAGACTGGAAAAATGTTGCCTGGTCTGATGAATCTCAATATCTGTTGAGATATTCAGTAGTCAGAATTTGGCGTAAACAGAATGAAAACATGGATCCATCATGCCTTGTTTTCAACTGTGCAGGCTGGTGGTGTAATGGTGTGGGGGATGTTTCTTGGCAAACTTTAGGCCCCTTAGTGCCAATTAGACATTGCTTATTTCTGACCATGTTGATCCCTTTATGGCCACCATGTACCCATCCTCTGATGGCTACTTCCATCTTCCAGCATTGGTTTCTTAAACATGACAATGAGTTCACTGTATTAAAATGGCCCCCACAGTCACCAGATCTCAACCCAATCAAGCATCTTTGGGATGTGGTGGAACGGGAGCTTCGTGCCCTGGATGTGCTTCAAGATGCTGTCAAATCAATATGGGCCAACATTTCTAAAAGAATACTTTTAGCACCTTGTTGAATCAATGCCATGTAAAATTAAGGCTGTTCTGAAGGTGAAAAGTCTTTTGCATTTTACAATGGGTGAATCTCCAGTTGACACAAAATCCACCAGTACCCCTGGAATTAAAAACATTATTACAAGCTTACCGTTTTGAATCGAGCTAAGACAAGCAGATAGTTTTGAACACTGGCTGGTTGGTTAATCCTGAATTAATTATGACCTTTACCTTTTATTTATTCCTATAGCACTTTTCACAGTTTTGCATGGTTGCAAAGCAGCTTTTACATACATATAGAAAGTATGTAAAATATATAATTATGACAAATAAAGAAATGAATCTAGTCAGTTTGAAATGGTGAAAGTACCTGTACCTGTACCTGATCCCTGTACCTGACGTGTATACCAGATCATAATTTATTATTTAAGTGTATTCCTAATGTACTCCAATCCACCTACTGTAATACACTTTTCCCATTAATGGTACTTAAATGTCCTGTTGCACTTTGAAATGTGGACTGCAGCTATTTGAGCTGTCAAAATATTATGAATTATTAACTAATTATTAAAATTATCCTCTTCAAATTACACAAAAAGTTAAAATGTCAAAAAAATTCAGAAACGTTAACGGCATGACAAGTAACATAAAATGTATTAAAGGGGTGGTATAATGCCCTTCTCACTAGATGTAAAACATATCTCTGATGTCCCCAGAGTGTGTATGTGAAGTTGTAGCTCAAAATAACCCACAGATATTTTTATATAGCATGTTGAAGTTGTCACTTTTTGAGGGTGAGCAAAAACACACAGTTTTTGTTCCTGTCCCTTTAAATGCAAATGAGCTGCTGCTCCCAGCACAGAGAGAGCTTCAACAGCTTGTGTCCTTTTACCTCACACGCACACATAGATACAGTCGGTTGGTCAGGGAACGCCCCCGGGAATGCCCGTCACTAGGGGTGTAACGGTACATGTATTCGTATTGAACCGTTTCGGTTCAAGGCTTCCGGTTTGGTAGGTACGCATACAAACCGAATGGTTGCATGGACCATTTTTTCTGCCGGCAAAATTCGTGCTGGCACGGCCAACACAACATTGCGCAACATCAAATGGTAAGCGTAATGAAAGCAGAACGAAACTGTGCTACTCATTGACGGATCGTTTATCAGTTCGGACCAGCAACATCTGTGCAGCGTGAGCCGATCTCGATCAAGCAACACTGTTACCACACCGTGCTAAGAGATTCGGTAAAGAAAACATTTGAATTCGCCACTGAGGTAATAACATCGCTGCGAGATCTAGTGAGATGCATTCACATTTCTCCGTTATTAATCGTAGATCTCTATTAGATCAAACAGCGCTGTCATGGAAACCAGGAGAAACATTGTGCCGTGAATGAACTAGTAATACTCTACGTCCACAGACCAGCAACATTCACCATGGATTTAATATAGTAACACTAACTGGAACCAGTTTGGCTGGAATGGTGAAATGCTTTCAAGTACTTCACACATCTTTTTCCAGCACTTCAAAATTCAAATATTATATAAATAAATATATATTTAAATGTTATTTTTAACGTGATGACCAAAACATTATTTGTTCATCCTTCAAAGATGACCCCCATATATAAACCTGAAAGTTTCAAGATCTAGGAAAACTTACACTTATTTAAAAATATTTTTTCTTTAAACAAATAGGAAATTTCTCTGGCATTTCTTTCTTTTTGCTGTATCGAAAATCGTACCGAACCGTGACTTAAAAACCGAGGTACGTACTCGAACCGTGATTTTTGTGTACCCGTTACACCCTACCCGTCATCGTGATGTGAATTCAGCCCGTAGTGGAAAACATTGCCTTGGCGCTCATTGAAATACATGTGACAATCATGCCTAAGAGTTGCTGTGTCGTTTTCTGTACCACCAATAAAGTAACAAATTATAAATTGAAGTTCGACATCCTTTCTAATAAACATACAGAACCGGATAGGAGGACAAAATGGCAAAATTAATCATAACTTATTAGATTACTGTGCGAGTAGATCCCTGTGTGATATAGAAGTAGATGTTTAACTCGTATTGGGCAGTGGGCCAGAATTGTCTGACGTTACATCCCTTACGAAAAAGAACTATAGTAATCCTATGGCTATAAGTATTCTATAGTAGTGTATAATACTTCTGTGATGTTCTGTAATACCTCTGTACTTCTAGGCTATGTCCCAAAATACTATAGTATTCCTATAGGATTAACGTTACTATAATATTTTGTCCTAAAATTCTACAAGATTCCTATAGTTGTTTTTCATAAGGGATGTCTCATTCACATTAACGTTATCAGTTGAAGGTTCGCAATCGCAATATGCCTTTTTTTATTCAAATACATACGATTGTCATGCTGCTTTCCCCCACGCCGACCACGCCCCCAACTATAATCCAGTCTGTTTACAAAACAATCCTCAGTGAAATGAAGCGAACATACGACGATGTTTTACCCTCATCAGCTGGAACGTCATTAAAAATAAAGTTTATCCATGCAGTCCTATTGGAATCCATAGGAAGCTTATGCAGCGACTGTCTTCCACAACCAGGCACTGCACAATATTCTGTATTGTTGGTAGCTCCAATCCGGTTTGTCATCACGAGGTAGGCATGTATGTTAGGCTACTTAGCTATGCGTGTAATGCACAAATCGGTGGGCGGGGCTTCTTCTGCAGGGGTGGTGTTTTAACTTCTGGGCTACGTAAATATTTCCCCACTTTTCAAAATGAGTTGTTTGCTGAGACTGGTGTCAATAAAAGCTTTTATTGGGCTAACAAGGACGTTTTCAGTTCTGAAACTTACAGGATATTTTTATAATACGACTGACCTCTTAGATGTCAAAAGCTCAAGGAATATTTGATTTCTCAGTTCATCACCCCTTTAAAGTGCGCATCCGAGTGAGGAGAACACTGTATCCATGCAAATGATAGAAGCGGCAACAAGCTCAGCAGCTTGATTTAAAAAACAACACATTTCAGCGCTAGAAACGCCACTTATTTGACAAACAAATGAAACTAATACCCTGCTAGTTAACTGGAGATGTTTAATTTAATTTATTTGTATTAGGTAACATCCGTGCCGTGAGTTGTTTCAAAAAGTGATGGAGACGATATTCGACTCAAGCAAAAACCCATATTACTCCACGACGTGTTGTCAACGATGGTCACTTTAGCCAGGTGGTATTGATAAAATAGGGGGCGGGACGCAATACATTCTAGAGAGTATTTGATTGGATAGGCTAGAAGATGTGATGAGAAGCTGACACCAGCTTATTCATAAGCCTAATATATTCATACTAAAAGCTAAAAAAAATTCAAGATTTCAAGTGCCTTTAAGCTGAGTTATTATTTATAAATTTTAATTTATTGTATCCATAACCACACTTCAAGTTTACTTGAAATGCCATTGCAATGCATTCAAGTTAAAAGTGTGTTAACAGTATAAGATAAAGGTATGTTCAACACTCTTAAAGTAATAGAATTGCATTTGTAATCAAAATACATTTTAGGTTTACGCTGAGTGAATTCTGCATGTCAAAACCTAAATACAAGAGAATATAAAGTGTACTTAAGTTAAGTATACTTGGAATAGTTCTACTTTAGTACAAACAAGTATATTAAATGCTTCATATAGACTAACTTCAGCACTGCTTTTGGACAACTAAAATGCATTTATTACAAAATTAGTTGTTCCAATTTAACAGACTTCAAGAATACCACTTTATATTGGGCCACAAACACTTTTAGTTATACTAAAGTACATACAAATAAATTTTGTACATACAAAAATATGATTAAGTATACTATTTTTTTACTAGGGCATACATTGAGAGACGGCTAAATAAATGGGCTGGCTCCCACAAAATGATTGACAGGCAGAAGATGAATCAAAAGCCGTTTGATTGGCTAAACAAAGAATCTGACTAGACTGTGGCCTGGCCTCTTTTTATTTTAGTGTTTACAAAGCCTTGAGCTGCAACAGAGATCGTCGTTATATCTACTGACAGCTATTTAATAAGATCAATTCTATTTTACAAAGACTTTGGAACCCAAATAATAATTAGCATTTGGCCACATTATCCTAGTAACCAACTACAGACCTTAGTCAGGTTAGACACCATATTGAATTTAATGTGGATGAAAACGAGACTGTGAGGGACAGACATAATCTTTACAATGGCAAGCACTGTATAAAAGGTCCTAAATCATGCTAATTTCACAACTCACAATAATGTTATTATAGAGTTTTTCTATACAGTAAGTTATTGTTATTATTTTTTGTAAGATTTTCTTTTATCAGCTGAACAATGTATGTAGTTAAACAACAGTACAATCCACTGAACACATCCTTCTATCCTCAAAGCCTTGTTATTCATTCCTCTCAAAACATAATTATGGCGCTACCCTGATTAAGATCTAACACCCTGATAAATATAAAAGCTGGAACACCCTGATAAATGCATATCAACCATCAAGAACACACTGGCAACCAAAATATTAAAACACTCCAGACATATTCTGATTGTTCTAATCCAATCTGACCTAATATAATGCTACCTGAATCATAATCATACACTGTTCATTTGTTGGACAGAGGAGGTGTTTTTTTTTCTCTCATTCTGTCACCTGATGTCATCTTTTGCGCCTTTTTCACCATTGGCTTTAGGCTTGCTTATTTGGGTATATTTAATTTAATATTCAACAATTTTGTTGATCTGCCTGCATTGACACCATTATATGAGAACTGAACTGAGCTGGACGATGACATTACGATTTTCTCCAGAGCGACTATGTATATGTGTGTATATATGTGTGTGTGTGTGTGTGTGTGTGTGTGTGTGTGTGTGTGTGTGTGTGTGTGTGTGTGTGTGTGTGTGTGTGTGTGTGTGTGTGTGTGTGTGTGTGTGTGTGTGTGTGTGTGTGTGTGTGTGTGTGTGTGTGTGTATATATATAGACCAAATTTATAGCTTTTTGTTTTACAACAAAAAATAAACGTCACTGAGCTCACTTAAGTTGGACTGTGACACTATTTTCCCCTGGAAACAAACTTTGTTCCATTATCTGTTATCTCTGTAAAACTGCTTTGAAACAATCTGTATCTTAAAAGCGCTATATAAATAAAGGTGATTTGACTTGAGGGTGAGTAATTATGAGTAACTGAAAATTGAAAATGAGTAATTGAAAGAATTTTAAAGACCGGAAATTATATCATTATTGACAATTCACAATTTTCACATAATTGCCCATTCCAATAAGCAAAACAATGATGAAACATTGAAGCCTGTTTACACCTTTGTGTAGCACTATCTACATCCTCAGACCAGCTGAGATTTATGTCAAGTGTAAAGACTACAAAAGACCCCTGTGGTTAGAAGAAAATAAATACTTAGTCTGCCACCAAATAGTCTAGCAATAGTAGCCTAAGGTCCAGACACTGGACACGAAAATAACTCCAAAATGTCAGAAGAGATGCATAGGAATGCATTGTTTGATAGAAAATAATAATAATAATAATAATAATAATATATATATTTGTAATCGCAATTACAATTATGGATGCCACAATTATGTAATCGTTCAAAGGCACAATTACAAAAAGTCCACTTACATTATTCTGTGTGCTTAAAATGTGTTTTTTACAGCTTATCTTAAGGGTTTTTTCCCCATTGTTTTAATTTTAGTTAGTGTAACATTATAAAATAAATTGTGTAAATTGTGATAATCGTAATTAATAATCGCAATTATAAATTCAAGGGAATAATTGACAATTAAGATTTTGTTCAAATCTTGCAGCCCTAATGTATATGAATATATATATATATATATATATATATATATATATATATATATATATATATATGCCTCATAATATACAAAAATGCTTATGAATAAATAAATAAATTTGAATGACTTCATAAATTACATTTTAATCATGTTATACATACTTTTAAGACCTCATTTCACTTATTCATTTACATAGCATATTAGCCTATCTAGCAGAACAACTCTCATCAAAATTGCATCTTCAAGGACATGGTGCATTCATTCGAAGCATGAAGATAAATTACAATTTCTCCCAACTTAAAATACACCTGTTTATACTCTGCAGTTTAGCATCTGTGCTAATATGTTAAATGTATGATATCCCTATATCTATTACGACAAGAGGAAAACATAACAATACCTTTCATCCACTATTTGTGTAATCAAAAGTTAAATCATCAACGATTTAAAATAATTTAAGAGTCTCATGGGTTTAGTGTCCCAAAGACCGTAACGTTACTTTGTTTAAAGCCAGTTCATGATCGGAACGAGTAACGTTAACTTTAAAAGAAATCTCACTTTCACTTCAACATGAATAACAACACGATGAACACATTTTTACACTACTAGAGTAACATTTACAATATGAACAAGTCTGTTTAAGTAAAACATTTAAACCCATAATTAAAGCGCAAACATGTGTAAGTTAACTTAACTTACCTTCTATCCACGTCACTCTACTCTTGAGTTTGAAAAAAACAGTTTATCCAACTTGGACGACTTTTAAACAGCGCAAATTAACACGCTGACCACAATGTCCACTGACTGTGTGATTTAGTCGGTTTACGGTAGAAAAAAATAAAAATAAAACAATAATAATGATGATTATCACATCCCGATTCTTTTTTCTGCACTGGTCAGTCGCTTGTTTTGTAGTTAAAATTATCCATTTAAAAAAGAGTGCTTTGCAATTTACTGGCCCATTTCACAGTCGGCATATCGCGCTTCTGTAGCTTTTCAAAGTGAAAAGGTTTCGAATGTAGAAATGAATCACTAGAAGGGAAACTAGCGATTGCCATTGGGTTCAAGTAGGCGACCCGGAAGTGGTTTCTAATTGGTCAGGATGACCTGGTGGTCTCCCAAATTTGACTTCAACTTTAAAAGTTGTCAACTTTTTCTCAAATTTCCATGTTACCAACTTTTGAATTGTGTTTGTTGCACAGTGTTTTGGATTGACTTTTCCAAAAGAAAAGTAAAAACTTTTCTTTTTTTTTTTCAAAAAAGATGTTGATAGCAGTTGCTTGTAAAACGGTTCTGTGGCATAATAGCTGTTTAGTTCGTTCATTTCAGAATATTATGTATTGTTGTAACCCTCATAGAGTAATATTTTTGATCAAGTGTTGTTTTAATTATTTAATCTTTATTTACACCTTTTGATTTTTAAATATGTTGCTATTTAAACTTCCAAATCAGTCCTTATGTAGACTAGCCAGTCCCAGATGAGAACATTTTGTCAGGTCAACTTCTAAAAATCAGTTGAAAATAATTTACAAAATACACACTCATCTTGCCCCAATAAAATTTACAAGACCATGTTTTTCTACCAAATTACATGTATTGTCTAATTATTTTATCGAATTTTTTATTAATTTATTATCATATTTATTTTACGAATCAATTAACAGCTGCTTATGATGTAAGCCACTTGGAGACCTTAGTAAGTCATATGATTCTTGTGCATTGTTACATTAAAAAATGGTAATGGCAATAGAAAAACAAAGAACATTATTGTGTGTGTTTTTTTGTTTTGTTTTGTTTTGTTTGTTTTTTTTTTTTTGTCCCTGTTGCTCGTAGTTTAGTTCCAGTGTTTATGTTTACCTGTCTTGTTTGGTTCCTCATTTACCATTGTATTTAATGCCTCTGTTCCCTTTAATGTTCATTGCCGAGTCTTTGAATTGCATGCAAAACTGTCACATTAATTTTTTTCTCAGTCTGAGTTTTATGATATGTTTTGTTTTGGTTTGCTATGGGCTATCTGCAGCATCAAGATCCACCTTTCCTCTTTGTTGCCTGCACTGTGACAAGTTTAAACAATACACTTGAATATCCCCATAACTGTGACATGGCCATGCAGACTTACTAAACCTCATTCTTTGGTTGAAAACACTACTAAATAAAGAGCTGAATTTAAGCGAAGCAGTATTTATTTTAAAACAGAACAAACAAGACACTCAGGTAACAGAACAACCAACTTAAAAGAGATGAGAACGGACAACACACTAAACAAACTCGGGGTTTAAATAACATAACTCAAACTACCGTAATCATCGAAATAAAGAACAGATGCCAATCATAATCAACAACTGAAAAACCAAGGAAATAACTCTAATGCAGAAAACAAAACTCATCCAAAATGACAAAGAACTCAGATGACAAATGTTCAGTGCTGAAGAAGGACTGTTATATTCAGGATGCAGCCTTATTAGGATGTTTGTAATGTTGATTTTTGGTCTTGGAGTCTCTATAACTGATGACATGAAAACAGACAGACATAAAAAATGTGCACTGTTGATGGTACTGCAAGTACACTATCTCGACTGCTGTTTCAGCTTATGTTACACTAGTGCCTACTACTGGTGGGACCCGTGCAGTGAGTTTGGAAAGAATGCACTTTACCAAGCCAAGGGCATTTACTCCTGTTCGTGGAGATCTACCTTTCTGCAAGTGTAGTAATCTAATAAAACACACCTGAACCAGCTAAAGATTTTCATGAACACTTTATAATACAGATAGGTTTAGAACATAATTCTGCAGCAAGGTAGATCTCCAGGAACAGGATTAAGCACTTAGAACAAACTATGGAGTTAATTCACTGTACTTTTTGTCCTTTTGGATTTGCACTATTCTATAGGTCAATAGGCCTATAGTGCTTGAGAGAGTCGTACTGAGCTGTTGATGAAAACAAACAAAAATGATTACAATACTATAAATTATGATGAACATGATATGATATGGGTAATAAACAATTAGAAACATCTCAGTTTATCTCTTCATATGTTGAAGTTAAGCACAACTGAGTTGTCACAATTGAGTTTCTGCCTAAAGCATATATTTGAGTATGTTCACTTCAAATTTCATTCAGAGACTGTGATGATGCAATTCCAGTTATCAACACTGTAAATCTATTTTTTACCCATTTTACTTCATTTTTTAACCATTTTAATGCAGCCTACATTTTAACTCGACACTGTGTTCTATTACCCTTGTGGGTAACACTTTATTTGAAGGGGTGTGCATAAGACTGACATGACACTGTCATAAACATGACATAACACCTGTCATGAACATGAAGGAGTCTTTATGAATGTTTATGACTGTTGTTATTAAGTGTCATTCGGTAAATTATGACACTTTTAATGCAAAGTTGACATTGTTTAAAATGTCTTTGTTATGACAGCTTGACATTAACAAAGATAAAATGTCTTTGTCATGACAACGTGACATTAACCAAGACAAAATGTCTTGATTATGACAACTTGACATTAACCAAGAAATCATAACTAGTCCAACGTGTTCCACTTTACTTGAGGTAAAGGGAAATATTAATGACACTGTTGTTAAAGCATTTGACAGTGTAATGACCCTTAATGACACCTTTATAGTACAATGTGTTCCACTTTACTTGAGGACAAGTCAAATATTCATGTCACAGTTATAATGGTGTCATGACAATCAAAGTTAAAACCAAACCAACCATAACATATGATAGGGTAATGTAATGTTAACACATGTTAACAGGTTATGATTTCTTGGTTATGTCAAGTTGTCATAAACAAGACATTTTTGTCTTGGTTAATGTCAATATGTCATAATAAAGACATTTTTTGCCTTTGTTAATGTCAAGTTGCCATAACAAAGACATTTTAAACAATGTCAACTTTGCATTTAAAGTGTCATAATTTACCGAATGACACTTAATGACAACAGTCATAAACATTCATAAAGACTCCTTCATGTTCATGACAGGTGTTATGTCATGTTTATGACAGTGTCATGTCAGTCTTATGCACACCCCTTCAAATAAAGTGTTACCCCTTCGTGACATTTCAGAAAACTATTTAAAGCAACACAAAGGAACTTTTCCACCACTATATATATATAGTTTCCATTCACCACTATTGAAGTATACCCCACTATGATGACTTTTATGCTGAGAACCTCAGAAATGTGTAAAGGGTCCATTGAGGGGTTAAAGGTCCATCAGAATAAGCTTCTTACCCACTTAATGAAGTGGAGCATATTTCCATCATGGATTGCTTGAGGGAAAATGTTTTGAAAATGTTTAATGAGACAGCCATACTCTCCATTGATTTACACTCCTGATGTAGCATGTCATTTGTATTTGATCATGTATAATGTCGGCTGCCTACTGGATTTCAAATTTCAGTCAAATTTAAATTTTAATAATGTATATTTTTGTTGCAGTTTATAAACCCAGTTATAAGTAAATGTGAGTTATAATTCTATTTTTTTAAACGCCTGGAGGAGAAGGTTGAATGGTAGCACTCAGGTGGCGGTAATGTCGCTATTTCAGTTTGAGATTCGCTATTTAACAATACAAGAAGGAAGAAGAGATAACTTCGCAGCTCGTAGTCAGTGTACTCTGTACTGTTACTGTAAAGATTGTTCTCCTGAGTGAACGAAAATGTTTCGGCCTTCAAATGCTCACTAGCCGAAAGTCTTGAATTTGTTCAACGGTTTTGTGAACACTTGCAAGGCGATGTTTAAAGTTCTTGAGGCTTAAATGATATAATCAGGAAAACTTTATGAGACGTGTCAGTAACATTCGTAACATTAACATTTTTAAAGCTCTAATGCAGTAACACCGGGGGCTGATAATGCAGGAGTTTGATCAGACTGTGACGATCGGAGCAACTGTTCCGACGAATTCGAGCTCACTGCGGCGGAGGAGGTTCAGGAAAAGCTCGATGCCACTGCTAGAGTCAGCAAAAACAGAGGAAGGATTTATTTTGATATAACAACAGGATAAACTTGTTAAGGTCAGTTGTCCTCTCGTTTGTTTCACGTAACGACAATGATTCTCTGAGATTCAGAAAGTTTGCATATGCTGTGTTATTATTATAGTGGCATGGGATCTTTACCGAAGAGAAGCCATCGGCACGTGCTCTTTATAAAAGGCACATCCGGTTTTCAGTAACATGCGCCACTAAAAGTTGTTACATGCCGTATAGTGCTGCTGTGTAGTGAATGACACTGCTGTTTTTCATCAAGCACGGACAAAAATCTTTGTTTTTTTAATAAACATATCCCCCCACCTTCGTTAATTTTACGTAAAGGGACTCAGTCATGAATCCAACCAGCTATGAGGGAAATCAAAATTTGAATTTGAAGAAGAAAAAAGACAAAGAACGAGTACACATATCAAATGAATAAACTACAATTCTATAACATGGCAAGCAACGTTAATAACATTTAGATATAATGGAAAATGTTTTTATTCTAACTATAAAAACATTGTAGTTTAAGTTTATTGCAAATTAATAAAAAGTTATTTGACGCACAATTCGTGTCTTCTGCTTGGGCAGTGCGCATGTGTAGGCCACGCTGGATAGGCCTGACGGTTTTTTCTGCAAGGAAATGACCCAGGAGCCTCCATGCCAGGATTTCCATTGTTCTGAATACTGCAGCGTCTTGATCCGCAGAAGGAGAGGCCGAGGCAGCCATGTGCAATAGACCTAATGCAGCTCCAGCGTGCTCATCGTTCAGGATCGCTTGTGTCTCGTTACAGAGACCTCTGATCAAGACCCACGACCTGGGCTGCTTTCCAGTCCACTTTTAGACACGCACTTGCGAACTTCCCTAAGCACTTCCCTCGGGGGAATCCCTGCCACCATTTTGAAGTGCGTTCCACTTCGTGAAGTGAACGAGGGAAGTTTATATGGACAGACACTCGTTCCCTCGATTTGAGACCGAGGGAGCGAGTCTACTTCATATGTGCACTTCAGGCATCTATATATCCCACAATGCAGTACGATTGTGACGTAACCACAGATCGTCTAATCACCACCACAACAAACACTCTATGACATATTAATTATAATTTATTCATTTATTTTAAAATAACCCAAACACACCTATATACATGTGGATGCTGCATTAAACAAATTTGTAAAGGGAAAAAAGTTAATAATAAATCAACTCATAGCTGATTCAAAGTGATCAAGGGCTTAGGACGTTCCAGTTCAGCTCATTGCGGTTTCCGCCAGTAGTGGGCACTCGTGCAACGTAAGCAATGACGTACATCCGAGTGAACGAGACGGAGGGAAGTTAGCGAGTGAAGGGCATGGCAATTTTGGACTGGAACGCAGCACTGGTCTCTATCGGCAGCACAGGTGAGGCGACCTCATTGTTGAAGGGCATTGCATCGCATCTCCTCTCCTCCGTCAGATGGGACTGACCGCTTGGGATAGACCGCCGCCCATTGAGGAGGCCGTCGAGGGCCACCTGTGCCTGCCTGCAAGTGGAAAGAAGTCGATGTCATCGCTCCCCTCGAAACCGCCCACACTATAGCTCACATCACTGAAAAAGCCATAACATGGCTGTGCTTCAAGTCTTCCAAGTGAAGATTCGGCTGCAGACCTGCTGCTCCGCCCAGGGGCATTGGTCATAGCATGGGCAGTCTCATGGTCCTTCACCATCACTTCTGACTCACACTAATGGACATGACGGACTCCAAGAAGGCACAGCTACTGGACGTGCCCATGAGCCCCCATGGCCTATTTGGCGATGCTGTGGGTTCTTTTTGGAGAAGTTCCTTGTGGCCCAGATGCAGTCAAAAGTATACTCAAAAGCATCAGATAGATCACAAGCTGCATCTTACTCTGGCTCAAGGAAGTACCCAAAACCAGCTAATCCAGGGAAAGCCCGCACCTGAAACCTAGCCTCGTTCCTGACCGGAGTGGTCTGAGGAGGAAACCATCACCCGAACGTGGACGTTGAGCCACCAATCAAGAGAGTTCACCTTGCTGTATTGCACCCCACCTGTTCCCTTGCAGGCTGCCAGGTGATGGAGGGGAAAGTTTGAATGTTTTGCTGCCAATAAAGTTTGCAATAAAAAATAAATAAAAAAATGTGTCTCAACAGCCAGGAACAACTTCCTACTCACTCGCACATTTTAAGCAGGTCCCCACTCCCGAAGCCATGTGCTTTCCCTCACTCTCAGCACAAGTGTTCCCCCGGCACACACTGGTGGTCTAACTTGTGCAGAAGCAGTCAATATCATCCCTCTAATAGGGTGAGGTGCCCCAGACGCATCACAGAGCGTTACATCCCCTCTCTCCCTATGCAAGTGCATGGCATGCACTTCCGGAAGGGGTCGGAGTGGGTAGTAAACACGTTCACAAGCAGTTATATGCTTCAGTTTGCATTCGGACCACCCCACTTCAGCAACTCGATGGTGTTCGGAAAGCCATAAACATCAGATTCTATGAGGCAAATTCCTGTATTCTTTTTGTTGTAACTGCATTGAAATCAGTTACCACTATAAATATTTAAAATTTCTTTTTTGTTGTTTTTTATGAAAAAAGCCAGATTGGTTTGAAAAAACATGATAGTGAGGAAATATGCACCTTCTATTTACAGGGTCTATTTACCTTCAAATTGTTTTGTTATTAATTTTCATTTATTTATTTCTAAAGGTACATCACCTGAAGTCTCTAGACAATCTGTTTGTTGTGGTAAAAGAATATGACAACTACCAATTCCAAGACACAAAGGTATGTGCAATATTTTACACATATATTTTAGTGATTGTCAGTTATTGAGTACCGAATGAGTACCAAAGTTTATATTATACCTTGCATACATTCCTCTGGCACCAATAAAAAGTTTAATAAATGAGATGATGATTGATGTAAAACTAATTTTTAATTCTTTTTTTTTTAAAGAAAAGTAACTCATAACACAATATAACATAAAAGAAATCATATACTTTAATAGCAATAACATGTTTCCTAGTCAAACTCCCCAGCATAGATTTAAAATGAATTTGTTAGATCTACTTTGATAATCATTCAGTGGAGACCTGGAAACATTTTCTTTCAAGAGGATGGTACAAGAGGATGTGGTGCTGATCCTTCAGGATTCACTCTCAATCTGCCTGTCTATAAAGCCTATACATAATAGTCTTCATGTATGTTTCTACACTTCAGCTTGTGATTTTTATTAAGAGGGAGTCGTTGTTTAGGATTCTTTACCTAACCTAAGTCTCTGAGATCCTGACACCTTGCACTTCTGGAGACTCGCAAATGGTGGCGCAGGGTTCCTGATGGTTTCACACTTAATTCTTCACCTTAATTCTTTTGCATTTAACACCGTGTCTTTTCTTCTCCACCTTTTCTTGTCTGACCCTGCTGACCCAGTGAGCATTTCACTGTCCAATGCTCATGCATTAACTGCAATTTTTAGTATTGCAACCTTCTCATGGGCATTTAATAATTTTGGACTTTTCAGGCTTAGTCAATTCTCTTTATTGGCTTATTTTATCTGTAGAAGAAAACATGCCTAATAATTATGTACACCTGATCATTTCCAGCCTTCATGAACTATTATATATCACTTAAAATTTAAAGATCAACGATGCTTCAATAATTCTGCACGCAGTGTACATGCAACTAATCCTAAACCAAACATTAATCCTAACACTAACTCTATAGTAAGTATGTAATTACTCGGTACTTACTCAGTGGCGGATGCAGAACGTGACAGATGGGTGGGCCTGGATTAAGTCGGGGTGGGCCAGAATCGAGGGTTTCTAGATTTTGTGTTAGCTTTACTACTAGATAGGCTGTAGCCTATTCATGGAGATGATAAATAAAAACTGCACTGTAGGCTACAGCATGATCAGCTGTTCTGTCGAGCTTTTGAAGTTGTTACGGAAAGGCCGAAGCTGATCAGTTGGTTTTTGTCACATGACCTGCGGTGCGCTTGCGGCACTCTCTGAAAAGTTGAGATGTTTTCATCTCGCCGCGCAAATATGCGCGCATGGACAATCGCTTTGTGGTCACGGAAAACGCGTGTCAGAAACTCGTGGTTTATGCATAATTTAAAAAAAACAATAATAATAATGTATGAAACCTTATTGTAAAGTGTTACCGGAAATACAACTAGAAAATGTGCGAGATGTGTCTCGAACGAAGGGATTAGGGAGTGTTTTTGTAACAAGAAAAGAAAAACAACTCTCGGTTTCACGTTCACTGTTTTTTATTTCAGCACCTCGGACAGTCTTCTGAGGCATAAAACACCTGCAGACAGAAACAATCTCGTTTAAATTGCAGATCACACGTCAAGGACGCACGTTTTGATGCAAAACCGAGTTTCTGATGCACGTTTTCCGTGACCACAAAGCGCACGTTAAGAACGCGAGCTTTAATGGAAAATCGCGCGTCCCTTGGCTGTCGAAACACACGAGTCAATCAGACGCCTGACCACGTCTGTCGCGACAACGTTGCTTCCATTATGAGAGCGTACATTTGAAATGACAAACTTGAGCGCGCAAAAGAGGCGATCTGTGAACGGTTCCTATTCTTTGTCTTTCCAAGACGTGTTCATGTGAACAATGAGCCTCGTCCGCTCTCCTTGCAAGAGGTGTCGAAGTCTGGACAAAATATGTACAGTGACATGACATCACTCCCAGATTCAAACTGCGTTCACTGGCGCTGAGCCAGAGATGGACGCGCTCAGCGCTTGTCATATCATATAAAGTGTTCGGCGGGCCGTATGGCCAAACTTAATTCATTATTATTATTAAAATTAAAAAATTTAATTGTTTTTATTAATCTGTTTGGGTGGGCCACTTGTCAATCTGGGTGGGCACGTGCCCACCCAGGCCCGCCCGTAAATCCGCGCCTGCTTACAATGTAAAATGACATTGTAACAAGGACACCCTAAAATAAAGTGTAACCTATAATTTTAGAATGGGAAGGCATTTATTGTTTAATGTTGGTTTAACAGGAGGAAGTGGAATTGGATTGGCTAGAGCTGGCCGCCAAGCTGCCTTGGACCAATGCTTTAGAAGTGTGGAAGTTGAACAATTCTATAAGAAAGAGGAAAGGACGTCGGAAAAGAGCTTAACCCTACAAAATCAGATCAGTGCGGCAATGTTAGCACCTTATGTTCTGATACTGTCCTGTCGGATCCTGAAGAGCTCTGGGAAGATCTTGAGGCTCTAGAGGTGAAGGAGAACCAAAGAGATGTTTCTCTCTCAACCAGAAAATGACTTCTGAGGGAAGAGCAAACTCTCTGAAGATCAGGAGTCAGGGGTAATGCCTCTTAAGTTTCGAGTGACATGCAACAGAGCCGGAGACAAACACTGCTTTCACCTCAAATGATGCGGCACGAGACTTTGGAGGAGCTGTGCAGGAGTTCTTCCAGTGGAAAGCAGATATGACTAAATTTGATGTTGAGGTAAGGTTCAGAAATTCGAACACAAAATGTAGACCTCTCTTTTCTTTTTACTATTTCATTCATTCTAAACCTCATATGTGTGCCTTATATTTCTCAAAAGTGCTTTCTTTGTGAAAAGAATAGAAAGTGCTTCTCAGTGCACCATTTATTGTAAAGTTGTTCTTCTGTAGAAAAGAATAATGGCCTACACCATATCCAATGTGGTGTTGTGTGAAGTAGGAAAAAATATTCAATAAAACAAAGAGCAATTGTAACAAACATTACATGTGTTTCTCTTTTATTTACAGGTGCTGTTGAATATCCACAATAATGAAGTTGTTATTGGCATTGCTCTCACAGTGGAAAGTCTACATAGGAGAAACATCACTCACTTTGGCCCCACCACTCTACGGTCTACACTGGCTTATGGCATGCTTAGGTAAGCAGCAGTCTTGCAAACCATCGCTTCCAATCATTACGGTAGGATGGTCACGATAGGTGTGTTCACACTTGGCATGTTTGGTTCGATTAAAACGAACTCTGGTGCGATTGCTCTGTTAAGCCCCTTTTCCACCAAAGCATTTTGAGAGCCGGTTCAGACCCGGTGCCTGCGCGTGAACCAGTTCTTTGTGTTTCGACAGCCAAAGAACCGGTTCTCGGCCGGGAAAACTGGTTCCAAAGCGGCACCAACTCTTTGCTGGACTAGAACTGTTCTTTTCCCATGTCATACTTACGTCGGGGGCTGGGGCGGGTTTAGATGTGTTCTAAACAACATTTCTGACCATAATATAGGATCGCAAAGCCAGGAGAAACATTTGCAGAAACACGATGGAGTCCGCCTTTGTAATTGTTATGATTGAATATTTTTTATTTCTTTTTATTATTGAAAACATTATAAGCAAAGAAGAAAACAGTCACAATATAGAACAAATAAATGGAAAGAAAAAAAGACACAAGACCGGGGTACATAACTTATCAGAAAAGATCATATCATATTTTCGTTACATATCAAACAAAAAGATTAAAAGACTTACATATTTCAATTGTACTTGCAAGCGTTTCTAGCTAAGACGTATGGCGACGTACACAGTGACATAACGACGTCGTTCCCTGGGCGCTCTAGTCAGTGGAAAACAAACAGGTTCTGAACGGGTTCGCAAGTCGAACCAACTCCGACCCAACTTTGAACCAGCACCAGTTCCAAACCAGTTCTTTTTTGGTGTAAAAGGGGTATTAGTGCGGTTCATTCTGAATAAGTGTGAACGCTGCTATCTGAACCCTGATGTGCACCAAACAAGCGGACCGAGAACGCTGAAAAGATGGGTCTCGGTCCGCTTCGGAAGGAACTTGTGTGATTTGACTGAAATATTAATTCAGCACAGAGAAAAGACATAAAAAAAAGAAAGGAAAAACAGGTATGTCACAAGATGCAACCCTGAAAATGACAGAATCCTCAATCATACATGTTTATTCGAGATCATCAGGAGCTACGTTGTCCATTACAGTTTGGTACAGGTGTCTAAACCACCTTCTTTCTTGCAGCAGATCTTCTGTTTGTGTGCAACGGAGGAATTCCTGCCATTTTTAAAGCTCTTTGCGAGTTCTCAGCTGGTAAAAATATCATCATGTGTACGCATATAAAACAAGCGCATTTAGTTTGGGATTTTCCGTCACAAAATATATGCCATAAAAGCCAGATACTGAGTGCACAGGAAGGGCTGCAGCTTTTGCATAATCAATCAATCAATCAACTTTATTCCAGACACAAAGGTCTATGAGAGACAACACAGTACAGATATTTAAATAAAATAAATAACAATACAAACAGTAAAAAAAAAAAAATGATGTGAAAGAGGCATCATTTATAGAACACATACAGGCTTCAGAGTCCAATGTTTCCAAAAGCAAGATGTATACCTTGTGTCACTCTTAGAAAGATCAGCTATGGACACACTGAGCATATTCTTAGACCCTGTCAGTCTGCACATGAATCTATACATACAATTTCTTAAAACAGCGTTAAAAGTGGGCACATTGTTAACCACAAACATTTCACTGGCACTACTCCCCCTAGGAATTTTAAGCACAATCCTCAGCGCATCATTATAAGCCACGTTTAAGTTTTTTTATTTTTGACTCACTAAAATTACACCATAGGTGGGCTGTATACAGTGAAGTGCAATAGGTTTTGAAGAGTGAGATTTTAACATCAGGAATGCACATGTGGAATTTGCATGCCAGCATGTTAGCCTGCCCATACAGTTTTCCACACTGATGCTGCACATCATCATCATTGTAGAGGTCATCTCTTATCACATGGCCCAGATATTTCACTTTCTTTACAACCTCTAGGAGTTCACCAGCCAATAAGAAAGAAGGATAGACACATTTCATATCCTCCCTGGTTCTGCCACACTCCTCATTGAGTTAAATTTTATATCAAACATTAGACCGTATTGAGAACATATTCCAAGAAGTTGCTGAAGGCCAGCACTGGAGGGAGACAGTATCACCAAATCATCAGCATAAAGCATATGATTGATGAGACTATCTCCCACCAAGCACCCAGTTCTACAGCCCTTCAGCTCCCTAGATAAATTATCTACTGGAACTATAGTTTGTGCTTGCTGTTTAAATGGGGGTTTGACTGCTTTTTCTTTGCATGATTGTATTTATGTGCAATATACATGTATTCGTGTTTTTTCTTTTTTTAAAAGTCTTATTTTTCATAAATTTCACCTTTATTGTCAGCCGCGCTCTCCTCTGTCCCCTGAACGAGCGGTTCACTTCCTGATTCTATGAACACACTACCTCAGAAACACGTAGTGAGCTCAGATTGGTTAGTTTGGCCCGGTGTGTTGTGATTGGCTAAACTGTCGCTCACGTCTGTCCGGAAGATTAACGCCCATTACCTTTACGGGCATGTCATGAGCTCCGGTCCAGATGTAAATATGTGTCGAACTGCAGTATCAGTTTCAGGCAGAATCAGACCGAGAAGCCGCGATGAAGAGAGTCAAACAGAATCTCACCACACACGGCTCTTACTAAACGTTTCTGAATGATAATTTGCTACATTATTTAACTTTATACATGTTTGTTTTACACAATAGCATCTGACTGGCAACAATAGCAACTGACTGGCTACTAATGTTATACTCAAACAGCGTTGGCATGTTTACGTTCTTGATTAAATCGAAAATAACATCATAAAGCATATATACATGAAAAATATGTTTAAAACATTAGTACTTATAGAAAATTCAGGTCCATAATGTTTGTACGCATTTGTCGTAGACACAAAATAGCATAGTCTAATTAGTAGTGGGTATAAAGGTGCTGGCATTTGAAAAAAATAAAACACAAGGCTATGTCTTGAATTATACATGCAAATATATTTAAAATGATGAAGTCTTAGCCTACTTACAGATTGTGGCCCAACAACTGTTGCCTTTTGTTTTAAAGTTGGAACTGCTTCATGTTTTAGTAACAGTTTCTTGTTGAATCCAGTGTTGAACTGGCTAGATTTACAAGATCGTCATTTTCAGGAACATAATCAAACATAAATTGTATCCATTGTTGAGGAAGAATAGCGTCCATGGGAAGCCCGAACACAGAGGACCTGACAGCTGCGTGAACAACACACTCAATGAGTTCGATGTGCCTCAGAAATATGTGCATTGCGCATGCCATTTTCTGCATTATTCCTAGGAGAGGGGTTGATGCAAATGTGTGGGTTAGTGACGTACCATAACCCAGCTGTAGTCCCAATCTAGTCGTTTTTGTAGGCAATTATACTTCCTGATTTTTAAAAAAATCTCTGCTTACACTGAACTTTCAGCGCTGCAACTTTGCAGATACTGTTCATGCACCAACAGCAACATTACACACTATTTAAAGTGAAAAAAGTGAAATCACAGTCAACCCCCCCCCCCCCCTTAATAATTATTTTAAACTTAGCAAACTGGCAGTTCCAGTAGTAAGATTTATCTTGAACTCTGAAAACTATGTTTAAATCATAATTAAACAATTTAGTGATAAATTAAAATGGAATTTACAGCTGTGATATGTAAGTTAAGGCAAGTGCTGTATCATGAATAAGTAATGGCTGAAGGGGTTGCAGGCACTTTGCAGTCGTGCCTAACAACGCCCTTCAGCCGTTACTTATTCACGATACAGCACAGCCTCTCGTACCTTATTGCTTTTATAAAATGGTTGCCACACAATATTAAAGTAAAAAACAATGTATTAGTGCAAATTTCTTGAAGTAAAATCACTAAAAGCCTTCCTTCCGCTAGAAGTAAAAATAGTCCCTGAGTCTGAACAGCAACAACGTTCCAATGTGTAAAATGCATGAAAGCTCAAATAAAAACAACATAGAACCGCAGTGTTGCGCAGCGATCAATGGAACCGTTGGGTGAAGCGGTCATAGCCCTGTTTTATTGTGAATAAAGCACAGCTCTTGACCAATCAGAATCAAGGATTCAGATCTAACCGTTTTATAATATGGTATATGCTTTATATGCTTTACCTAGTTTGGACCAGCAGTTTGGAAAATGGATGGATAGATGATTCATCTGCGGACGCAATCTGGTCTGGTCAGAAGTGAGAATTAATTTGGTGCGCAACTCTCACAGTGCATTATGGGTATTCTTTAGCTAGCCGTTGAGCATACATCAGTTGTGATGCATACATCAGTTGGGAAGTTTTTAGCAAAAGATTTTGTCGTTTGTGCAATGTGTATTTGAAATGGCTATAGGTTTAAAAAAAATGCACTAAAGAAAAACTAACAAACAATTATGCTTTTTTACTTTTCAGACTTTGCAAGCCACAGGTGTCAGATGTGATTATAGATCCCATGTGTGGAACTGGAGCTATACCTTTAGAGGTTTGTTGAATTATGGCTAAACTGCTAAATGAATTTGCGGTCTTGTCTTCAGTTTATTATATTTTTATGTTAGAGTGAATTGTTTTTAAAAACAAATGCTCTTTGTTTTATCAGGGAGCCATGGAATGGCAGAATTCATTCTTTTTAGCTGGAGACAACAATGGCATAGCAGTCAGCCGATCGGTCAATAATATCAAGCACATTCTGAAGAGAACACACGATGGAGGAAGGTGAGGCTTTTGATAGTGTCCTTCCACTCTTTTTTGGAACAGTGTTATTTTAGTATTATTTGTATACTACTGAAGTTTCTATTCAAATGTTTAATTTTCAAATGTTTTAAGTGACACTTCATGCTGTATTTGTAGCTCTCCTGGCTTGCCCTTAGACATAGTTCAGTGGGACTTGTGCAATCTACCCATGAGAAGCAGTTCAGTGGATATCATCATTACTGACATGCCTTTTGGAAAGAGGTACTGACGGACATCTGGAGTTACAGTTGCTATAAGTTTAGAACTATCCCAATTTATCATTGCAATGAATACTCCTATTACAGTATAATTATATTATTAAAGGGTTAGTTCACCCAAAAATGAAAATTAAGTCATTAATTACTCACCCCCATGCTGTACCAACCCCATAAGACCTTCGTTCATCTTCGGAACACAAATGAAGATATTTTTTATTAAATCTGAGAGCTGGATCACTTCTCCATAGACTGCCTAAGGGACTGGCTCTTGACGGCCCATAAAGTCATTAAAGAAAATGTTTAAATATGCCATGTGCCTACAGTGGCTCAATTATAGGTTTATCAAGCGACGACAAGACTACTTTTTGTACGAAAAACACATAAATAACGACTTTATTCGACTATTCCATTACTTCCTTATGGGCGCATGCGAAGAACTGAGATGGACGTTCTTCTTCTACTACTTCTTGTTACCGGCTGCTCAACACTTCGGAGTATTATCGCCACCGTATAAGATGACGTGCTGATATAGCTGGAAGCGCAAAACTTTCTGTTTATAAGCAGAGGAAGATGCATGCTGTACATACGCTTTTCAATTACCGTATTTTCCGCACTATAAGGTGCACTTAAAAGCCTTTAATCTTCTCAAAAAACGACAGTGTGCCTTATAATCCGGAGCGCCTTATATATGGATCATCATCTTATACGGTAGGTGGCGGTAATACTCCTAAGCGGTGAGCAGCTGATAACAAGAAGTAGTCGAAGAAGAACGTCGCCATCTCAGTTCTCGTGCATGCGCCCATAAGGAAGTAATGGAATAGTCGAATAAAGTCGTTATTTATGTTTTTCGCACAAAAAGTAGTCTACGTCGCTTGATAAACTTATAATTAAGCCACTGTAGGCACATGGAATATTTAAACATTTTCTGACATTCTGCCTAAGGGACTGGCTCTTGACGGCCAGAGAAAGTCAATGAAGAAAATGTTTAAATATTTCATGTGACAACAGTGGCTCAACTATAAGTTTACCAAGCGACGAGAATGCTTTTTGTGCGAAAAAACAAACAAAAATAACGACTTTATTGGACTAATACTTTTCTTCCTTGTTGGCCTGAAACGAGACTTGGATAGATTTCCACGACGCATGCGCGAGAATTGCGATCTCCTTCAACTACTTCAGTTCAGTTCTCGCGCATGCGTCGTGGAAATCTATCCAAGTCTCGTTTCAGGCCAACAAGGAAGAAAAGGAATAGTCGAATAAAGTCGTTATTTTTGTTGTTTTTCGCACAAAAAGTATTCTCATCGCTTGATAAACTTATAGTTGAGCCACTGTAGGCACATGTAATATTTAAACATTTTCTTCAATGACTTTCTTGGCCGTCAAGAGCCAGTCCCTGTAGTGGTAGTGATACAGCTCTCAAATTTAATCAAAAATATCTTAATTTGTGTTCCGAAGATGAACGAAGGTCTTAAGGGTTGGTACAGCATGCAGGTGAGTAATTAATGACTTAATTTTCATTTTTGGGTGAACTAACCCTTTAAGCATTTGTGTATTTAAACTGTGTTGTGTATGTTTCGAAGAATGGGGTCCAAGAAGAAGAACTGGGAATTATACCCTTTATGTCTTCAAGAAATGGCTCGAAGTTTGTAAACACAGATACAGGAAAAGCTGTGCTGCTGACTCAAGATAAAAAGTGTTTCTCAAAGGTGTGGCTACTTTGAGTTCTTCGAAAATTATAATTTATAGTTCTTAATGTAGGTCATGAAAAAGCATTTAGGGAAGAAAATGTCATGTGAAATGGAACATTCAGCAATAAAATGGAATCTAGATTTTTTTTTTTTTTTTTTAAATAGATTATGAATCTAACATAGTTTGTTTGCATATTTAAAGCAGAACATTTCTCCCCATAATGGCCTACTTTATCTGTCTTTCTCAGGCAATGTTGCAGATGGGGGGACTGTGGCGGAAATCGGCACACTGTTTGGGTGAATGTGGGAGGATTGCAGTGCTGGCGTTTTTGTGCTGAAAAGGACAGCAGTAGTTTTTGGCACCACTTCAGAAGATGTAACTGAGCCTCATACAGCAACAGAACCACAAAAAGAGAATATGGAGGAGACGCAAGTCTGTGAGAAGCCTGAAAGACAATTTCACAAATCCATTTGTGTTCCTTGCAGGCTTTGTGTGTGCGTGTGTGTGTTAAGTTAACATGATCCCAAAGTTTGCTTCTTTTTTTTTTCTTCAGTAGTTGCCCTGAGACAATATTTTTGGCTGTTCTGATTCCCATGTTAATAAAATGTTCAAATGTTTGTTCATTTTGAGGTGTGATTTATTTCTTTGTGAAAATAGACAATTACTATTTGCAACTCCAAATTATTTGTTCACACTGCATTTGACCTATCATCTTTGCTCAGGTAGGCCGTGGCATTAAACAATGCCCAATTTGCACTAATGAAAGTGTGCCAAGCAAACTTTTCCACACCATTACACCACCACCAGCCTGCACAGTGGTAACAAGGCATGATGGATCTACATGGCCAACAGGTGGACATTTTGAGCTTCAATTGGCATATTAGCTTCCAACAAACAGGGACTAGGTAAATATTTAGTCTGGTTGTTGAAGATAATTTGGTATATTAAAACGTACATATTTGAAAATGATTGTATTTGAATCACTTCCAGTATATCTTATGCCAACAGGGTGGACATGTTAAGCTTTGGCAAAACAAGTAAGCAACCTCATATGAAGAAAATGTGTTAGTTGTAAAATCAGCAGCTACTCACCTCAGCAGTTGAATTTCCATAGGTGAATTTCACGTCACTAAAGACAAAGCCGGTCTACGGAAAGCCTGTTCACTCCCTATTAAGTCCTATTGTAACGACTTTTTGGTTGTAGTTCCACCAAAGTTCCACTGGGGGCAATAGCCGGAGTGCAAAATGAATGGGAGTCTATGGGGCTAAACGGCTAAATTTGTCTCTTTCACCCGATTGTCATTGAGAAATCTCAGATTTGAATGTAGGTTTTGCAAGTCCAACATGGGTTATAGGTCGAAAGTTGAATGAACGAGTACTTCTGTCATTTTTATTTCTTACAGGTTGAGTTGTTGTTGCCTATAACACGCTAGCATTCTGCTAATGGACGCTGATTGGTCAGTGAAGGACTGATTACGACCAGAGACACCGCTTGATGGCATCGCGGCATCTGAAGCAGGACCAATGCTTTCTTTTACTGTCTATGATGTTAAGGCGGACTGAAATCTCATAACTTACTTGTATTTACCTGTCAGCGGTGTTGTTGATGCCTTGATAGAAAAGAAAGTGCAGAATGCAGACATAATAAATACATAGACGCCCTATTGGCCGCTTTGGAGCTTTGCTGCGATATTTAGTTATTGCTAAAATCGGGTCAATCACAGAAAATGCTTTTTGCACAATAAGAAAACTAACTGATGGATCCATTATCTATGGTAACACGAACTACAGTGCAATGCAAATAATAAAAACAAAGTGAGAAGTAATAGTAAATGGTTTAGTAGTCAATACAATAAAAATAAAAACAGTACAGCAAATTAAATAGTAACGTTAATGAAAAGCCTATAAGCTATATAAAATAAATGACACAACCCTGTCTATTTTTCAGTTTTATTGATCAGTAAGAGACATTATAACAGTATAAGTAGCCTAAAAGGTATACGAAGATTTACACAAGACAAGAAATAAAGTAAACAATTCAGACACAGCAGGATACAACATTAAATTATGAATCTTCATTTTGCCGTCAGCCAAAACGATTTGCCAGGGAACAAATGATACGATTCGAGACATAAGAACCAGCGGCAAACGTCAGAAGCACTAACCGGGAAAGGCTGATCCAGGCGGAGTGCAGAGCGCTGAGACGCCCGGTAAAGGCTTGGATGTCACACTCCGAAAACGTCTGATCAAATTTTTAAATAGGCGCTATCTTTATAAATAAACCACAGATTTGAGCTTTAAACAACTACATTGTCGACTGAAAAACTATTAAAACTACATTTCGTGACACAATAAGAGTAGTATTTTTAAATTTCGCGGCTTCTCTCACCAGTGACTGGAGGATTGCCGTAAAGCAGGTCTCTGGTCGTACGAGGTGTATGACGTCATTGACATTTTTAAAAGACCTTTTAAAGCAAATAAGTGACTCTAAAAAATCTAACACCTAGTAATGTGTAATTTCTTTGCATCTTCTTTCGAAAACAACACTCGAATTACTAGACAAAAAATTATATCCTGAGAAAAGTGGATTTTTAGGGGTATTGCTCCATAGACCTCCATTCATTCTGCACTCCGCCTGTGAGCGCCCTCATATGGAACTAGATTGGAACTGCAACAGTTCAGAACCCGGAAGTCTAATGTGAGTGGGAGTTCTCGTCATATTAGACTTTTTTCTCTGCTAAAGAGATACAACAATCTGTTGTCCTGATGTCACTAATGGGGGTGGCCTATTCTTAAAGAGGCAGATTCCACAATACGACAGGGTGGACAATCATTTAAGGGACATGGACAAACTCTTCTTTTTTTATTAAATAAAAATATAGTTTTTATTATAAACTGATCAATACACTAAATTTGAGTAATATCTTATTAAATAAAATATTAATAGGAAAAATTAAATTAAAAAACAAATAAGATTGGACTATTTTACTCATTCAAATTGGATGAGCAGTGCATGGGACATATACAAAACTATAGAAAATCTTGAAAATGTATCTAAAGAGCCAAATAATGCTACTGCTATGAATAGAAAACTTAGCCTTATATAACACACCCTTTCAAAGTCATTTGCATGTTAAGTTTAATAGAAAATCTGTTATTTATGTTCAGGACATCAAAAGGCACCCTACAGTGATATTGACCCAATAGCAGAAGCCATGAAGAAAGAATTTTTTTGCTCTGCATTATTAATCTTTCTTTGAGAGCATGTCTCATGCACTTTGGATTCGAATTGTGTAATGCTTGTTACAAGAATCGAATTGAGGATCTTGAAAAATGTGTTTGGTGTGACGTAATTTCCAAACCGTCCTATCGGGATCACGCACTTGTATGTGAAGGGCGGAGCTTTCATGAGCTGCTGCTACAGGAGACACCAAGATGGAAATCCAGGGGCTTTCTGACACTAAAAACACTCACTACCAACATGGCGTCCCGCTCCACACAACATTCTCTCAGCAGACAACATCTTCAGGGATTCATGCGAAAACACGTCTGACTGAAAATGCGATCTCGGATCTTTCGGGACCGCTGGGCACCCAAAGTGACGACAACAACAACCGGGCCAGATCGTCGCCGCATCGGGTTGCGGAAAATGGCAGCGCTCTGTCTCTGCCAAACAGCCATCATAAGACATATGATATACCGTCCGCAGTTGCAGAGCTCGGTGACGTGAATGCGTCCAGGCAAAAGGTGTTCAATGAATTAGAGCTGCTGCCTTCCGTGTTTGAGAGGGCTGATGAACATGAGGACAACGATCTGCAAATGGCGCTTCCCCTCCTGGACTCAGAAAGCTGTGAACAAAGGCACACGACAGAGAAACTTCTCAGCAACACCTCTACCTCTTTAGGCAAGAGCCCAGAGGAACTGTATGTAGTTTTTAATATAGTGCATAAAGAAGACGACAGCAAGGAACGACAAATGAACTTTCAATACAAAGCAGAAGAAAATGGATCTTCATCGTCTAAGTCAAAGACTCTCAGTTCCCCTGTAGATTCAGATGGAAACTTCAACAGAGCCTCGTCCAGATCGGGGCATCTTTCAAGTCACAGTAGTTTGAATACCGGTTTTGAGAAGGACAGACCAAAATGTTAGACACGAGTTCTGTCTTGTGGCAGAGAATAGAGACCCGATATTGTCAGAAGACTATGCTGCTGGGTGCAGTCAAACGCCAAAGGTCTCAAATGTAGAAATGCTGGGCAATCATTTGGTTGAACATTCAACAGAAGAATTGATGCAGTGTGTGACGAAAAGCAATAGCCTTGCATTTGTTCCAGAGAACAGGGTTGCAACTGAGATGGCTGAATTAAATATCATGGATTATGCAAATCAGAGAGTCCAGTAGTAATGGGGACTATGGTCCTGATGGGACACCAATACCTGTAAATGAATCATTCTCTGGGACCATCATGATTAACAATCAGAGTATCATTGTGACTATTGAAAATGGAATATTGACTCTAGCCACCCCGCCAGAGGGCTACGCTTACAAGGAAGATGGAATGATCAGCTTAAAAGAACATTTGGGAATGAAAGACAATGAAGATCTTGTGTTGCTCAACTATGACAGTGGAAGTAAGTCCATTGGGAAAATCAGCAATACTTCCTCAAGTGTACAAGGTGAGCCTAAATCCAGATTTGCCAGCAGTGACTCAGAATTGGCTCTAGCTGATGACTGTTTGCTCTCAGAAATGGGTGTTACTGTGGACTCTTGCCCACCAATTAAGCAAGAGGAAGGAACTATTTGTGCTATAGAAGATGGGAGTAGTATTTACCAAAATTCTAAAAGTAAATCGGTTGCTTGTGAAGAATTACAGCCAATAAACCTATTAACTGTATCCGGATTGACCAAGAAAGGTTCAGTAGTAAAGTTTAGATGTCCCCAACCAGGCTGTTCCAGCACTTTTGACACCCGGCAAAATCTCAAAATCCACTTGGTTCTACACTCGGAGGACCAGCGTCCCTTCAAGTGCACAGTGGAGGGCTGCGATTGGTCCTTCACAACGTCATACAAACTGAAACGGCACTTGCAGTCTCATGACAAAGTGCGGCCTTATAAATGTGAATGGGAAAACTGTGGTCGGCGTTTCACCACAGTCTACAATCTAAAAGCTCATGTTAGAGGACATGACCAGGAAAATGCTTTTATCTGTGAAGTATGCAGTGAGCGGTTTCGCACTGCCACAAGGCTCACTAATCATCAAAGAACACATTTTGAACCCGAGAGACCACACAAGTGTGAGTTCCCAGGTGAGCTGAATTGATATCTTGACTAATATCTCAGACAATAGCCAATGACAATATTGCAGATATTAATACTGACCTGGTGGTGGTGTTTCTGTTCCTTCTCAGGATGCGAGAAGACCTTCATCACTTTCAGCGCCCTGTTCTCCCACAACAGAACCCACTTCAGAGAAATGGCTCAGTTCACATGCACTTATCCTGGCTGTGACAGAGCGTTATGACAAGGCCTGTCGTCTCAAAATACACCTCCGCAGCCACACGGGTGAAAAAGCGCACAGATACTTGGAATAAAGTCATATCACTAGAATTTTTTTAACAGTAATCTCTCATTTATTTCCTCAGGTGAAAGACCTTTTGTTTGTGATTTTGATTCCTGTGGCTGGACCTTCACAAGCATGTCCAAATTACTGAGGCACAAACGGTGGAGAGCAGTTTCCAACCTCTTATACCCATACATGCATGCACATTTATGCTGTTTATCCTATTGCTCTACAAGTTTCTGGTAATTGTGAATAATATTGTTATAAGTAACATATCTTTTAGGGAAGCACTGAAATTAAATTCTGGGCTGAAACCATAGTTCAGGATGCACTTGGCCGAAAACCAGAACAGAATATAAATACTAAATGATTAATCAACCCTATTTATTTACATTCAAATAGTTAAATCTGAGTTGTACAAACATTTAAATGCAAATAAGGTTGTTGTATCAACTTTTTAATTACGGAATTGTTTCTACTCCATTTTTTTTTAACATTTACGTTTTTAAAATCAAGAGCGGAAACTTTTAGAAACATTTATACATCAATTAACATTGCATAATCAACTTGTTTTCATGACAGATTTATTCTAACATGCATTCAATAATCACAACAGGTTAAATAAAAATATAATGAATATGTAATGCAGTGCATATATTTAGCAAAATGCTTTTCTCTAGTTTTTTTTCTAGCATACTCGAGTAAGCTCAGAAGAAAAAATGAGTTTATGGACATTGAATAGTTTTCTTGGGGTAAATGTAACATTACGTGATATTGTATAGCCTAAAGCTGTTTTATTGACTGGATTCCGTGTTGATTTTTTAGCCCTGTAAAACCATTTGGGGCCAATACTTCATTGCATCCCTGTAATATCTCTAAAAGTTAAATCGTTATATTTTAATAAATAGTAAATGGTCAATCCAAGTTAAATCTTTCAATATGCTAAAACCTATATACCCTTTAAAGGGTTAGTTCACCCAAAAATGAAAATTAAGTCATTAATTACTCACCCCCATGCTGTACCAACCCCGTAAGACCTTCGTTCGTCTTCGGAACACAATTGAAGATATTTTTGATTAAATTTGAGAGGTGGATCACTGCTACATAGGCTGCCTAAGGGATAGAAACTTGACGGCCCAGAAAGTCAACTCTCAAATTGAATATAAAATATCTTTATTTGTGTTCGAAGGCGAACGAAAGTCTTACGGGTTAGTACAGCATGGGTGAGTAAAAATGACTTAGTTTTCATTTTTGAGTGAACTAACCCTTTAATGCACCAGTGTCCACCACAATTTGGATAATATCTAAATAAAATGTAGGTAACGTAACACTGAATGGATCTGTCCACTCCAGTGGACTGCATGCAGGTTTAAGATAGAAGGCATATGGAATTGTATCATTTCAAAATATGTATTGTTAAAAAGCAGCATCAACAAGTTGTTAAAAGTCTGTCACCAGATTCCCAGTGATTCATTGGGTGTTGATCTTCTGCAGGAAGCACGATGATGACAGACGTTTTGCATGTCCAGAGAAAGGCTGTGGGAAATCCTTTACACGGGCCGAGCACCTGAAAGGCCACAGTATCACGCACCTGGGTACCAAGCCATTTGAATGTCCTGTTGAAGGTCAGTATTCAAGATAAATGGAAAAAATACCTCTGTCTTTGATATTTATTTCATCAAATATTTATATAATTTAATGTAGTTAATCAATATCACACGATGAGTGTAGTTTTTTTCTCTCTCCAAATAACAACATGAGTACAAATGTGATATTGATTTTATACATCAGTTCAAGAAATCCTTGAAAATTTGAAAAAATTCAAGGCGGCCCAGGAAAGATTGTGAAAATAAACTTCCATATATACAGGTGCTTGAAAGTACTTGAATTTATTCTGTGCAAGAAATTTGTGGAAAAAATTATATATTTTTCCTCCGGTTCACTAACCTGTTATTTCGCCAACACTTCGTGGCCTATGCATACTAGCTTGCTTTGTTTACATTAGTTACATGCATTTATGCATTTCCCATGTTAGGTACTTTGTGTTGTATTTTGGCATTCACGTGCACAAAACTATTACAATGATACCTCAAAGTTTCACAGACACACTGTGAAACATTGCAAAAATTCTGGCATACACATGGTTTTATAAGTCTGAATTTTTTTTGCGTACACCATTTTTATAAATGAGGCCCCTGGAGATCGGCTGAATGGTTTCCTAAACGGTAAAAGAACAATTGTTTTACTCAAGGGGAGGTGGAATATAAGCTTAATTCCCCAAATGGTGGAATATCCCTGTAACGTTCAGCGAAGGCTTATCGTTAGCTGGGTGCTCTGCCCTGACTTCTTATGATACAGTGTTATGTGTAAGATACAAACTTCCTGGTTGGCAGACAAATGCTGTCCGAAATCTCCATTTAAACCCCTCTTCCCTACTCCCTATATATGGGGTAGGGAGTAGAGCACTGTATAGTGAGCTCACCAGCATAATAGAAACACCACTTTCGGACACTACTCAGATCGTCTCTCGGCGCCGTTGATTACATCATCTGTCAGCTGGTGCTGAGCCGGCTATGGGCTAAATAGATTTGTTAAAATCAAGAAATTACATTATATTGAGCTTATTTCTCAAATTTAAAAACTAAAAGTCATTTCTGGCCGTTTCTGTTATGTGCTACTCCACACATGATTATAACTTATTTTTCACAATCAGCGCAATGCATGATGGTATGTAGGGCTTAGGTAGTGACCATCGGTTGTACACTACTTTTCAAAATGCATTCTGGGAAACATTGAGTGGACTATATAGGTAAGCAATAAGGTACGAGAGGCTGTGCTGTATCATGAATAAGTAACGGCTCAAGGGCGTTGTTAGGCACGACAGAAGCGGAGTGCCTGCAACCCCTAAGCCGTTACTTATTCACGATACAGCACTTGCCTTGAGTATCTTATTGCTTTTATAAAACGGTTGCCACACAATATTTAAGTAAAAAACAATGTTAGTGCAACTTTCTTGAAGTAAAATCGCTAAAAGCCTACCTTCCACTGGAAAAAATAGTCCCAGAGTGTGAACAGCAACAACGTTCCAGTGTGTAAAATGCATGAAAGCTCGAATAAAAACGCAGCAGTGTTACGCAGCGATCAATAGAACCGTTGGGTGAAGCGGTCGTAGCCGTGTTTTATCGTGAATAAAGCACAGCTCTTGACCAATCAGAATCAAGGATTCGAACTAACCGTTTTATAAGGTATAATAATCATCACTATACATTCGGACAGCACTACAAAATGGCAAGCTCACTATATAGTCCACTATATGATGAGTAGTGGGAGATTACGGACACAGCAAAAGACTTTAGATGAGTATGCTGATTTTTGTTAAGTCACGCTCAGAAATGTCATTTAGCAGGGGGCATGTAAGACCACAGGCGAATACAGAAGTACGCTACTTGACAGTTTCATGTGCTTTTAGTATTTACCAGTGAGCATTTTAGTCTTTAAATGCTCCTGTTGTCTGTTGTGTTCAGGAACATTCAGGAAGTGTACTTAATTGGAGCAGATAAAAAAAGGGAGTTTAGACTGACTGCTTGTATTCATGTATTATCATTTCAACGCATCATGAAATGATAATCATAATTTAATCAAGAGACCAGTGACTATTCACACCCCTAATATATACTGTAGGGCAGGACATGATTTTGTCTATAGATCATTGTCATTTGCCAAAGTATGTTGTCCCGCCCCTGTGCAAGTAAACACATCATCAGTGAAGAATTGTCATCACAAGAGGGAGGGGAAGTTACTTTGTTAAAAGATTTCAAGAGCACATGAATAAAAAATCATGTGTAATAAATAGTGCAATATCCCATAAATAGTAGGGGTGGGGAAAAAAATCGATTCTTCGATACATGACGATGCGGACGTGGACGATCCTGAATCGATTCACAAATATCCCAAAATCGATTTTCAAAAAAAAAAAAAAAAAAAATATATATATATATATATATATATATATATATATATATTTATAGTAACGTAATATTGATGGAACGCAAAAGACGGAAGTGCAGTGATATGGCAAATATGACAAGCCATATGGCAGCGTTTCCAGCCAGAGGAGGAAAAACACTCGGCTGTACCGGTCGTTATAATATTAATTTACTACAAGTAAGTTAAAGTTATGCTCCTAGTTCAGGCACACGTTTATTTTCCTGTTGGTTCTTTGGAATGCTAATAAAATATATTGTATGTTAATTCTTTATGGGTCATTACTTTGTACATTTAAAGGAAAGTATTTATAGTCACACACACAAAAGATTCAGATAATCGATTTGTAACATTATAAATGTCTTCACTGTAACTTTTGATCAACTTAATTTAATTTATCCTTGATGAATAAAAGTATAGATTTCTTTTTCTTTCTCCCAAAAAATTAAAGAAAAATTCTTACCGACTCCAAACTTTTGAACTGTATTGTTTAATGTTACAAAAGCTTTCTATGTCAGATAAATGCTGTTCTTTTGAATTTCTGGGTGATTCTCTGAATCGGGTGCCCTTCAAGCCCCACAAACTTGCTTCAAAGATTTTCAATTGAAGGAAATCACAAAATGCATTTTAATGCTGTCAATTAATAGAACCAGGTGCCTTTGCATTATAATGCAACACAATTGTTCAAAAAATTATTTAAAGATAATGGTTTGCCTAAGTAGTAGACAACAAGCATGTTTGCATGTCTTCACTAACCATCATTACATTTTCATTGAATATCAAACAAATAAAAAGTGCAATTAATACCAAAATGATGCTGCTGCTAATATAATCATATGTTGGTCTAGTGTATTTTTGTTTACTGTTGTAAAATGGAAAATCAATAATCGCTAATCGAGAATCGTTAATAATCGACAATCGACTGTAATTCGAATTGGGACTTCAATAATCGTAATCGAATCGAATCGGGAAATCAGACAGATTAACCACCCCTAATAAATAGGAACAGTAAATTTAGTTTTTATAATCACTTTAACAGCTACAGGCCTCGAACAGCATTCATTAATCAGCAGAGGTTAATTTTGTATTGTACATTGTTTTAGTCATGCATGTTTTTGTTTTTTTTAAGATTATCTATAATTTTCCATGTGAAAAAGTCTGACATTTCTTTTAATACTACTAATTCAGATTTAATTTTGTAATTGTTATTATTTGTATTTAAATGTGCAGGTTGTGATGCTAAGTTTTCAGCTCGCAGTAGTCTCTACATCCATTCTAAGAAGCACAAGCAGGATGGAGTCAGTCTGAGGAGTCGCTGTCCTGTTGCTGGTTGCACCAAACACTTCTCATCACGCAGCAGCCTCAAGACTCACATGCTTAAACACCACAACCTCAGCCCAGGTACACGCACTCATGCAACATCAGGCCTGTGTACTATGGGAACGAGACTAAGGGTGTGTTCACACTTGTAGTTCGATTCACTTGGTCCGGACCAAAAAAAAAACATTTAGTGCTGGTCCGCTTTGTGTACATCAAACCTATTACATTACCACATTACCTATTTTGAGTAGGGACTTACCCAACATCCAAAACAAGATTTGTGCTGAATTAAATGCGCTGGATGTGCGTTTCCTGCATATGATAGTATTATGACTAGCTAAAAACTTGCAAAGAGCTTCTAAAATATGTAAAAGAGTCAAAACGGTGATAGGAGTCCCTCCGTCACACACAAACAATCTGCTGCGAGGAGACTGAGGCTATGTTTAAATGGAAACGATTCTGAAGAGAAAACGCAAAAGTGGCGTTGCGTTATCACTTTTTATTCTGTGTTTAGACAAGCATTTTGGGTGGGAAATCCGTGTGCATGTGATGACGCAAAAGTGTGTGAAATTCAATGTAGTATGCACTCCAGGCGTCTAGGTGTGCATACTACAACACCAAGTCTGTGCACCTGCGTACAACCTTCACTGTCAAGCAGACTTTTGCATTTTTACCGTTTACACGGAAACGCGGCGGTGTAGCGTTTTTAAGATTTCCTCTCTGGAGGGTGGTTTCACTTTTTTCCGTTTTTAAGCCCAAAAAACGCTGTCGCCGTGTAAACGAAAGGCAGATCCGATAAAATATTTTGACATTTTCACCCGCGAGCCTTCTCGTGTAAACAGGGCCTCAGTTCTGATGCCTGTACCAAACTGTGATGGGCAGCATCACTACTATGATGAGGAAAAACAGGTACACGTGAGCATTCTTTCCTTTTAGGGTCTCATCTTCCTGTTTTTGGTTAGTTTACATGTCTTTGGTCCATGTTGCGTTCATATAATTTAGTGCTGCAACTAACGATTATTTTAATAATCGATTAATATGTCGATTAATTTGTCGATTAATCGAATAGAATGGATTAAAAAAAAACATTAATTTCCAATCCTTTATTAAAAAACAGAACTAAAAGGTGCAAATTCAGTGAAAAAAAAATCCAGAGCAAAAAAATTGACTAACAAAAAACATACACATGTATGCTTTACATCTGCCAAATATATAGGCTTTTTAAAAAATAAAGTGCACAAAAATGAGCTGTCAGAACAATTAAATGATTAAAAAAAAATACAGAAAAATACCAATCAGAAAACTTAACAGGATTTGTTTGAACGTCAGAACTTGTTCTCTACACCACACTCGCACACACTCACAAACTCACACTCACAAACTTTGGACTGTGTTGTGTTTTGTTTTTGTCAAAGATGTTATAATCTTTAACAAAATGTTTGAAACTTTTTAACAAGCAAATGCATTTATGATCATTTTACCTATATTAGGTAATAATAATAGCAATAATAATAATTATATCAGAAGATAATATCTCTAATTTATCCTAATATTAATTATAAATACAATGAATATAAAATATGAATACAATATAAAGTAATATCAAATACAATGGATTGACCATCTCCTATTGTGTAAGGTATTTTTCCGCTCATCCTTTCCGAGCATATAGTGAAGTTTCTCTGAGTCATTTAGAGTGAAGTTTGAACAATTCAGTGCTGCAAATTGTGGAAAAAATATTCCCCTTTGTAGTAGGCTACTTGGCCAGACAAGAAAGTGTTTTCATCTGTCTATCTGATTCAAATCACAGTTTGCTAATTCAGTGGTAAGAATGTAATTGTTGTTTTTATTTATATCTTATATACCTAATTATGTATTACTAGTATCAGAGAATGTCTAGTAGCCTATGTACCAAATTACTAATGCTCAGACAAACTCAGTCTCTCTAATGCGCGATCTCGGACACACTCGGTCTCTCTCTCTCTCTCTCTCTCTCTCTCTCTCTCTCTCTCTCTCTCTCTCTCTCTCTAATGATCACAGAAACACTCGAGTCTCTCTCTCGCTCCGCGTGCAGCGATCTCGGACACATTCGGTCTCTCTCTCTCTCTCGTGATCACGGACACACTCGGTCTCTCGCTCCCGCGTGAGCGATCTCGGAGACTCGGACACATTCGGTCTCTCTCGTGATCACGACACTCGGTCTCTCTCTCGCTCCCGCGTGAGCGATCTCGGACACATTCGGTCTCTCTCTCTCTCTCTCTCTCGATCACGGACACACTCGGTCTCTCGCTACCGCGTGAGCGATCTCGGACACACTCGGTCTCTCTCTCGCGTCGCAATCATCACGGACACACTCGGTCTCTCTCTCGCTCCCGCCTGAGCGATCTCGGACACATTCGGTCTCTCTCTCTCTCGATGATCACGGACACACTCGGTCTCTCGCTCCCGCGTGAGCGATCTCGAGAGACTCGGACACATTCGGTCTCTCTCTAGATGATCACGACACTCGGTCTCTCTCGCTCCCGCACACATTCGGTCTCTCTCTCGTGATCACGGACACACTCGGTCTCTCGCTACTGCGTGAGCTATCTCGGACACACTCGGTCTCTCTCTCTCGTGTCACGATCATCACGGACACACTCGGTCTCTCTCGTTTGACAAATGTGAACTCCGCGATTGAGCGACAGTGCGTGAGAGAGACCGAGAGTGCTCGCGCTCAACTGCAAACTTTTTTTTATATTCAAACATTTCCGTGTTCGTGCGACGCAACGAATCGAATAATGTAATTCGTTTGCCAACTCTTTTAGAAATCGATTTTAATCGATTTTAATCGATTCAATTGTTGCAGCCCTAATATAATTCAAACTCAGGGATGCACCGATTGACTGGTCATAAATCTTTTGTATTTTTTCGGCCGATTTTTCTGGAAGTTCGCCCAGACTAGTTTGGAATAATTAGAAGCTTTTTTTTTTTTTTTTTTTTTTTTTTTGAAAATGCAGAGGTACCTGTCTGAGGCACAGATAAGCGAACAGCCGTTAGTGTAGCGGCTGCTTTTCTGCGCTCGGTGAAGTTGTGCGAGAGTAAGCTACCCGTTTGTGCCCTGCTCTAGTGTACAGTGAATGATTGTATGTTCTGCTCAACTTCTCACGTGTTGATGAGAAATGAAACGAGACGAAACTGAATTGCATATTTTTGTAATGAAAAACTTGTTTTGACATGCGTGTCTTCGAGGTAACGGTCCACCATCAGGCTAAATATAGGCTCTTTAAAGCCACACAAAATTTAAAAAATGTTATTGAAATAAACAGACAGCCTGAGCCAACTACCATATTTTTCGGATTTTGGAAGATAACAGAAATTGTTGTCGTAAAGGCAAGAGCAACACACCGCAAATCCAAATGTAGACTGTCCCTCTATGTCACCTAGCAGCAGTAGCGCCGCGTCAGACACGCCTCTGGTGTGCAAAGACACGGAAAACGCGACACAGCCGCCACACAGCTGACGTGCTACAGAAATGTCTCCGGCCTAAATCTAGTGCTGGGCTTTTTTCACTCGAATGATTTTTTCAAATACTGTGATACCAGTGCGTAGCAGAAGCAATTGACCCTTCGCTAAGCCACTCCCGAAAACCGCCACTGGCCAATCGTGTCTTAGCAACCGCAACTAAGCGCGGGAGGTCTGGCAAGCTTTCGAAACGAGGGAAGCTCGCTGAAGCATTGTGCGCATGGATTGTGCAAATCTGATACCGGTATCCTAAAAGTTTGGACGCGGGAGAGGAATAGTTTTCCTTCCCGAAAATCTAAAAGCCAAGGGGAGAAATGATGGGCGTGATCAAGCAGTGTGGAGACCCACTACCGGTAAATGTCGACATGATAAGCAAAAACACCTAACGTTATTGCTTGGAAATCAGTTACGGTTCTTTGGTCATAATGATATGACGTAAAATAAGACGAAAGACGAGAAAGGCTCACTAACATACTTTAAACAGGGTTCCCATGGGTCCTTGAAATCCTTGAAAGTTTGTGAATCTGATTTTTTGTTTTCAAGGCCCTGGAAAGTTCTTGAAAATTAACATACATAGATACAGGTCCTTGAAAGTGCTTGAATTTATTTTGTGCAAGAAGTTTTCTGAAAAAAAAGAAATCCATATTATTCTTTCCGGTCCGCTGAATGTGTTATTTCGCCAACACTCCGACACCGTGGCCTATGCACACCAGCTTGCTTGATTTGTTAGTTACGTGCATTTACACGTTAAGTCCAAAGGTTAATGCTGCGTCCAATTCGCATAGTGTTTCCTGCGTAAGGAACTTTGTGTTTTACTTTGCCATGACATTCACATGTGCATGAAACCACAATGATGGCACCTTGACATTTCACAGACACACCAAAAAAGTTTCAAGATTTTTTTTTCTCACCAAAGAAGATTACAAAGAATTTTTGTCCCTTATTTAAATGTAAAATGTTGCGTTCCGTATCAAATCAGTCCGGACTCGATTTGTCCATAGACAGTGGATTTGTCCTGTAACTTATATTGACCCAGGTCCCAGACATTAATTTGGTGGTTAATGCAGGTTTGCGTCTTATTTCCCATAGTGACAGAGTCTAGAGAACATGCGCTGTACACCGGCGTAATGCACGTTTTTTTTAAACCATGTCGAGCTCACGTCCTCTACAGATCTGAAAATAGGTATCAATGGGTGTCCAGTAATTAATGACGTAAAGTTGAACTGCACAGTTTCATTTACTCACGCGGTGGGGTGGATTTCTGACAGTTGCAGTAACAGACAAATCTGTGCATTTAAATATGTAAGGCAGATTGTTTTTTCTTTTTAAATCTGGATAATCTCTAATTGTCAGAGCTTGATAGACAGGTAACTATTATATTTGTAGGTGTTATTAGACAGATTAATTCATAAATTATAATTAATGTTATTTTATTAATTTATCATTTATAAATATTAAACATGCTAAATAAATGATGATCCTATCTGTCATACACAATTTATGGCATTTAAAAAAGTTTTAAAAAGTGCTAAATTATTTCAATAAAAATGGAACAATAATTACGTAATAATGTAGTCATAATTTAAGTAGTAAATAAATACTAATAAGGCACGCCAACATATACAACATAGAAATAAATAAAATTATAGGATACAAAATATTCTTCAGTTTTATGCAAAACATAAATGCTACTAATGGCATATCAGATCTGTCATGGCAAAAAAAAAGGCAAAAAAAAGCTTTTTTGCCTAGTTGTTTGACAGATGAAAACTGTAACAATGTATCTTGCATATACACAATGTATTTTCCTTCCTCTCTCACTTGAAATGTGTCCCCACATTAAGTCCTTGAATTTGAGGGTATTGGACCTGGAAAGTCCTTGAAAGGTCCTTGAATTTGATGTTAACCAAGGTGTGGGAACCCTGTTTAAAATATATTTCAGCATTTTGTTAATCGACGTCCTACTAATGTTACCCCTGACTAAGTTACTTTAACCCAATCCGATCGTGGCTCTCTCTGTATTAGTTTTGTTCCACAAGATTTATGGATAAACTGTTTGATTTATAATTATTAGATTTTAACATACCCTGCTGTGCATGAACATAGCTGTTCCTCAATTTGTGTGTTTCCCATTTGAATGGTCAGCATATGAGGCGCTGCTGCTTGCGCTGGGACAATAACGTTAGGCTTTAGCTTCAATTTTTAAGAAATTATTCTCTAATCGGTTGCATATTATGTCGTGAATATATCCCTCGAATGCAATACTGCAGTCCCTTTTGTCTCGCTCTCTCAGATATTTCACTTTTTCGCCGAAAATGACTAATTATCTCATTGGGAATGTCTGACACCGGTGCAGACACACTGTAATAGATCTGCCAGCCGCGAAAGCTTGACAGGCATTGCGACAGTATCTAGGGAGGGTGGGGCTTAGCAAAGGGTCAATTGCTGTATCCATTCATCCACTGTTACTGTAACTGTTACAGTGACAAATTTTTCTCATTTTGGTCAGGAAAAGAAAACATGAAATGCAAAATCAATTGGCAGATATTTAAAATATATGGACATTTCAGCCATATAAACCGTCAGCATTTAAATACGGTGATACAGATTTTAGTCAATACCACCCAGCGCTACTGAAACCAAAATTCGCCAAAGATATGTTTTGTATTCATTGTATATGGCTGGATAGACCTTAGGCTCATCAAAGTGAAATCTTAAAATCCTGAATGTTTAAATATATTGCTTAACCCTAACCTCTGTGTACCAACATAATGTTCCATTCTTCTTGCAGATGTGTTGAGTCAGTTGGATGACACGTCCACTTTAACTCCCAGCAGTGAGCTGACGAGTATTTCACAGGCTGTTAGTGCCCCTTCAGGACCTGCAGGAGCAGAACTCAGCAGTCTGGACTTATCATCTCTCTTCTCCAGCATTCCTGCATGTCCTGGGACCACTGCTGTCTCTATAGGGAGTGAAAGCAGCTCTGGGGCAGGATCCTTCTCCATGGACATGCCTCTGGTTAACGCTGGAATCCTCACAATAGATCCAGCATCAGTCGGATCGGCTCTTAACGGGGCAAAAACTGTGGATCCTCTCATTTTAGCCGCTGGGCAAGATATGGCTGTCCATGTATTGGAGACGGGATTGGGTGCTGGAGGAGGTGGGGGAGTTTTGCCCCATGCCACATTGCATTTGGATGATGTGCAAACAGTCAACCCTGAAGAGCTGGGAACACTGAACTGCTCTGGCAATTCAGAGTACTGCATCTTCTGAACAACTCCACCCTCTGAATTCCTGCAATCCTTTGACTGTAGAATCCCCATCTACTCTCACGCCATCACTCTCCTCATCGCTCACTCAGTCTCTTTCCTCACTAACATCAGCTCTTCCTTCAGCACTCAGTTCATTCTTCTTCCTTCTCTCTCCTCCTCCATGGCTCTCGCAGCAACTCCTGTAGCGGAGTTACTTTGTCCGCAGGCTAAGGCTGACCTGGCAGGCAGTGAGACAGCTGTGGGGCCCTTGTTAAGCAGAGTGGAGGTCATGGCTCAGTCAGATGGCAGTAAGGGGATGTGTCAGTTTGTGTTCCCCAGCCACAGTGGGTCCTACAGTGGGCAGAAAATAACAGAATTGCCTTCGGTCACCCCCTGCCCTGTTATGGTTCAGTTGGAAAGCGAGAGCACATGTTATTCTTGAAATTTCTGAAATTGTTAGCAATGAAATACCTTTAGGGCTTTCACACTGAAGGAAACTGGTAATGCTTCCTTTTACAGTCCTGTTACCCATGTACTTATTATAGTAATTACAATTACTGGGTAATAACTAGGGGATGGGAATCGAGAACCGGTTCCAGCTTGAGAACCGGTTTTAAATTTACGATCCATCTGATATTGTATGCCTCTTAACGTTAACGATTACTCTTATCGATGCTCCTGCTCTGAGTCAACCAGTATGTAGGCTACAGACAGTGAACTCACAACTGTCCCTATTGCCCTTTATCAAGCACCAATAGTATGGCGTCCAAAGTGATTTTTTTTGTACCACCAAAGCCTTATTTGATCGGTGAGTAAAATTGTCTCTCTCTGTAGTTATAAACCGCTGCGCTTGTGACGGGGTGCGTGTTAAACTGAACGAGCAGGTAGGGCTGGGCGATAAAACAGATAACGATAATTATCGCGATAGAATTTTCTCTAAAAGCGATATCAAGAGGTCGATAAATGTTCAATAATGTTTATACGCCAAAAGCGGAACGAAACTCATTTGAACAGCGCGGCGCCACACGGAGCATTTATCCGTTCGGCTCAAAGTCCAAACGGCAGCGCGCTGAGCGCAGCGCGAGCTCACGCACACTCGCACTCTGATCGTCTCCCTCACAAGATCCAGTGAGAAGCGCTTGAGTTCAGTGAAGAACACAAATGTCAAGTTTAAACCAGTTTAAAGGCAGATGAAACACCGCTGACAAAAAGGAGAAACACTGCGTGCAATCGATGCAGTCAGAATCTGAATTGATACTAAATCAATTTAGCCTACCATGGATTTACTGTTAGGTTAGCCTAGTAATATTAACTGCACCATGAAATGTGGGATATACATATTGAATTGTATAATATTATTAATGTAGACAATGTATTAAATGACTAATGGAATATAAGTACAGTATTTAATAATGTAGTTAACTGTTAGGCTACTGTTTTTCATACAAATACCACAGAAACCATAAAGTTATGCCATAAAAGTGAGGTGCTAAGTTATAGGCTATACCTGGTTTTATCTGTGGTTATCATGATCTAAATGCATGATACTGGATGAACAATGGTTCAGTTTTAATACAACTCAAACAGTCAGAATATTACTTTTTACCAAATAAAAATGTGGTTGTTACATAAAAAAAACAGATGTTACAGTTTTTGTTAATGAACATAAATTTAAATAGTCGTTTAAAAACACAATTAACACTCTGTTTTATACAACTTTCACTTAGGAGCAAAAATCTGCCTTTAAACTTGAAAGAAAAATACAAGAGTCAGCATATATCGTGATAATTATCGATATCGACTGATATAAGAAACATTATCGTGATAATTTTTTTTTGGCCATATCGCCCAGCCCTACGAGCAGGGAGAGAGAGAGCCCCGTTCTCGCTCCCTCGCGCACCTCTTCTCTCTGGCTTCACTGCTCAAAACTAAGCGCTGTCTTGCTCTCTCTCTCTATCCCTCGCACATATTAATCAAAATAATCGACACAATGTTAAGGTCGGGAGACTAAAGTTTCATGTGGAGCATTCAGAGATTTTTTTTCCTAAATTACGGCTGGGTGTGATTGTGCTAAAATAGGCCTACGTTGCCTTATCTTCTCTGAAGAGCGTTCCGCACATTTAGCTGAAACAAACCAGTCTTCAAATAAACAGAAAAAAAAACTATCCAAAGATGAAATGTTTTCTGTGATGACACACATCTTGTGGGATGTCCCAACCGCCGGGATAAATCACACACAACGCGCACACGTCCGATGATGACACATTCAATTCACGAACTAATGACTCATTTGAACCGATTCGTTTTAATGAATGGTTAAAACAACTGAACTTATCTTCCAACACTGAACTCATGGGACGTTTAATCGGTGTATAACTAATCGTAACACTTTTCAGAAAGGTTTCATTTATTATATAAATTACATCAAAAGTACAGTTTGCTTAGTCAAGTGTAAGGTTTAAAACAAATAAAACCACTTGTTTTTTCCCCAAAAAAAGCATATTACTACTTTTTCCCACACATTGCTATCAGGAATTGATAAAAGAATCGTTAAAGAATCGGATTCGATAAGCAGAATCGTTAGTGGCATTGATATCGATAAAATATTATCAATTCCCATCCTAGTAATAACTAGGTTCTAACCATAAACCTACCCTGAACCCATGTACTTGCCTTATATTATCCAGTACTTTCTAGGTAAGTACGTGTAAGTACTGTACTGTAAAAGTAAGCATTGCAGGAAACATTTCATAGTTCCTAGAACTATTGCGGAAGGATTTTAGTTCTAGGAACTCCTTTTGGAGGAACTGAATTTACTCCTACTTCAGAGTAGGGTCTAAACCAGCAGGAACTACCAGTGACGTTAGTGTACGCTGATTGGCCAAATGCACGCGAAACACCCACCATTTTTTTTTAAAGCGCTGTAAATTCTCAGATTATAGCCTATATATTAACTAACTCTACGAACATGGAAAACCGTTTACGCTGAGGAGAAAATCCTTTGCAACTTTGAAGGGAGCAAGCCAAACATCGATTTGTATTTCTGTACAGCAAGCAACACTGGACATCAACCAGACTGCAATACCGAATACATTTTCATATACTGTCGACTTTCTATGTATAACAATTCTATCTAATGAACGTATTAGATAGGACTGATCGTAAACTAAAGAACACAGAGAATGCGAGCACGAGCTCAGGCTCTGGCATTTTCAGTCCGTCAAAATGAAGGGTTATTTGGTTGCGTGCCGTCAAAATAAGTCACAACAAGCGCCGCTTATGTCACTTCAAAGTTCCTACTGGCGGTGCAAATGCAACCAGGAAAATGTTTTCAGGGAACCATTAGTTCTTGTGGAACCACCCTGGTGGCTAGTTCCTAGAACTTCAGTGCGAAAGCCTCTTTTATTTGGTTAAATGATCCTTTCTGTCATTTTTAAGCAAGTTAACCCATAAAGTCTGACTGTTCATTGTTTTTTCTGGCATCAGGAGAGCAGTGGATCAGCACGAACACTAGACTACAGGGCCATTCAGCTTGCCAAGAGGAGGAAACAGAAAGGCCCAGGCTCTTCCACATGTGCCTCAGAGAACGGACAAAGAAAGACTAAAGGATCAAAGGGCACCAGCTCTGCTCTGTCGACTAATTCAAGCGCTCATTTTGGAGAAGGAACTGCTACGGGAAATGCTTGAGCTACCCATCCGGGATCCGGTGACAGGCGCACAGTTTGTGCAGATTCAGCTGCTGCAGGTGAGCTCATGAGAGAATTTGGAAGCATTCTCACTTTAGTTCAGTAAATTGATTTGAGTGTGTTTGTTGTAGGATGACCCTGCTGCTGATGGAGACTTGGCTTTCCAGTTGAGTTCACAGACCTCATGTTCACACTCTCAGCTCACTGTGGATCTGCCCGTCAACATTCTACAGGTTTCATACAACTACTAAGCCTCATTCATTGCGTCATTTGTATCCTCTATTATATTTGTAGTTGAGTGTAGTAGGGTTGTGCCGATAGATCGATAGTATTGTGTATCGACGATTGTCTGAGATATCGCAGAGATATATCCGAGATATGCCTTTGACTATCAATACGATAATTAGCTCGTTTTACCATTAATGTATTAAATTATTTGGCCTATTATTATTATTGTTATAAAGCTAGTATTGTTATTAAATCAATATAAGGAACTACAATTAATTTGCCTTGCCTAAATTCATATCGTGAATGAACATAATTCATCACCACGTGTTAACACTTGCGACAATATTGACACGCGCTTATGAGGAGAAATGTTTTTAAAACAGACTAAAAAACTACATCCCACATCAAAATTTAATTGCAAGGTGATCCATTCACAAATTATCAAGAGTGCTTGTTTTAACAGACGCATCATTGTTATATAGATCCAAGATGAAAACGGCATCGTTGTTCGTCAGTATTTTGTTTCCATATAGCGCATTAAAAAACGTTTAATGACACCAACACTAAAAACAATACAATTACTAAATATTATTAATAATAATAATATCACTAAAATAGTATTATAGCTACCGTTATCATCGTCGTCTCGGAGAGAACGCGGCGTTAATGCAGATTCCGAAAGCAGTCCGTTTTTACTTTCACTTTCAGGGAATGAGCGCGTTTACATGCATGTTCTTAACCCGGTTATGTTGAATATACTGACAATGCGTGTGGTCATGTAAACGCATCAACCCGTTTTCCTTTATCACAGTCAAGTCATAAGTATATAAACCGATAGACTCAGCTAGATGTTTGCCCCTTGCTCTGATTTCTCCCGGCATCAAAACACATTAACCCGCGTTCTTCGTGCTTACTAAGTGCGCATGTGAAGTGCATCCAAACAGACAGAGCACTGGTAGGAGGACATATATCGCAAACTCCAAATCTTTCTGACCCAATAAATTATTTAAACGCATTTTCATCTCGTGCAGAAAGTGAAAATGCTGCATGTAACGGCATGAGGATAGGCTATGTGTCTGTAAATTTCCCGTTGACATGTTGAAATACAAAAAAATGATTAGGATCTTTTTTTACCTCACTATACCAGGAAATAACCTGATCCTATTAATAAACACTCCACCTTTGCTAGAAAAATAGACAAAAAAGATACTTGTATATAAAACGAAGTAATAAAACAAGCAAATTAATGAGTAACTGAATCAAGTTATTAATCAAATAAGTAAGCCCCGCCCCTCACGATAATATCGTATCATCACCGATCTCCACAGGCTAACGATAGGACGATATGGAAATGGAGCATATCGCCTGACACTAGAGTGTAGCTGTAAATCTTTTTATTTAAAGATTTATTTTCAACATTATTTGTCTTTCAGATAAGAAAGTAGTTTGAAGTGGGTAGGGAAGCAGTTCCAGCTGCTAATTGCCTACTATAGTTTATAAATGACATTAGCAGATGTAATTCCATGTCATTGACATTGCTGTTTTCATGCTGCTAAAAATAAACCTTGTGGACCTTTATTTACAAATGTTTTATGTGATATTCCAGTATATATTTTATTCCAAGTTATCTTGCGCAACTTTAATGGAAAACCTGAAGCTACTGAAATGAGTTAGTTAGATCATGTCACTGATAGTTACTGAAAAAATATATACTGTGTACATAGTCTTGCGAAAGTATTGAAACTCTTTCGGATTTTGTTGGTTCTATGTTGTTGTTTTTGTCACATTACACTCCATAAACCATAATAATGAAAAAAAAAAATATATATATATATATATATATATAGTCTTGTGGGCTTATTAAGGATCAGTTTAGATGATAAAAACTGGATTATATTCCATTACGTGTTTGTGTGCCATAAAATAACCCTGTTGTGTATTGCAATTTGGACATTTTGGACTTACGAACTGTAAATCTAGATCTAATCAAAATTTTCTCATTTGTAGGAACCCACAGTCATGGCTGAAGATGAAAATGGATCCTGATAACTCCCAGTTCACTGGTAGCACCATCAACCTACAAGATCTGGAGTGATCATAGAAACAGAAGGTGCTACTCAAGGGCCATATGACGAGCTGTCTCCTTCTTAGATGATCTTGTACATTTTCTCAGTGTCTCTACTGGTTTTATCATTGTGTAGTTTAATAAAGAAATTCTTCATTCATGAGTTATAAAGGATATCAGAATAGTATTGTGCTCATACAAAAAGCTGAATTCGACCAAACAACAACAAGCACATTTAGATTAATTTTGATCATGTGACTGACTTGATAAATGGCTGAATTTTTTTTTTCTTCTTCAATATTTAGTTTTTACATCTGATGACTTGTGAGCACACAAACATGGCATTGCAGTGAACATCATTGTCATGTCTCTTAACCAGAATAAATACCATTGTTCTATGAAATATCTAACTGTTTATGTAATTAATCAAGTCAGTCTAATTTCACCTTAACTTATTTTGCCTGGTCTACCATTATGGAACAAAGTTGTTTTGATGCCTATTTTTGTATGGCTTTGTAAAGTTCAGATACACTTATGTTCCAATGTTTTGTTTTAAAAAAAATAAAAAAATACATTTTATAAAATGATGCAATTGAAATGTATTTATTAGCTATGGTTTCTTCAAACAGATTAATACAATTTTACATTTAAATAAAAATGGACTAGTTTGTGTCTGCAAATATAGTGTCAAGTTTCATATTCTTTGTTCTCACAAACTTTTGCATGTTCATTTATATTCATGTCCTTTCAAACTTCAAAATTTAAAACTAGTTTAGGAAACATCTATATACTCTATAAACTTGATGCTATCTATAGCAAGTTGTATGTAAATGTAATGTAATTCGACTATCTCCTGTATACTTGTGATTTAACTAAGAAATACAGTAACCTCTTTGCTTTGGTTTGTGGTTTCAGCACTTTTCGTTGCCTGACGTTCATGGACCGGAGGCTGAGAGCTGTGGCATCAGCTTCTTAACAGATGAAAAGAATACAGAAAGCATGTTCACTCTCATCTCGTTTGAAAAGCAATGTCAGTCATTTAAAGAGGTCATATCATGACAGATAAAAGGTAATTGTGACCGCTATTAAAATAATTGTTCATTCTGTATTGCTTACACTGACTTTGACTTCCATAGCAGGTTAGATGTCTATGATGTCAATTGATTAAACATAAACTCTGACCCACACTGTTACAGTGAGGGAATAGATATTATTGTTCGCTAACGCATAACAAAAGGTTATGCTTGTTTTGCTGACCTGTCACAATGTACAAAAATACAATTATGCTTTTTTCAAGATTTATACATTTAAATTTAATAGGAAATTGAATGGTAATAATCCTTACATATTCATATTATGAATTAAAAATAGAACTTAATCGTTTTGTAATCCTAAACTTAAGTTTAAACATTTAAAATAAAAAGTTTGAATTTATGAAAATGAATTCAAATTAAGTCCATTCACTTGTTCCAATAACATTTACACAAAATATCATACTAAGTTTTAGGTTTCTTTTACTCATTTAGAATTCTTAATTCAGTAATATGATAAATATGTAAGGATTATTCAAAACAACTTTAAATTAATAGTAATTTTACTATTAATTGAAAATGTGTAAATCTTGATTTTTTTCTGAATGAGGGATTGAATGATGAGGGAGTTGCAAATGGTGTACATGACTGAAACCTGCAGCGATAAAAACCCAACTGATTTTCATTAAAAAAACGGATTTTCTCGGGTGAGAGGCTGATAAATGGTCACAAAATTGGGAAAATAAAATATGACCCTTTATAGTATTAAACAATTGTGATATACTTTGACTAAAAGGTAAATGACACTTGTTGCAGTAATACTTATTCTCTTTCTTTTCTTTACCTGTTTTCTTAATCTCATTCTGCGACTCTTGCCAAGGCTTTTTTCTGTCTTTCCTCCTGTTGTTTAATCCTGCAACTGCAATCTTTTCATCACGCAGTCTAAAGAGTAAAAGAAGTTTAGAAACAAACTAGATGATTTTGTTGCTGGTTTAATGTATATGTACAGTGACAAAACATTGGTGCTAAAACAATTCCCACTTAAAAATGTCTTGAAAATGTTATTATTACAAAGAAATAGAAAGTAACTTTGAATTGACCATGAAATATTGAAGTATAAAACTGAAATGGTAGGGAATAATAGTACAACTCGAAAACAAAACAACAACATTTTTGACAGTGTAGGCGGTCACCTCATTCTCCTTTCTTTCTCTTTTGCACGTTTAGCTATACTCATTAGGTCTTTTGGAATCGCTTTCGGCATTTTCCAGAAGCTGGCCCAATTTCTTCCTCAATGGCCGTCAGCATCTGCAAAGTGTTCAGGTTTGCCTCTGTTTCCCCACACAGCAGTGATACACCTCCTCCACCTTATGGCTCAGTGTGTCGAGAATCTTGTCCTGAAGGCAAGGTACAAGTATTCTTAAAGGGTTAGTTCACCCAAAAATGAAAATTAAGTCATTAATTACTTAGCCCCATGCTGTACCAACTCTGTAAGACCTTCGTTTATCTTCGGAACACAAATAAAGATATTTTTGATTAAATCTGAGAGCTGGATCACTCTCTCCATAGACTGCCTATTAAGGGACTGGCTCTTGTCTTGACGGCCCATAAAGTCATTCAAGAAAATGTTTAAATATTCCATGTGCCTACAGTGGCTCAATTATAAGTTTATCAAGTGACGAGACTACTTTTTGTGCGAAAAAAAACATAAATAACGACTTTATTCGACTATTCCATTACTTCCTTATGGGCGCATGCGCGAGAACTGAGATGAGCGACGTTCTCTTCGACTACTTCTTGTTACCGACTGCTCACCGCTTAGGAGATATCACCCCACCTACCGTATAAGATGATGTGCTGATATAGCTGGAAGCGCAAAACTTTCTGTTTACAAGCAGAGGAAGATCTGCCCTGTACATACGCTTGTCAATTACCATATTTTCCGCACTATAAGGTGCACTTAAAAGCCTTTAACCTCCTCAAAAATCACAGTGTGCCTCATAATCCGGACTCCGGAGCGCCTGCTATATATGGACTCATCATCTTATACGGTAGGTGGCGGACATGACTCCGTAAGCGGTGAGCAGCCGGTAACAAGAAGTAGTCAAAGAAGAACGCGTCATCTCAGTTCTCTGCATGCGCCCATAAGGAAGTAATGGAATAGTCGAATAAAGTCGTTATTGATGTGTTTTTTCCACAAAAGTAGTTCTCATCGCTGCTAAACTTATAATTGAGCCACTGTAGGCACATTGAAGAATTAACATTTTCTCATGGGCCCTCAAGAGCCAGTTGTCCCTTGAGGCAGTCTATGGAGGAGCTATCCAGCTTGTATATTAATTAAAAATATTTTCATTTGTGTTTGAAGATGAACGAAGGTTTTACGAAGTTGGTACAGCATGGGGTGAGTAATTAATGACTTAATTTTCCATTTTTGGGTGAGTCGAACCTTTGAAGCTCATATGGTTTCAAATAAGTTCACTGTCCAATGATTTTTTATGTTAAGTGCTCACGGAAGAGAAGAGTTTTCAGCTTGCTCTTTTAAATGCTGACAGGATATCTGCATTTCGGCTAGGGTGGGTAGATCATTCCACCAGCATGGTAACGCTGGAATGAGATTGTTCTGGAAAGTGATTCTGAGGCCTCTGTGATGGGTACTAGCCATCTGCCCATTGACTGATCGAGGCTTCTGCTAGGATGCAGATCTGTAGTAATGAGTGGAAGTAAGGAGGAGCTTGAACTTTGAACTGATGCTAGCAGTGAGTGGCAGCCAGAGAGCAAGATTTTATCACTGAAAGATTTCTAGAATCAGTAGTAGAAATCTTGTGTCTAGAACTTGTAGTACTTGAGGAGTACTTGTGCCTTAAGAATTTAAAAGAAAAAATATTTGAGACATTACATTTTTAATATCTTTGACTTCAAGATGAACAGCACAAATAAAAGTGATATTGCTTCTACAGTTCTACTGCTGTTGTGAGATGGACACAATATAATAGGATTTACATAACCTTCCTACATTTGAAAATGATTGTTGCAGATGACATTTAATGCTGTAATTGCTAGTGTTTATGTGTTCTTCAGTTTACCCTTTTCAAATCATCTGAATCGAAAGTTTGTCAAAATCTATAACATATTTCTAAATCGGTACATTTTTTAAGGAAAATCTTGCTCTCACTCTATTCCCTCATGGACCATAGTGTGTTGTATAGGGTGGTGGGATCTCATGCTTTCAACGCGCAACTTGCTATTGCTAGCTGCTCCAAGACTGCATAGCCAGCATTGGGGACAGATTGGTAGCTTAGTTTAAAGGTAGGATAGCCAGTTTTCACTTGAAACTTTAGGAGTTATCAACATCTGAAACACCTTTTCAGTGTCTGAAGATTTTACAATCCTCGGTACTTTTTCATGACTCGTGTGATTTTAATAAATATTTATGAATATATAAAATATGACTTTGTGTCATTGCTAAAATCAAGTATTGAATTAAATCAAGTAAGTTTTCTTTGCTGAAATTAAATTAACAAGAATGTATGCGTGTAAAAGTAGAAAGGCTGCCGAAAGTTAATATGTTAATGTGTGAGTATTAATCAAATATTTAAGGTGTAGCACTGCCTTTTAAAGTGCTTTCTTAGAGCTTTTTTAAAGGCAAATATACATTAATTGAAGCTTAAGGATGAAATGTCAGTGAGTAAATTACACTCTTAATGAGAAAATATTTTCTTTTACTCATTTATTTATTATTCATGAACTGGATGCATGAGAATTTGGAAGTATATGCACTGAAATTTTAAGACTCAAATGGAAGATACTGTATTTTACATATTAGCCCTAGGAAAGATGATTAATTGTTTTTAATAAATGTTTTGTTTGTCATAAACTGACTGGACAAAGTAGCACAAGCAAAAAAACAAATACTGAAACCCACAAAACAAACAAACACACACACACAAAAATTAGACAATCCTGTTCTCTGGGTGCTTCGCACTGCCTGTCCAAAGCTGAAGCGTTTGACGCTTTCAATAATCCAAGCTCTGAAAGTCTCCTTCCGAAGTACTGTCAAACCATGAAATCAAACCTGCTCTTAAGCTGCTCCGACTTTGACTCCCTGCACAACATACACAAACAAGTACACATATTATCAGCTAACTGTTATAATTAAATAAAAAAAACATATTGGTGTAAATTCTGAACATGGGCACACGGATACACACATACTTTTTGTTAATCAATGTTCAGCATTCGTCTGAACCCGCTCCAAAAGTCTCTTCTGTCTCTAGTGTTCTGGATGGAGAGAAAGGTTCTGCTCTTCCAACTTTGCATCAGATTTCAGAATATATCCTGTGGACTTTGAAGAAGATTTCTGGGCTCATCTGAATGCAGGCAGAAAAGCTGGAACTTAAAACAAGGACAGATTAAAGGAGGGATGTGTCAGCCTCTTAGAAGAATCAGTGATCCCGAGTTCTTTCCATCTTGTTTCATGGCTCCACAGTTTTACTGTTTGAGCCAATCACCTGAATCTGTGGACCATGATGTGACTAATCACTTCAGGACAACGTTCGATAGGTCTGATGGCACTAGAAAAATACACACAGCTGAGTCCTTTTTAACTGTTGTTGGTAGCCAGGAAAATATGTGTTTTTGACCTATGGTTTTGACTGGTAAAAAAAAGTTCTTAGAAATGCAATATTTTTTTTTAAATTTTTTGAGAATATAGAATATTTAAGCAGTGGAAACATTAAGGAAATATAATGACTCTAAAAATGTTATGTGGTAACCTTAATCAATGTTTCACCAATATTTCACCAATATCTTGAATTATTCATTCATAAATATCATTTTGAATTACATTTAATGATATTTAAATTACAGTGAGGAAAATAAGTATTTGAAACACCCTGCTTTTTTGCAAGTTCTTTCTCTTGGAAATCATATGTCCACTGTGAGAGACATAATCTAAAAAAAAATTCCAGAAATCACAATGTATGATTTTTAACTATTTATTTGTATGATTGTATGGCTATGTTTACACGGAAACGATTCTGAAGAGAAAACGTAAAAGTGGCGTTGCGTTATCACTTTTTATTCTGTGTTTTAGACGAACGTTTGGGTGGGAAATCCACGTGCGATGACACAAAAGTGTGTGAAATTCAATGTAGTATGCACTCCAGGCGGCTAGGAGTGCATACTACAACAACATCAAGTCCGCGCGCTGCGTACAACCTTCACAGTCAAGCAGACTTTTCCGGTTTTACCCCTGATGTGTTTTACCCTTTACACGGGAATGTGGCGGTTGGAGCGTTTTTCAGATTTCAAAAAAGTCAAACCACCCTCCAGAGTGGAAATCTTAAAACGCTCTCACCGTCGTGTTCCAGTGTAAATCGGGTAAAACGCAAAAGTCTGCTTGACAGTGAAGGTTGTACGCAGGCGCGGACTCGACGTTGCTTGCAGCACGCACTCCTAGCCGCCTGGAGTGCATACTACATTGGATTTTCACACACTTTCGCGTCATCATATGCACGCAGATTTCCCACCCAAAACGCTCGTCTAAACACAGAATGAAAAGTGATAACACAACGCCACTTTTGCGTTTTCTCTTCAGAATCATTTCGTGTAAACATAGCCTTAGTAATTGGATTCTTTCTGATTGTATGGGGTGGACAGGTGCCTCTATGCAGCTAACAACCTCAAACTGGTGCATCTAATTTAGGATAATAAATGGAGTGGAGTTAGACATTTTAAAGGCAGACTAAGGCTATGTCTTACACGGTAACGATTCTGAAGAGAAAACACAAAAGTAGCGTTGCGTTATCACTTTTTTTTTCTGTGTTTAGACGAACGTTTTGGGTGGAAATCCGTGTGCACATGATGACGCAAAGTGTGTGAAATTCAATGTAGTGTGCACTCCAGGCGGCTAGGAGTGCATACTACAACAACATCAAGTCCGCTGCACCTGCGTACAACCTTCACTGTCAAGCAGACTTTTGCGTTTCGACCGCTTACACGGGAACGCAACGGCTGGAGCGTCTTTAAGGCCCCGTTGACTCGAGAACCATTCCGGGTGAAAACGTAAAAATATTTTATCGGATGTGCCTTTCGTTTACACGGCGACGGCGTTTCTGAGGCTTAAAAACCCAAAAAAGTGAAACCACCCTCCAGAGTGGAAATCTTAAAACGCTTCCACCGCGCGTTCCCGTGTAAACGGTAAAACGCAAAAGTCTGCTTGACAGTGACGGTTGTACGCAGGCGCGTGGACTTGGTGTTGTTGTAGTATGCACTCCTAGCCACCTGAAGTGCATACTACATTGAATTTCACACACTTTTGCGTCACCATTTGCACGCGGATTTCCCACACAAAACGCTCGTCTGAAACGCAGAATAAAAAGTGATGGCGCAACGCCACTTTTGCGTTTTTTCTTTAATCGTTTCCGTGTAAACATAGCCTAAGATTTCCACTCTAGAGGGTGGTTTCACTTTTTTGCGTTTTTTAAGCCCAAAAAATGCTGTCGCTGTGTAAACGAAAGGCACATCCGATAAAATATTTTTACGTTTTCACCCGTGAGCATTCTCGTGTAAACGGGGCCTAACAGGTCTTTGAGGGTCAGAATTTTCAGCTGATAGACAGGTGTTTTTTTTAATTAAGTCTCTCACAGTGGACATGCACCTACAATGACAATTTCAGACCCCTCCATGATTTCTAAGGGAGAACTTGCTAAATAGCAGGGTGTTCAAATACTTATTTTCCTCACTGTATATCATTTAATTTAAATTAGCTGCGTATGAGTTAATTTTATAATAATTGGCTGTGTATGACTGCCCGTTATACACAGTTGATTAAGTAACATTTTTTGGACAAGTCACAAAACATGCACATTTTACAACCTGAACTAACCTCACCTTGCCATGTGATATTTTAAAAGACTTGCTGAACTTGACTCACAGTCAAGTCTCTGGTATTTTGCTGACAAAAGGTTTAAAAAAAATCAATAAGTGTGAAACAAACAGTGATTTGTTAAAATATTGTTGTATAAATAAAATATTGTGATTTTTCATTTAAAGAATGTCATTCTTTTGATGAGCCTTACTTTCTTTAACATTCTGAGGTGAATTCAAGTAATAGTATATGCCAATTGCATGTTTTTTAAATATTATATCATTGACATATAATTCTTTTCACAAGTTCATTTCACACATTTATATCAGGCACTTAAAACACATCTATTATACTATAATTAAATATTATCAAAAAGCAGCACAGCCTGTATATGTTGCCTGAATGGCCATCAATGGAGAAAGTTCCATTTTGCTGCCAGATGGTGTAGGCAAACAGAACCATGATATCCAGCCAAACCCTGACTCCTTCATTTTCAGGTTGTAGATTTAGCCATAAAACATAAATCATTCTGTAGTACTATAAATATAAATGTAAAATTTGAAAAATGTAAATGACCAATGAATTGGCTGCTTAATTAAAAATCTTGAATATAAATGTTAGTGGATATTAACCTCACAATCCGAACTGTCAGTCCCAGGTGCAGATCTAAAGTGAAAACAAAGCATTATTAATGAGTCACGCAAACATGCAACGTTTTTTTTACACTCAACGCTATGGTTTGTACATACATTTTGCTGCTCTGACGGCCGGACTTCACACTTTGTCTAGATGAAGCCCTGGCCTCCCGAGAGGATGAAAAACCATGAGCCATTCGTCTTTCTTCACCTATATGTGTTTGAGTACATTTGTTTTAAAGAAAACCAGGCAGTCAATAATTAAAACCGTGTTTATGGAATTTATACTCTGCACTCTTATTTTAAACAAACGCCATTTGAAAGTTGCCAGCGTACGCTTGCTGTCTGGGGCCGCCTTTCTCTCTCTGTTCTTCTTGATTCTCTCTGTCTGCTTTCCAACACTCTCAGTATTGGTGGAGTCAGTGGAGTGCCTGCTTTTGGATCTCTGTTTCTCTTGCCACTCTGGGGGTGACAGCATCAGCAGAAACTCTTTATACTTTTTATACTCTTTCAGGATGTCCTCATACTTAGAGATGTCGCTAAAATAAAAGGGTAAGCAGAGAAAAACAGATAAACAAACATGATTTAATATTTTGGAAGCATCTGAACCAATCAATGTGTTTATACCTCTTGATTGCCACCATTTTGGAAGTAGTTTTCCTGATCTCAGCTACTTTCTCCAGCTTCATCTTGGTCTCCTGCTCAGCACTGAACAGTATTTCATGGTTTTAGACATAAGATTTAGGCCACATATTAGACAGTGTTAATGCATGCCCATGTAAAAAAGAAATCATCTGAAATGCCAACTTTTTTATCTTTTAAACATTGAGTTTCTGGTAACACTTTATTTGAAGGGGTGTGCATAAGACTGACATGACACTGTCATAAACATGACATAACACCTGTCATGAACATGAAGGAGTCTTTATGAATGTTTATGACTGTTGTCATTAAGTGTCATTCGGTAAATTATGACACTTTAAATGCAAAGTTGACATTGTTTAAAATGTCTTTGTTATGACAACTTGACATTAACAAAGGCAAAAAATGTCTTTGTTATGACATATTGACATTAACCAAGACAAAAATGTCTTGTTTATGACAACTTGACATAACCAAGAAATCATAACCTGTTAACCTGTAATGTGTTAACATTACATTACCCTATCATATGTTATGGTTGGTTTTAACTTTGGTTGTCATGACACCATTATAACTGTGACATGAATATTTGACTTGTCCTCAAGTAAAGTGGAACACATTGTACTAGTTATAAAGATGTCATTAAGGGTCATTACACTGTCAAATGCTTTAACAACAGTGTCATTAATATTTCCCTTTACCTCAAGTAAAGTGGAACACGTTGGACTAGTTATGATTTCTTGGTTAATGTCAAGTTGTCATAACAAAGACATTTCTGTCTTTGTTAATGTCAAGTTGTCATAATCAAGACATTTTTGTCTTGGTTAATGTCACGTTGTCATGACAAAGACATTTTAAACAATGTCAACTTTGCATTAAAAGTGTCATAATTTACCGAATGACACTTAATGACAACACAGTCATAAACATTCATAAATACTCCTTCATGTTCATGACAGGTGTTATGTCATGTTTATGACAGTGTCATGACAGCCTTATGCACACCCCTTCAAATACTTCATTATAATTCAAGGTATCAACAGGACTGTAATGATAGTACTTATGTTCTCTTATGAGAGGTTCTCTCTTCTTCTTTGCTGAACAATTGAAGCCAAAAAATTTTATAATTTGTAATCATTGTCAACGCACTTCTCAGGTGCAGGACCTAGAGCGGGCTAACTAGCAGGCTCATTGGTTCGTTCCTGGGAAGTGCTGAAACTCAGTCGGAGAGCGGCACCGAACCCGCGCCAATGAGCGGACAACGCTCGCTTATTCACGTCAAAGCCCGCCGAAGGGGCGTGGCTTGAGTGTATATAGACGCTCTCGTGGGTTGAAACAACGATTCATTTTGATTCAGCGATCTAATCGCCTGCCGTTGCAAGACTGAAGCCGTCGTCGTGACAAGGCACCTTCTAGCAAGCAAGAAGCCTGAAGAAGCCGGCCCCTGCCACCTTCAGCGCCTCAGCGAGCTAGCACCGTCCGACGAACTTCCACTTGCTCCATCACAAAAAGAGCATGAGCGTCTTTAAAGATGTCTCGCAATTCCTGCGGGCTCATGCCGCGCACCGCTCGAAGACGGAGACCGCCACCTCATCTGCCCTCTCTGTCTCGGGCTTGAACATGCGAACTCGCCCTCCCCGACGGAGGATGCTCTCTCGCGAGGCGCTGACAATGTCTTCCTGCGGGCAAGACTCCTCACCGGCAAATCCGCCCAAGCCGCGCCGCCTCTGACTTCTCGCGGAAGAAGAAGCGCCGCTCTCAGAGGCCGCCGGAACCTGCGATGGCTGTGTGTAGCGCCGCCGCCCGACCATTCTCTCTCCATCCCGAGCTGGACCCCCATTGCCGCCGAGTGGCCGCTCTGCAGCGTCCCTCGACTCTGAGGAGGAGAAAGAGTCGCCTTCGTTGCACGCTTCTAACAGCGACGAATGGTCTTCACTGGGCTCTTCGGCGTCGTATTCTGCGGGGACCCGCTCCGGCATCGAAGAGGATTTAATGCGCCTCCTGACTCTTGCCGTCGAGCGTCTGGGCCTCGACTGGTCACCACCACCCGAGTTACCACCGAACCGGATGGATGGAAAGTACCTGCACCGGCGCCCCGCCGCTGGCACCCGGTCCGCTCCTTTCCTGCCTGAGCTCCACGCCGAGCTCACTAAGTCGTGGAAAGCTCCTCTTCGGCTCAAACCCGCTCCGATGTATCCGCCTCGCTGCGATCGGTGGACGGAGCCACCGAGAAGGGCTATACAGCGATGCCGCCCGTTGAAGATCTGGTCGCCGCTCACTTGTGCTCGCCCTCCGCTGGATGGCGATCCTCCCTAAGCTTCCTTCTAAAGCTTGCAGAGCGTCCTCTCACCTTCCACACCCGCGCCATGCAGCCGCTGGCCAGGCCGCTGCAGCGCTGCACTCCATGTCGGTTCTCCAGGTGCTGCAATCCGACCTGCTGAGTGACATAGCGCAGAACGAGAGAAAATCAACGGCCGTGCGCTCAACGACTGAAGATGCGCTACGGACCTCTCCTTCGCGCCACCAAAGCTGCCGGCTCAAGCGCTAGGAAGATGCATGGCCATCCTCTGTGTCGCCAGAGACACTTGTGGCTCACGCTCATGGACATGAGCGAAGCTGAGCGCGCTGTCTTCCTCAACGCGCCCATCTCACCCTCTGGCCTCTTCGGATCTGCCGTCATGGGCATCGTGGAACGCTTTTCTGAGGTCCAGAAAGCCACCCAGGCCATGAATTAGTTCCTGCCTTGCCGCGCTAACACTTCTGCAGGCCGCTCTCGTGAGTCCCCTGCCAGAACGCCTCAACAGCGCCGCCCGCAGCAAGCTCGGGCCCATTCCCAGCATAGGCAGAGCGGCCGCCCTCACCCTCGCTCTCGCTCCGACAGCCGACGCAGACAGGCTCCCCAAGCGCCCCGCCCCAAGGCCACGCTGAAGCCTGATCAGCAGAATTCCGCCTAGCACTTCTGGGGAAAGACGGCTGCCTTCCGCCGCGGCCGGACCGCGTCAAAGTTTCACCCTCTGTTAGTCCCCGAACCTTCCCCGACTGCAGCAGCGCTCTCGCCGAGAACAAGCCGGTGACTCGACCCGCTTGCGAGTCGACAAACAGCCGTTTTCACGGCTACCCAGAGAGTTCACATAAAGAGCATAAAAGCCTCAAGTGTAAAAAATGTGACCACAAGCACGTGTTCACTCACACACACTCTCGTGTCCCCCCTCTGCTCGCTCTGTCTCACGGCCCATAAGCTCCTCTCTGAGTGCAAATCCCGTTGCCACACACAGTTTACACGAGCCCACACACAGTGTCCAGCCCGTTACATGCAGCAACCGGGACAGCACGGCCATTCAGCCTCTAGCAATATGCTTCAAAGCGTGGGAAGCCATTCCCGGCATATCCCCGTGGGTACTAAGCATTATAAAAGACGGCTACCAGTTACAGTTTCGCCGCGCCGCGCGTTCCGCGCCCGGCCCCTTTCTGTGGTCAGCCCAGCTGCCGCGAGCACGCTCCGCACAGAAATATCGAAACTGTTAACAAAGGGCGCGATAGAGAGAGTCCCTCCGCCTATAACCGAGCCGGGGTTTTACGGCCGTTATTTTCTGGTCCCCAGAAAGACGGCGGCCTCAGGCCGACTCTAGACCTCAGATTTCTGAACAAAGCTCTCATGACGAGATCATTCAGAATGCTGACTGTCAGGAAACTCCTCGCACACGTGCGCCAGGGGGATTGGTTCATCTCCCTAGATCTGAAAGACGCTTATTTTCAGATTCAAATACACCCTCGTCACAGGCAGTTTTTACGCTTCGCCTTCGAGGGCCAGGTTTATCAATACGCCGTTCTCCCGTTCGGCCTTTCCCTCAGCGCCACGCACGTTCACGAACTGTATGGAAGCGCGCTCGCCCTTCGAACCCAGGGGATGCACATTTAATTATTTCCTGGACGATTGGCTGATATCTAGCACGTTCCAAAACAGAAGCTTCTGTCGCACCGTACAGCTCTCCTCGCTCATCTGGAACGCTGGGCCTCTCTGTCAACTGGACAAAGAGCGTTCTCCAGCCCAGTCAAACTATCTCTTTTCTGGGGATAAGATCTGGACTCTACCACTATGAAAGCATGCTTATCCGCTCAGCGCACACGCCGCTTGCAGCGTTTCAGCCGCTTCGTTCCAGATGAATACCCGCGTTCCGGTGAAAACCTTTCAGAGAATGCTGGGTCACATGGCCTCAGCTGCAGCCGTACTACAGCTAGGTCTTTTACATATGCGCCCCTTCAATTCTGGCTAAAGACCCGTGTACTCCGCCGCGAGTGGACCACGGGCCGCCAGCTAATCAGAGTCACTCAGGCATGCATTTCTGCACTGCAGCCTTGGACGGTGACCAATTGGTTTCAACGGGGCGTCACGATGGGGACCTTCTCTCCACCAGAAGGTTATTCGACAGACGCATCCAACACAGGCTGGGGTGCGGTCTGCGAGGGCTCACCGGCCGCTGGCCGATGGTCGGATCTGGAAACCCCATTTCACATAAACTGTCTCGAGATGCTCGCGGTTCGAGTATGCACTTTTGCAGTTCCTCCCGCGCATCCAGGGTCACCACGTCCTGATTCGCTCAGACAACATGACAGTGGTATCCTACATCAACCGTCAGGGGCGGGGGTCAGATCCAGGAATCTTTTCCTGCTGACACGCCGCATTCTAGTTTGGTCCCAGAGTCATCTGCTCTCGCTCAGAGCCGACGCATGTCCCAGGACACCTGAACGACTGGTCCAGACATTCTATCCAGGAACCTTCTCTCCCCAGGAGAATGGTCCCTGAACCCACTTACAGTCCAGTCACTGTGGCGCCTCTTTGGCAGAGCGGAGATAGATCTCTTCGCGACAGAAGAGAACTCGCACTGTCCAGATTCTTCTCGAAGAGACGAGGACGCGCTCAGCGCTTAGAATGGCCATACCGCCCGCCTCTATGCCTTCCCCTCCCATCTCTGCTGACCGCAGGTCATTCAGAGAATCAGGGACTCACGCCACCCGGTGCTCCTCATAGCCCCGCGTTGGGAGAATCAGATTCGGTACCCGGAGCTCACACAGCTGTCTCAGACAGCCCCGTGGCCTATCCCGGTCAGAGCAGATCTCCCTCTCAAGCCCGCGGCACAATCTGGGCATCCCCACCCGCAGCGCTGGGCGCTTCATGCATGGGTGACCAACGATTACACGTCGATTTGCCAGAGGGAGTTCTGAACATCGATCAACACCGCCAGAGCGGCATCTACCAGAAAGCTCTATGCGGCTAAATGGTCTGTGTTTTCAAAATGGTGCACTGAAAAGAATTTGGACCCCTTAAGTGCTGAGGTCTCTTCTTTGCTTTCCTTCCTTCAAGATATGCTGGATAAGGGCAGAACCCCATCCACCCTGAAGGTTTATGTGGCAGCCGTGCGCGGCCTTCGTTGGTCCCCGACGGCGCCCAGTCTATTGGCAAAGACGAGCTAGTTATCCGCTTCCTCAGGGAGCCAGGAGGATGACACCCCCTCGCCCCCTCTGGTGCCGGTTTGGGACCTTCCAATAGTCCTCGAGGCCTTGAAAGCCCCCTCTTCGAACCGCTCGAGTCTATTGACCTCAAATATCTCTCCCTAAAAGCCGTTTTTTCTGATCGCTCTTGCCTCAGTTAACGGTGGGCGACATTCACGCGCTCTCTTCGAACGCGTCGTGTCTCGAAGTTTGGCCCTAACGACTCTGTCGTCATTCTCGAGACCCAGACACGGATATGTGCCTAAGGCGATTGGCACCCCATTTAGAGCACAGGTGATATCCCTATCGGCTCTGCCCGCCTCTGATAGCGAGCCCAATGCCAACCTCCTCTGCCCGGTCGGGCGCTGAGAGTGTACATCACATGCGCTGCCGCGTCTCAGACGATCTGAGCAGCTGTTTGTGGCGTTGGGACGCACAAAAGGCTTGGCCGCCTCTAAACAAACACTATCCAGATGGATAGTGGACGCTGATCGCCTCCGCCTATGCGGCTAAAAATCTGCCTTGCCCGCTCGGCGTCAGGGCTCACTCCACTCGAGGCATGGCCTCCTCGTGGGCTTGGTCCTGTAGTATTTCTATTCATCGATATCTGTGTGGCCGCGGGCTGGGCTTCCCCGTCCACCTTTATCAGATTTCTAGAACTTGGAAGTACCGGCCTTACAGGCTAAATTACTAGCGGTCTCAACCCGCTGCAGCGTCTAGCTACGCTCTATGGGGAATCCTTCAACCGGCTAGCCCCTTGATCTTCCCCCTCCATTCTATGAAAACTTCCTGATACTATGGCCCGCTATGCCGGCCGCCTTTAGGCCTCATATTCTTATATAAACGGCTTCTGCCCTTTATTATTCTCCACTATATGCTCCCTCCACCTCTCCCGGGGATGCTTGTGGTGACTGACCGGGCACGGCGTTGACCAGGGGTTCCCGTAGCATAAGCTAGCTTACGCAATACGAGAGACCTCTCGTGAGAGAACGAATCGGTTACCTAACGTAACCTCGGTTCTCTCTAGATGAGGGAACGAGTATTGCGTTCCCGGCCGTGCCCGCTCTAACAGCGATTCGCTTCATCACTATAATCGTTGTTTCAACCCACGGAGAGCATTTATATACACTCAAGCCACGCCCCTTTCGGCGGCATTTGACGTGAATAAGCGAGCGTCGTCCGCTCATTGGGCGCCGGGTTCGCGCAGCGCTCTTCCGATCGGTTCGAGCACTTCCCAGGAACAAACCAATGAGCCTGCTCAGTTAGCCCGCTCTAGGTCCTGCACCTGAGAAGTGCGTCTGACAATGATTACAAATTATAAAAATTTTTGGCTTCAATTGTTCGGCAAAGAAGAATCTTTCCCGTAGCGTAAGCTAGCTTACGCAATACTCGTTCCCTCATCTAGAGAGAACCGAGGTTACGTCAGGTAACCGATTCGTTCCGGCCGTGCCCGCTCTAACAGCGATTCGCTTCATCACTATAAATCGTTGTTTCAACCCACGAGAGCGTTCATATACACTCAAGCCACGCCCCTTTCGGCGAGCTTTGACGCAATAAGCGAGCGTCGTCCGCTCATTGGGCGCGGGTTCGGCGCCACTCTCCGATTGAGTTGAGCACTTCCCAGGAACGAACCAATGAGCCTGCTAGTTAGCCCGCTCTAGGTCCTGCACCTGAGAAGTGCGTTGACAATGATTACAAATTATAAAAATTTTTGGCTTCAATTGTTCGGCAAAGAAGAATCTTTCCCGTAGCGTAAGCTAGCTTACGCAATACTCGTTCCCTCATCTAGAGAGAACCGAGGTTACGTTCAGTAACTCGATTTCGTTTCTTTATAATGTTCTATAAGTGCAAGTTAGTATGACTGGTACGTTTTGATAGCTTCCACATAATTCTTGTCATTTTCTTTCAGAAATTCTTCAAACAAAATGGCATCGTCTTCCAAGAACTTCTCAGCTCTTGTCAATTTTCCCTCTTCTTCTGCAGCCATTTTCTCTAGTAGCTGAATCTCTTCCTTCTTTACTGCCAGAGAATACTAAAAAACAAAACAAAAAAAATAGAAAATGGCTGTTAGAAACACAGTGAATAAAACAAAGAGAGTGAGCAAATGTCTACCTGACTAGTGCTGAGAAGTAGAAAAACAAAACATCATCTTACCTCAGAGTAAGAACAGCTCTCGTCTCTTAGTGATATATTCATTAATGCTTCCTTTACCAATTTTGGGGTCTTAGAAAATGAGAATAACAACATTAGGCTTTTTTAGTAGGCGTACATTTACATTTAGTTGGCTTGCAACAGTAGGGTTACATTTTTAGGTGAAACTTGCTGTGGGTTTACAAGTCTGATGCAGACGTGGTGTGGTATGGTGTGGCTCACCTTTGATAGATGCCCTCCATGCGGGTGTAATTTGGAGCTGCCCATGAGTGTGTGTGACTGGTGTGTTACTCTCCCCTTCTTTCAGTTCCTTCCTCAGTCTGGCTTGTCTTGTACTAGTTCTGCCTGTAAATGTCGTCTTCTTATGGACAGGTAAAGCCAACTTACTTTGGTGCACCTGCAATGACAGAGTGCACAATTTTTTCCTTCTAGCACACAGCTTCAGACTTCAAGCAAGTGCTTACAACTAAAACATGAGATGCCTTCCATCTCATGTCCTAAAACTATTTTCCTTTCCATCTCAAAGCTTTTTACCCCCGAGGGAATGTTCTCATGATTAAAGCTTAGCCTCAGTTCTGGCAGGCTTTGTTACTCAAGCTGACTCTCAGCTGATCCATGTCTACCCATAGGAATAGAACGCCTATCACAGCATCCATGTATAAGCTCCATCTGTATTATCAGCAGCTATTGCTTTTCTCAGGAGCCAATTCCCTCCTCCATCCCTAGCTTCTCCACTTGGCCAGTCAGGATTTGGCATTCTGATTCTTCTTTGAATCAGACTAAATTCTCGAATTATAATGTACATTCAAATATTTATATTAATGATATCTGTTTACCTAAGGGGGTTATTGCTGCTCTCGCTGCTCTTATCCATGCTAGGCGACATGGATGCAGCAGGGAGTTCTTTCCAAAACAGAACTATGCTGCCAGTCCAAATGTCCTAATGCTAATTGTCAATCGTATTTGATGATAGTGGTCTTGACAGAACCTTGGTTAATGTTCTGGCAAGGTTTTCTCAAAGTTGATAACAAACATTCTTCCAAAAACATCAATGTACAGGTCCTTCTAAAAAAATTAGCATATTGTGATAAAGTTCATTATTTTCCATAATGTAATGATAAAAATTAAACTTTCATATATTTTAGATTCATTGCACACTAACTGAAATATTTCAGGTGTTTTATTGTTTTAATACTGATGATTTTGGCATTTTAATACTGATGATTTTGGCATACAGCTCATGAAAACCCCAAATTCCTATCTAAAAAAATGAGCATATCATGGAAAGGTTCTCTAAACGAGCTATAGCCTCTATGCACGAACCTTGATGACGTGTGTCTGAAAGAATCTCAGTCAGCGTCTCTACTTCCTGAAGCGCGTTCTGCAGGCCAAGTGTATAGAGGCAAAACTTTAATAAAATCCGTTTTCTCAGAAACGGGACAACGATTATAGAATTATAGATTCGCTAGTCGAATTTTGTACGATATGAGAGAATACTAACCCTCAAATTTGTTGATAAAGCTCGAAATATATAATTTAAATAACTTCTCTTTTTCACTCTTTTGTGACAGCTAAATGCCTCACAGTGTTGTTAACATCATTCACGTTAACCGCCGGATGTTTTTATAAACAGCAAGTGTAATTTGACACTATCTCCACCTAACACAAAACCGGCTTCTGACCATAGACTGACGCAGCACCGGATGTAACAGGGCGTGCTGAGACAAACCCGGAGCGATCGTGCATAGAGGCTATTAACCTAATCATCTGAATCAACTAATTAACTCTTAACACCTGCAAAAGATTCCTGAGGCTTTTCAAAACTCCCAGCCTGTTTCATTACTCAAAACCGCAATCATGGGTACAACTGCCGACCTGACTGCTGTCTAGAAGGCCATCATTGACACCCTCAAGCAAGAGGGTAAGACACAAAAAGAAATTTCCGAACAAATAGGCTGTTCCCAGAGTGCTGTATCAAGGCACCTCAGTGGGAAGTCTGTGGGAAGGAAAAAGCGTGGTAAAAAATGCTGCAAAACGAGAAGAGGTGACCGGACCCTGAGAAAGATTGTGGAGAATGACCGATTCCAAACCTTGGGGGACCTGCGGAAGCAGTGGACTGAGTCTGGAGTAGAAACATCCAGAGCCACCGTGCACAGGCCTATGCAGGAAATGGGCTACAGGTGCCGCATTCCCCAGGCCAAGCCACTTTTGAACCAGAAACAACTGCAGAAGCACCAGACCTGGGCTACAGAGAAGCAGCACTGGACACTGGACAGTTGCTCAGTGGTTGCATGTCATTCGGAAATCAAGGTGCCAGAGTCTGGAGGGAGACTGGGGAGAAGGAAATGCCAAAATGCCTGAAGTCCAGTGTCAAGTACCCACAGTCAGTGATGGACTGGGGTGCTGGTGTTGGTCCACTGTGTTTTATCAAGGGCAGGGTCAATGCAGCTAGCTATCAGGAGATTTTGGAGCACTTCATGCTTCCATCTGCTGAAAAGCTTTATGGAGATAAAGATTTCATTTTTCAGCACAACCTGGCACCTGCTCACAGTGCCAAAACCACTGATAAATAGTTTACTGACCATGGTTTTACTGTGCTCAATTGGCCTGCCAACTCTCTTGACCTGAACCCCAGAATCTGTGGGATATTGTGAAGAGAAAGTTGAGAGACGCAAGACTCATCACTCTGGATGAGCTTAAAGCCGCTATTGAAGCATCCTGGGACTCCATAACACCTCAGCAGTGCCACAGGCTCATTGCCTCCATGCCACGCCGCGTTGAAGCAGTCATTTCTGCAAAAGGATTCCCGACCAAGTATTGAGTGCATAACCAGGGTTCCTACAGGTTTCTTCAAGTTAAATTCAAGTCTTTTTCAGACCTTTTAAGACCATTTATGTAAAAAATTAATACCTATGTAATGACTCTGGGCGGGTCTGATCGAGGGGAATTTGCATATCATAATTAATAATTCATAATTAATAATTATTCATACAGACTTGGATCAGCCCGGTCTTACATGTTAATAAATCCCTCGATGAGGGCTTTCTGTTAACTTTACTTATATGTATACATGTGTATCTCTGCACTTAACCACAAATTAATTGTAATAGATTGCACAGACCACGTCTTACAAGACAAGTAAAATTAATTAGCTCAAGTAATTTATAGAGCAGGGAAAACTTAATTCTCTGGCCAGAAGAATTCAGCATTCCAACTCCACAAAACATAACCTTTTTGGTATGTTTAGTTATATAGAGCATGCAGCGTTCGATCTACACTTCAGGGACTTTATTTTGAGCATTGGAACAGTAAATCAGTCAGGATGAGTATATTGGTTTAATTAATCCACTATAGCATTCAATAAGGCAACTAAGTAAGCATTTACTACGTTCTTTCTGAACACCATGAAAACACTTTCTTTATGCTTCTGAGAAGCTCTAAAAGAAGGTAACGTTATACTTGCACAACATGTTTGGTCTGTGTGTGTCACGGACTCGTGGCCAGGCCCCGGTTGGGCCGCACGGATGAATGGAGAGGCTCTCCTCTCCGTTCCGTGGAGCGCGGCGCTTTTGCACTGCCCGTCCTGGCGCGTGCATGGTTGGTTGCGTGCGCGTGGCTTCTTTGTTCCGTGGGGAGTCACGTGGCGTTCTGTTGGCATTCGGCGCGAATGTTTAAAAGGCTTAAAAGTCTTTGAGGTGACGTTACCTCGAGGAAATAGATCGGCAAAGTCCACTTCCTTTCCTGGGAAACGAACTTGGTAGTTCATTTGAGGAGAAGACGAAACTTTGGACGATCAAAGAAAGGATCCCGGTTGGGGGTCGGATCTCCGTGAGGAGATCCTTTACGTGCTTCTTGGCATGAGACGTTTTCGGAAGAGAAAGGGCGGAGCTGGCGCACTGCCTTTATCCTCTTGGGGACATCCATCCCCTTCCTCTTGGCTTGAGCCAATCAGGGAGATGGAGGCTGCACGCGGAAACATTCTTTTATGGTGCTTTGTTCTCAGACCACGCGCTCCTCGTGGGAGGGGGTGTGTTCACATAAGGGCTACTATTGAAACAGTTCGATCATCCTTGGCAGTAAAACATATTAAAAACACACTTTACTTTACATCTCTGTACATATTCGGGTCGTTCATCTGATACGTATTCTAGAGACACCAAGGAGCATTATGTTACATTAAATGAACATATACTTCTGTTTACAATGCCTAAGGAAGTTATTTCTAATTCCTGTTTTATGCTGCAACCAACAAAGATATTTCACGGTGACCTGGGGAAAAACACACATACATAGAAACACATTGAATATATCTGGTTAAATGTCTTTTAACACAGAAAAGTCCATCTCTTGGGTCAGAGACATAAAGCACATTCCACAGTCTTGTAACATGATCTCACTCCAGTGAGTGGAAGAATGTGTGTGGCGGTGTATGTGTGTGTGTTTGTGTGTGTGTGTGTGTGTGGGGGGGGGTCCGAGTCCTTGGAGGACGGTTGATTCAGTCTGGCCAAAATCATTACACCTATTTCACATCCCTACCAGCAAAGAAAAACAAAATCCTTCATCTTGTGTTCATTTATTTTTCAAATGTGGAATGGGTAAAAGATGATAAGTCAAGCAGGTAAAATAAAAACATTTTAGTTGGCCACAAGTGTCACGGTCAATACAGGAGTCAGACAGGTGGTAAGTGAATCAATAGTTTAATAGCAGATTGGCAGAAGTCAACGGAGAATGGTGAGTATTCAAACAGAAGTTATGAAGATGATAACTTAGCCACCGAGTAATCAAAGTCTCTCTCTTTCAGCAGTTCTCGGGTGGATACCGGACCAGATAGCAGCAGGATGGCGGAAGACAGAAGAAGCGTGAAGGTGATGAAGCCAGTCCAATGGAGGTTAGGTGAGTAGCAGGTAAGTAGCAGGTAAGTCTCAGTTCTTAGTATGCCGGAGTCTGTGTGTCAGTGTTGACGAGACCAGACAATGTGTATGAGAGTGAGCGTGGTATTTAAAGGTGGTGGCATGATGAGGTGCAGGTGAGGGTGATTAGAACTCGGGTGACAATGAACGAGTGAATGAATGAGTGGGAGGAGTGTGGGAATCGGCTGGGATCCTGACAGTACCCCCCTCCTCCTCTTGACGACTGAGTAGAGGGACGAGTTCGGCGACAAGGTCTACCCCGGGGCCTGGGAGCTGGACGATCGGGATGACTGATGTGGAACTGTTGTAGGAGAGCTGGATCCAGGATGTCGTCCCGAAGAACCCATTACCTTTCCTCAGGACCGCAGTCCTCCCAGTCCACGAGGTACTCCAGCTGCTGGGGACCTCGTCGCCGCGAGTCCAGGATGGCACGGACTCCGTGGATGGACTCGTCCTCCACCGGGATAGGAGGTCCGATGGCCGGATCAGGTTCTGTGGGAGGAGAGGTGACAGGTTCAGTGAATGGTTTCAACAGTGAGACATGGAAAGACGGTGAGATGCGGTACTGTCGAGGGAGGTTGAGTCTGTAAGTGACTTCGTTCAGCTGCCTCTGCACGGTGAATGGACCGATGTATCGAGGACTCAGCTTACGGCAAGGCAGACGGAGGCGAATGTCCTGGGTAGAAAGCCACACCTTCTGTCCCGGTACATACTGAGGTGGTTCCAGACGATGACGATCTGCTTGGTCCTTGTGCCTCCGCACTGCCTGCTGTAGGTGCACGTGAGCCGAGTCCCATACCCTCTCGCTTTGCTGGAACCAGTAATCCACTGCTGGGACATCTGACGGCTCACCGGACCAAGGGAAGAGAGGAGGTTGATAACCGAGGATACACTGGAAGGGGGTGAGACCGGTGGTGGACTGACGGAGGGAATTTTGGGCGTACTCGGCCCATGGAAGGTACTGGCTCCAGCTGTCCTGGTACTGATGGCAATAGGTCCGTAGGTAACGTCCAATCTCCTGAATCTTTCGCTCAGTCTGGCCGTTAGTCTGAGGATGGTATCCAGACGACAGACTGACCGTAACTCCCAGAAGTTTGAAGAAAGCCCGCCACACTCTAGATATGAACTGTGGACCTCGGTCGGACACTATGTCCTCTGGAATACCGAAGTTTCAGAACACGTGATTAAAGAGGGCTTCGGCGGCTTCAAAGGCGGTAGGGAGACCAGGCAAGGGGATCAATTTGCAGGCCTTTGAAAATCGATCGACCACAACGAAGACACAGGTATGGTGGTTGGATCTGGGAAGGTCCGTCATGAAGTCCACACCGATGTGCGACCAAGGACGTTGTGGAAGCGGGAGAGGGATAAGCTTGCCTTCCGGGAGTCTTCTGGGAGTGTTGGTAACGGCGCAGACTGAGCATCCCTTGACGTACCGGGAAACGTCCTGAGAGATGGTTGGCCATCAGTACCGGTTACTGAGGAGCGAGAGGGTACGCCTACTACCTGGATGTCCAGAGCCCGGAGTAGTATGCGCTGAGTCCAAAAGGGCCGTACGAAGGTGACGAGGAACGAATACACACCCCTCTGGACCTCCCGGCGGAGCGGGATGGAAACGGTTTTCTTGGGATATCTGTTGGTCGATGTCCCAGACGATCGGATTTACAAACACGGCTGGAGGGAGAATAGGTTCAGGGAGAGAGTCTTCACATGATGGATGATACAGACGGGAGAGAGCATCTGCCCTACCGTTCTTAGAACCGGGCCTGTAGGATACGAGGAAGTCAAAACAGGTAAAGAAGAGCGCCCATCGGGCTTGGCGAGGGTTCAGCCTTTTCGCTTCTCTGAGGTACTCCAGATTACGATGGTCAGTGATGACCTCGAACTGATGATTTGCTCCCTCCAGCCAGTGCCTCCACTCCTCTAACGCCAGCTTGATGGCGAGCAGTTCCCGATTCCCAATATCATAGTTCCGCTCCGCCGGGGACAGCTTCTTAGAGAAGAAGGCGCATGGATGGAGTCTGGGAGGATTCCCCTGCCGCTGTGACAGGACCGCTCCAACTCCGGTAGAGGAGGCATCCACCTCCACGACGAAAGGGATATCAGGATTCGGATGAACTAGAACGGGAGCGGTCTGGAAGGCCTCTTTAAGCTGTTCGAAGGCTGAAATGGCTTCGGGGGATAAGGACAGAGACTTGGGCCGGCCTCGGAGGGATGAAGTCAATGGAGAACTGATGTGACTGTAATTCTTGATGAACCTTCGATAGAAGTTGGCAAACCCTAGGAAACGTTGGAGTTCCTTTACCGTGGTGGGTTGAGGCCAGCTATGGATTGTTTCCACCTTCCTCTGGTCCATTTGGACTCCATGTTGGTCGATGATGTAACCCAGGAATTGAACAGAAGTGGTATGAAACTCACATTTCTCCAGTTTGAGATAGAGCTTGTGAGCTCGCAGCTTCTCCAGGACTAAAGAGACATGGCGTTGGTGTTCAGAAAGAGATGAGGAGTAAATGAGTATGTCGTCTATGTAGACCACCACAAACTTGTTGAGATATTCTCGGAAGACTTCATTCATGTACCCTTGGAAGACTGCTGGGGCGTTGGACAGACCGAAAGGCATTACTCTGTATTCATAGTGTCCTGAGGGAGTGATGAATGCCGTCTTCCACTCATCACCCCGACGAATTCGGATCAGATTATAAGCACTACGGAGATCAAGTTTCGAGAAGATTCGGGCTCCGCGCAGCTGTTCCAAAGCTGCTGGGACCAGAGGAAGGGGATAACTGAACTTGACTGTTTGAGAATTGAGATGACGATAGTCGATACACGGCCGCAAGCCTCCGTCCTTCTTAGCCACGAAGAAAAAGCTGGAAGCGGCAGGGGAAGTAGATGGACGAATGTACTCTTGTTTGAGGGCTTCCTCCACATACTCCTCCATGGCCTTCTGCTCCGGGATGGACAGAGGGTATACACGGCCTTTAGATAGAGTAGCTCCAGGTAGCAGGTCGATAGCACAGTCCCATGGCCGATGTGGTGGAAGTTTGGTTGCCAACTGCTTGCTAAAGACATCCTGGAACGCCCTGTACTCCACCGGAATCTCCACCTGGGGTTGAACCTCGGGACTCTCGACGGAAGTGGAACAAACGGGTACCTTGGAGCTTCCCTCAGGAGGTGAGGATACTACTGAGGACTCCTTTCTGATCTTCTTAACTGATGCTAGACAGGAATGGAAACATGGCTCTCCCCAACGAAGGACCTCCCCGGATCTCCAGTCGATGGTAGGTTGATGTTGGACCATCCAAGGGCGTCCCAGGATGAGCTCAGCAGTTGACTCCTCCAGCACCATAAAGGAGATATCTTCCGAATGTAGACATCCAACACAGAGTGTTAAAGTGGGTGTAACGTGACGAATTCGACCTCGACCCAGCGGTTTACCCTGAATAGTCTGTACACGAAGATCCAGATGACTTCTGAGTTTCCGGACGTTCAGTCTTTGTAGGAGCTGCGTGGAAATGAAGTTCCCCGCCGAACTCGAAGTCGAGGAGGGCTTGTGCTGAGACACACGCACGAGAGGTTAATAAATGAACAGTAACACGGTTCAGGGTAGCAATCTTGGGTGGTATTTGTATAGTACTCACCGCTGGGCGTTGAGGTCGAATAGGGCAGGCGTGGATGAGATGCCCGTCACCCCCTCGCTGACGTTCTGTGGTTGATAGATGTGTAGAATCTACTTGCATGGGTTCGGGTGCTGGAGAAGCCACAACTGGAACCGAGGACGGAGGATGTACAGCGGTAGCGAGGGTTTCACAGGCAGTTAGACGTTGAGACACTCTGATTTCTGGATGACTTGGTTTTCTGGATGAGACTTTCAATTCCCAAAAAATCTTCATAGACCACTATTAATTGTCTGATATGCGGGTTGAGACCATGACGAAAAGCAGAAATTAATGCAGTCTCATTCCATCCACTGGATGCCGCCAGGGTGCGGAATCGAAGAGCATACGTGCTCACAGAAGAATTACCTTGTCGAAGATTGAATAGTTGATCATGCACTGTTAGATCTGACACCGTCTGTCCAAAAACCTCTTTGAAGTGTTGAATAAAACTCGATAGTGATTTAATCACGGGAGAATCTGAATTCCACAGGGATTGAGCCCACTGGAGAGCTCGGCCGGATAACAAGGAGATGACAAACGCTACTCTAGATGAATCATTGGTGAATTGATGTGCCTGAATTTGAAAGTACAGAGAAACCTGAAGCAAAAAACCGCTGCAATCCTCCGCCTCTCCGGTGAATGTCGCTGGTCGGGCCATGGGACTTGCAGAGGCAGCTGACGAAGCAGCGGGTGTTTGCGGAAGTGGTTGTCGCCGTGCAGAGTGAAGGATATCCTCGGGAATACTGGGCGATCTTACTGGTGGTGAGGGAAATAGAGACTGTCGAACAGCTTGTACGAGTTCCTGGAAGGGATCGGATGATGGATCTCTCACTGGCTCCGTTGGGTTCTGCATCGTTGGGTCTGGTCTTCTGTCACGGTCAATACAGGAGTCAGACAGGTGGTAAGTGAATCAATAGTTTAATAGCAGATTGGCAGAAGTCAACGGAGAATGGTGAGTATTCAAACAGAAGTTATGAAGATGATAACTTAGCCACCGAGTAATCAAAGTCTCTCTCTTTCAGCAGTTCTCGGGTGGATACCGGACCAGATAGCAGCAGGATGGCGGAAGACAGAAGAAGCGTGAAGGTGATGAAGCCAGTCCAATGGAGGTTAGGTGAGTAGCAGGTAAGTAGCAGGTAAGTCTCAGTTCTTAGTATGCCGGAGTCTGTGTGTCAGTGTTGACGAGACCAGACAATGTGTATGAGAGTGAGCGTGGTATTTAAAGGTGGTGGCATGATGAGGTGCAGGTGAGGGTGATTAGAACTCGGGTGACAATGAACGAGTGAATGAATGAGTGGGAGGAGTGTGGGAATCGCCTGGGATCCTGACAACAAGAAAGTTTGCCAAACAATGTTAAGTTGTGTTTTAACATAGCAACACACAGACAGGACATGAGTTCTGACTGGATCGCTTCCCAGATCAACACTATCTAACATTTATTCGTTGTTTTTTGAATAAAAACACGTTTTTATTGTTGACGAAAATGTCAACAAATTTTCGATCATAGTTTTTGTCATTCAAAACTAACGTCTCGTTTTGGTCAGTGAAAAAATGTTGTTGAAGAAAGGTTTTCATCATTATTTTCATCAATGAAATTAACACTCACATACAGCACAATTTTTAAGACCCAGACATCAAAATTCAAGACTTTTTAAAGACTTTTCAAGGTATTATTTCCAAATTCATAAATTCAATGATTTTAGTGCTTTTAAGACCCTGTAGGAACCCTGATAACTGAACATAATAAGGTTGACTTTTTTTGTATTAAAAACACTTCTTTTATTGGTCGGATGAAATATGCTAATTCTTTGAGACAGGAATTTTGGGTTTTCATGAGCTGTATGCCAAAATCATCAGTATTAAAACAATACATGACCTGAAATATTTCAGTTGGTGTGCAATGAATCTAAAATATATGAAAGTTTAATTTTTATCATTACATTATGGAAAATAATGAACTTTATTACAATATGCTACTTTTTTCGAGAAGGCCCGGTAATGTTTGTTCAAAGTTATCTGGTCTTTAATGCTCTCAAAAAACGTCTATACATTTTTCTTGGAACTTTTTTTGTCTTGTTTTCCGTTTTCTAAACAAGCATTCTAAAGTAAAGTTCCTAAAATGTATGCAAATTATTTTTTTTTACTGGATGTTTGACATAACAGAATGGGAATGTTAGTAATATATTCTTAGAACATATTTTTGTTAGCTGTAAGTTAGGCTGTTTTTGTAATACAACCCTGATGTCTTTTTGGTGTTGGCTTTATTCTTTGAAGGGTATACGCTAAAAATCAATGTATTAAATGATACAAACCAGCATCCTCTGAGTTTTTTCTTTGTCCTCATCTGGAAAAGATCATTGTGTTCAGGGATTTTGAAAGGATTCACATCATCGCTGCTTTCTAAATCAAACAAACATACACACATTCATACATACAAGGACATTTCATTGACATAATGGGTTTTATACAGAGCAAATAGGCCGTAGACCTATACAGTACCTATTTTCCAGCCAGCTGGAAACCATAATTCAGAGTAGGCCTGAATGGCCCAATTTTTATAACAAAAGTTATACTTTTTTGTTAGATACTATGGATAAACAAATGATGGAAATAATATACATTTGGATTTTGGATTTTTCTACTATGAAAGTCAATGGTGCCAAACAACTGTTTGGTTCTAATCATTCGTCAAACTATCTTCTTTTGTGTTCTGCAGAGGAAATAAATTCATACAGGAAACAACTTGAGGGTGAGTAAATGATTTTTACTCACAGAATTAAAATTTTGGGACGAACTATCAACACTTAACCACCAAAGAAAACTGCTTACTCGTAAATGAATCACCCAAGTATGAATCCATATGTGCTTACTGTGTGCTGATGTTGCAGATGAGGACATGCTGCTCCAACTGTAAATAAATAGCGAATTAGATCAATTAAATTCAGAGCTCTCTAAACCAACAAATGGATCAGAGATAGTAAACCCGTTCGCATGAGCCAGTTGGAGGAGACCTTTCCCTTGTTGCGTTTTTGGTTGCCCAGACAACAACAATATCGGGCATATTCTTTCCACGAAAAGTAGGAGGCGGTATTTCACAAGATGAATTCGTCATACCCTGTGGTAAGAGCGCCTCCAGATGTTTTATGTTTTAAATGTTCTCTCTTCTTCATCCGAAAATTTAGAACATATAATACCAGGCCATTTATAACCCTTCAGAATACCCACCATTTTACCTTTTATTTAAAATCTTGTAATTTTGGATTTATTTGTTGTGGTATGATTTCCTTAGACTTATCTCTCCATAAATAGGAAACGAATGTAATAGATTTGACACATTTATATGTGCTCATCAGTTTAAATTTTTAATGTGCATTTATTTGATAAATGATTTTTTATAATAGCTAACTCCCATTTCACAATCCTTTCTCTCCACCCTCATTTTAAGAATTTTAATTAAAAAAAATGTATTCTAAATTTTTAACGAGCATTTCCGTTTTCCCCATCTTTAAGGCTTAAATATTTTAGGGATACCTAAAAACAAAAATTGGGATGGCTAAAGGTTAATAAATGGGTTTTATTTAGAGTAAGGGTAAGAAAAAAACAACAACATAAGAGTATTAGGCTATGTTACAATTTTGGTTGGTGTTCAGTACAGTTCAAAGCAATATTGAATTTCTTCTATTAAACTCAGCACATATTTCATTTCAATGATTCCACCGCTAGGTATGTGATATAATCCATAGGCCTATTCAGAATAATTACTGAAAAAGAAATAGTAGTCTATATCACAAATAACAGATCGGCCTATAGTAGTACAAGTATTTTAACCTCATTTTTGACCTCACTTAAAAAGGGTTTCAAAATTAATTAAAGAGTTTGTGGATTAAGAAATTTTACTTGAGTTCTTGCTAATTCATTCCCTTCTCTGGAATAAGGGTCAATAAACATCTCAGTTGTCAATCATTAACTTCAGTATGATAATGATTTTAGGCTGAGGTCCAGTGGTAATTGGATTAAACAGGACACACTTAATTCATTTGTAAATATAATCTTAAACATTTTATGTAAAATATGCAGTAAATAGGATTTTGAATAGTATTTCTAAATTAGGCTGTATTTTTTGTCATGTATAAGCGATGTTGATATATTGGCATTGCTATTTGTGCATTGCTGTTGTACAAAACAGCAAGTATTTTAATAAAAATAATGTCTTCATATTTATTTTAGTGTATACAAGTTAAAGTGTTATCATGTGCTGCATGCTGGTGTTTTTAGTGTTTATATGCTTTTTGGAATGATATGAATACCATGGCTTTTGGACATGGTAACATGACATGTGTTCTTAGAACTATGATTTATTTGATTATGGTATACAAATACAATAATTGTTTAATACCGCAAGTACCATTGTATTACTATTTGATACTAAAAATGCACCACTACAGTATCTTTAATAAGCAGAATGTGAAGTATGTGAAGTCTGTGTGCTGGAATGAGTGAGTGAATGAGTAAAGGCTCTGCTCTCAGTTATGAGAGGTCAAAAATGCTGGGTGAACTGAAAAGCAGAGACATTTTTTCACATGCATTTCAAAATCTGCTGATAATGCTGGACATTCTAGTGGATTCAGTGCTTAAATCAATTGTTATATACCATTATATTTGCACCTACATGTCAACCAACTTTGTTAGCAGATATTAGTCAGTCTAACTCTAATACTTTAATGACTGGTAATTGTAGGTGCAATGTTACTTATAGTCAAGAGAATGTCTTAAGGGGACCATCAAAATAAATTGTAACTAATGAAGTTTTTTTTTAAAAGTAGTCATGTATATATTAACTCTGTATTGTTCCCAGTCCTGGACCACACTGACGATAAATGCTCTACTTTTTGCAGACACACCTCTGATCTCTGGTTTTATTACTTGGCAGTGGACACATAGGCCTACTTACTGTAATACGTTAATAAACTTATATAACTTTGTATGAAAGATCGCTCAAATAATCTAAATTGTAAATGTGAATTGTGTCACTGCATCATCTGCTCACTGATTTAATTGTATTTGTAGTAAACACTGCCCTTCAATAATACTCTATTTTTATCAAAACGGGCCATGGAAAATGTATTAGCTGTTTACCCGGTCACAAAAATCTAATCTCTGTAACATTTTACAGTGTCCTTGTTACACATTACATGTAGTTACTATAGTAAATTACTATAATTACATGCAACTAAACCTAAACCACACCCTAATCCTTACCTTAATCCTATAGTTATTGCATCCAGTTAATTATCATTACTTAATGTAACACGGACACCTTAAAATGAAGTGTAACCCCAACCTTTAATTAAAATAAAACAATTGCAAGAAAAAAAGTATTATCATAAAAGATTTTATATATATATATATATATATATATATATATATATATATAGGCCTATATATATATATATATATATATATATATATATATATATATATATATATATATATATATATATATATATATATATATATATATAAAGAGTGCCAATAATTGAGGTATATATATATATATATATATATATATATATATATATATATATATATATAAATTATTGGCACTCTTTCATTTAATACTTCGTGCAGCTTCCCTGCTAAATTTTAGCTCTGAATCTTTTCCTTGGTCTGAGACCATTTCCATGTGCAGAACCTTCCAGATGCTTCATATTCTAAGGTCCAGAAGTGTGTACTCTTCTCATAAGCTCACCCACACAGGTTTTATGGGATTCAGGTCAGTTGGATGAACATGGCAAAACCTTGATTTGTGGTCAGTGAACCATTTCTATGTTGATTTTGATGTGTGCTTTGGATCATTGTCACTCTGGAAGATCAAACCACGATCCAGTTTAAGCTTCCTGACAGGTGTTGGTGTTGATGCCTTGGATTCTAAGTTTTTGATTTGAATTTTGATTTGATTTAGATTGAGCCATGATGCCATGTATTCTAAGTTGTACTTATGCAGGTCAGGTGCCATCTGATCAGTTTTGGAGACTTAAACCATCCTCTTCACTGTATCGGGCCAATATAACATCTCATTGTTAATTGTTAACATCTTATTTGATTTAATCTTTGTAATTACTCAGGTGAACTTAAAAACCATACAAAATAAATAAGAATACGTCAGTTACAGTTTTACTCAAGAATTTCCAGGTGCTCCATTTATTGTGGCACACAGTTTGGTGAGGGAAAAATTATTAACCAAATATATTTGTATTATGGTATTAGGCCTATATAATAACTTACATAATTTTATACAATAATTTTAGACAAGCTGTTTAGTCTATTTTCTCAAAAGAAAGTTACATATAATGGCAGTATTGCAGACATATAGAAAACTAACTTTTTGGTAATTTCAGTGTTCTGCACTCAGGAAATCTCCTGTTATCACATAACATGCAATATTTGACTAAAATACTACAGGTATCAATGATTCCCTACAGATCAATGATTGCCTCATCCAAGGCTTATTAAATTACCAAGTCTGAATCACTGCCCAGACAGATAGGCCTACCTTGTCAGGTCAGTGAACTTTATACAGTCAAGTTTAGTGATAGCCTACTTTGGCCCTTAAATTCTTAAAGGCTACATTTTATTGCTATTATAATCTGGCTTATTCTTATAAAACCTTATAAAAACACCCAAAAGCTTGCATCCCTATTCATTTGTCATGTGTTTGCACTGTTTTCAACATATCCCATGTGTTTTCAACACACTGTGGAAGGGGAAACTTTCGGATCCTCCCCCTTGCGGTTGTAATAACGCTATTGGTAGTCTGATCGCTTGCCTGCAATACTGTTGTGCTGAAATAAATAGCAACAGTGTATGCTGAATCCTTCTTTCCTGCAGTTGCAGAGAAACAACTCTGATCTGGACGTGCAAAGGTATGACAGTCTACGATTAATAAGATAGTAGCCTACAGACAAACAGAGTTTTCAATGACAAATTCTCTTGACAAAGGACACACTCTCGTTTCTTGTCGTGTAGTCGTAAACTAGTTTTGCTTTAGCGAAATGTGGTGTGCATAACTTACATGAGACAATTCTGTGTAATAATGGAGGAGATTAGCATTTTCGCACTTATTTATGAATGTGTTGGCTAAACTTGTTTTTTGATTCTTGTTTATTTCATTGAAAATATTTTTTTCTTTACTGTGGGATAGCTGATGGGTGAATATGAATGTAATGGCTTCACGTTATCTGCTGTAAAAGTTAGGTTACATTTTAGATTGTTGTGGTGGGCGTATCACGTATCGAACTTTGTTTGACCCTGGTCTTTACTTGGGTTAATCAACTATCTCTAGCTTTTCCGTTGGTCATACGCTTGTTGTTGTTGTTTTGTTGTTTTTTTGCCCTGACTCATTTTTAAATAGGCTACTTATCCTGCTTGGTATGCTCATTCATGCTGTAGTAATTTGAACGAATCGAATCTTTATTTTAACCAGTTCTTTTCACTACACCAGTTGAACCGGTTCGACTATTCTGGTTCGACTGTTGATCAAACTTTGTTTGACCCTGGTGACTGGTCTTCACTTGGGAGATTTTTCCAAAATATTTTTTTCTGATCTTTACATATAATTATACCCAAATTTTTAACTTCAGATTTGAACGGAATATCACAGACTTTAACACCAGTGGAATGTTTAATAGATAAAAGTTTACATTTGTGAATATTAAGAAATGAAAAGAGACCAATTACATTTTAAGCTACTGAAACTTAATCTTTATTTTTCAAAACAGAGTTGTGTCATCAGCCAATTGGCTTAATATTGATTGGTTTGCAACAGAGAAACCTTTCAAATTACTCAATGTCCAAATACATTTTGAATGTGGATGGCTAATTATTGGATAGGAAGCAGAAAAAGATACAGTGATATTGCCTTGAAAGATGCTTCTATGTTAAATATATGATTATTACCATGCTGTCATTTAATTGAAGCATTGGCGTCATTGCAAGTTTGAATTGTATTGATAAAGTTGGGGCCAAAACCAAAAATATTAAAAGATTTAAGAATAAAAGAAAACTCAATGGAATCAAAAGCTTTATAAAAAAAAAGAAAAAAAAGAAACCGTCATCAAGGATCATATCCAATTAATCTAAAATATCAAGAACAAATCTAATATTTTTTAAATAAGTCTGTCTTTCATGAAACCTGACTGAAAGTCATCAATTATATTATCTAAAATGTAATTCTTTTAGCAAAAATCATGGCTAGTATTTTGTAATCATTATTTAACAAGCTTATAGGTTGCCAGTTTTCAAGTTGAGTGAGGTCCTTTTGAGGCAGGGATCAAATTTATAACACCCTGAGTCATAGAGCTTGGGAGAGTTCCCTTATGTAGGCTTTCTAAATACACTTGGAGAAGAAATTGAGAAAGAATATTTGAGAATTTCTTATAAAACTCTGTGGTAAGACCATAATTTACAGGAGATTTATTAGGTTTCAGCTTATCGATCGCCTCAGTAATATCTTTAATTTGAATATGAGATTCACACAAACCTTTGCCAATATCATCAAGATATTGATAAATATTTTTAATAAAATTCTTCACAATATTAAGAAATGTCTTTAATGATCTTTTAAAACATCTTGAGTGAACGAACAAAAGCACCCTTTGCTTTACATACAAGTTATCTAAAGAATTCTGAAATTCAGCCAATTCTAATTTTTGGACAACTGATACATTTTCAAAGGGAATGCAAGAGAGACAGACATTTTTTTTTTAAACAATGTTATGTTCCTCTAATTTGTATTGTTTGGCTTTTTGAGATCCAACTAACTGTCACAGTCATCGTCTGCACCAGTCTGTCTTCATCTTCACTACACTTCCCAGAATCCTGCTTGTCTCCACACCTGAACTTACTCCCTCAATTACCCACCTGTTCATCGTCATCATCATCTGTGTCACCTGTCCTCATCTTGTTAGTGTTCTTTAGTGTCTTTAGTGTCTTTAGTGTCTTGGTCAGTTCTTGTGTATGGTATGACGTTCTGATGTTTCGTGAGTGTTAACCGCCTGCGTGCCTGCCTTCCTCCCTTCCTCCCTGATTACAAAATGTGTTACTAATTTTAATTTATATTCATTTATAGTATGAGCCCCTGATTATATGTTGCATGTTTTCTTGTTTTTTGTTTTTAAAGACAAAATGGATGGATTTATAGCATTTTGAAAAAAAATGATGGATTTATTATAGCGTTTTTTTTTCAATTAAACTTTTAATTTATCATAAACAATATTGTTAATTGTATTGTTTAATAATCATTGTTCAACATGTTCAGACTGAGCCAAAAAAAAACAAACAAAAAAAACATTTTAACAGGATAAATTGAATATTCATAAAATGTGTGGGTCTAAGTTATAAACATAATTTTCCTGAAAACTATTGAAATGGATTTATACCGTTTTGGAAAAGAGCTCCTCATATGTTTCTATTGAATTAAACAATTTCAAGTTATTTTTAGGAGTGTTAAATTCATAAATGTTACCCACAAAGATCATTTAAGGAAAATAATAAAAAAATAAAAATGACCTTCAGGATTCTGAGATTTTGCCTATTATATACCCTTAAACTTTAAAGTTGAGACTTCTGCTGAAAGATTAGAACCATATGAAGAAGACAACTCACCACCCCATTGTGGTTTCCAAAACCACTAAGAGTTTGCATGAAACTCTTGTATAAAACAAAAATTAGAGCTAGGAGATTTAGCATACAGAAAAATAGCTTTATGATTGGCGTCATTACGTAACCCTCGTGCGTTAATGGAATAAACAAAAAGTTTAGGAAATATTAGAACAATATGACACCAGAACTGTAACAAGTGAATCAGTCCATGACATTCTGTAAATGAAAAAAAGAGACTTGTAAATAAACAAGGTTTATCATTTATTTCAAGCATTTAACCAAAAACCCATTGACATCAGGAGGACAATGGAAACAGAAGTGCTGAAATGCAAACTCATTTCTCGGTTTTGGCCTACAAAAATACGTCATCTCAGGGAGCACTTTGTAGAGCACACATTAAAAGCGCTCACAAGTGCGTCCGTATTGTGCGGGATGACCCAATTGTTCATGAATGGAACCCATGCATGCAGTAGGTTTAAATGTCCCTGGTAGGCAAAAGGGTGTCCTTGAATTGTTGGAGGCTTTTTTTCTTCTTCTTTTTACAAATAGAAATAGTAACAATAAAACTGTGTAACAAACATTCATATTAAGGAAGCTACAAGTATTAGGCCTATGTAGTTAAATCTCAATATAACCTTTCTCTCATAAATTAGAGTTTGTGTGGGACACTTGAATGACTCTTTCAAGGCAAGTAAGTCAAGTAGAGGCCAGTACATTAAATGGGGATTGAATCTCAAATGGATTCTTAAAAGCAATTCATTGCATTATAACCCAACATGAATTGTATAATAAACCGGTTTTACCCTCAAATAATGTTCACCTATCCTTTTTTCAAGATTACTTCATTACACCAGTAAGTGGTGACCAGTGTCTTTTTGAGAGTATTTTTGAGTCACTATTACTAAACATATCGCTCAAATACTTGAGAGTTGTTCATGTCTCAATCGAAATAGAGTTTAAGAATGAGAATTTAATCCCCCATTTTGTCAATTTATAGAAAAAGAAATAGAAAGTATGGAAGTAAAAGAAAAAAATAGTAATAGTCTTAATGAAAGGTTTCAATAATGTCCTTATAATATGTAAGAATCATTCTTATGCCGACCCCTTGCTACTTGATGCACAATATTGATTAACATGCTAAACTGAATGGCCCCTTTATCCACAGTCAGTCATCAGTTTGTCGTTCGTCATTCACAAACAAAATCTATTTGTTTGCCCTATAATAGGCCTTTGAAGGCAAAAAAAAGTCACACAGAATCAATTACATATTTTACATCAACCAAAATTTTATATCATAGTACTTGTATATCATGATAACTCAATAGAGTTATTTTTGCTGGAAATAAGGGTGTTACAATACCATCATTTTAGATACAAATAAAAGTTCACAATTCTATTGCACAATTCTATTAAAATGCACCATATACGCTGTTTGCCATCAGACCTGTACAGTGAAAACCGGAATTCATCTGTGAAGAGAACACCTCTCCAAAGTGGTTTGTGAACAATATTTTTAGAAAAATAATCCTTATGTGTAGAAAAGTCTTAGATCTTTGAGTTCAGCTCATGAAACATGGGGGCAAAATCAAAAGTGTTGCGTTTATAATTTTGTTCAGTGTATGTATTTATATATATATATATATATATATATATAGTATAATGTATTTTTGTGAAACCTAGACAACACCCTAAACATCTTTTGCTTGGAAAAATAATAACATACAATGTAAAACATATTTACATTTGCAAGGATGTGCATAATCAATGTAAGATTGTTGTAGTGTTGGAACGTAAGCACTGGACCAAAAGGGCAGCTTACAGTTCTTTTAACTAGCACTAAGCAACAGTTTTGGAAGGTTCTGCTTTGAGCAGAGTCAGTGGTAGGCCAGACTACCTGACTTTCCCTTGAACATGGTCTTGCATAACAAGGGTAGCCTTGTGAAGTTCTCAAACATTTACATTTAGACATTCCGAAGTGAATTGACAAATACATCATAAGAACCAAAGGTATTTTCAAAGTAAATTACGAGTTTTGATATCAAGACAGAAGTAAACAAGCAAGAGAATGCAGTAGAAAGTTTATTCTTAAAAAAAGTTATAGGAAGTATTTGTTTATGGTTAAAAGAACTGCTTGCGGAAGAGGTCTTCAAACTATTTTATAATGTATTTTAATGTGCTACCATTTGTGGTAATGGTAGTATTTTAAAATAGTAGCATGAGTAGTCAATATAATGTGTTTTCCTTTTATTTTAGATATCAGTGAATATCTATGATGAAGATTGCCGTGATTGGCCAGAGTCTCTTTGGACAAGAAGTGTATAAAGAACTGAAGAAGGACGGCCACACAATTGTTGGTGTGTTTACCATTCCTGACAAAGATGGAAAAGTGGATCCACTTGGTAAGTCTCTTATTCTCTTTATTTCATGTAAATTTATGTGACTGTTAAGGAATGTTCACAAACATTTGCCATGGAAATTTGGTGCGCTTTTCACATGTGATTTGTTCAGACCAAAGAATATGGACAGTAAAAACACTCCTAATTAACAACAATGGCTCTGCTTTTGCACCAAACATTCTTGGTGTGAACATGCTTTTATTATATTGTCCTTTTCATTTATAATAATATGTATATATATATATATATATATATATATATATATATATATATATATATATTAGAGGTGGGCATAGATTAATTTTTTTAATCTAGAAATTAATCTAGATTAATCTAGATTAAAATTGCTCATTTGATTTATGCCCAAATAAATAACCTTGCAGGTAGTTTGTAATTAGGCCTAAATATGTTATACAAGGTTTAACACTGGAATGTTCATATTATTATAAATAATGAGAGTAATCATAATTATTTAATTCTATTGTTAACACTAGTTTTAAACAGCATGAAATAATAAATAAATCAGTTTTTTTTCATAAGGTTTTCTTGTGTAATTCTAAACCCATTTGATCTACTTTTCTTCTATGTAACACGAAATGAATTATTTTGAAGTGTCCGGTAAGCTCTTTTTCTTACAATACAAATTAATAGAGAGGGATGAAATATCAGATGAATGCATATAATGCATAATACAGAAATCAGCTGCTTGAATGACAATTGCTGATGTTACAGGATTTTCATCATTCTCAATTAATTCAGTTAACGGATAATCTGAAATCACTTCATATGTTTTCTGTAACGTTATTCGATCTTGAAAAGACCAGGTGTAAATGCCCTCCGAAACTCCTTCGATCACTCAAACCACATCAGAAGGTAGTCTGGGCCACATTCCAGACGAAACTGGACATGTGTAAATGCATCTGGTTGTTGAAACCACATATGTAAATGTTACTACTCCCAAAAATGCTAAAAAATAAACGCAGTGAGAGCGTGTTATAGGCCATATGTCATGTTATTTTAGTCAGATATGACGACGCTGCCACACGCATCACCTCAGATGAGCAGCTGAGCGCCAAGCCAACGCACCGCAATCTATCGCAAATCAAAGTGAAAGTAAGTCGCAGACACTTAACACTACCATCTTTATTAAAAGTAAAGAAACTAAATTATCTTAGGCCTACCAGGTTGCCGCTCTCTCTTATTGTGTTTGCTGATTTTGAAATTAGCCGATGATCAAAATGCAGCTCATGTTGTTTTCGCTGACGTGAACTTGAAGTGCATCTCTTCTTACTTGCACTTGAATTGAAGATCGGATTTATATCCGTTTTGCTAAAACACAGGTGTAAATTGAATCGTTTTGATAAATCAGATAGCTATCCGATCTGAGAAAACGCATGAAGTGTCCAGGTGTAAACAGCCCCCTAGACGTGGCGCGGCGCTGCACTTCTCGTTCAGTGTGCTGACCCCTTTTACGGATGTGTATTTCCCTCATATTAAATATAAAATGCATAGACGACTGATATTTTCCTAATGTCTGGTTTCAATATATTGGTTTTAACTGGCTCTTACAGTGCAATTCAACTACATCTGCACTAAAATATCAAAGTGAAAGTCATCATAGCTTGCGTGGTAATAGTCAGCTCCCAACTCAACTGTGAGAATAGATTAACGGCGATATTTTTTTATCGCCTGACAAGAAGTCTCACGTTAACGGCAGCACGTTAACGCCGATAACGGCCCACCCCCTATATATATATATATATATATATATATATATATATATATTACAAATTTAATTCATACATAAAATGAGTTGAATTCACCTCATCTGTGGTATGTTTTTATTTTCTGAATTAAAATAAATTTTGATATTTTTATGAAATGTAGAATGTAGAAACATGCAGTAGAAAATTCACAACTATTTGTCAAGGGCAATAAGTCTCTTAAAATATAAAATAATTTGACCTATTCATGACGATGACTATTTATTTCAGGTCGTTAAAGCTGCAGTAGGGAGTTTTTAGAAAACGTTGACTTAGTCTTAGCCTGAAAATTTGAACAAGCACAATTTACAGGTCCCACTCCCTTGCTCTCTGCTGCGCTACAGCCAGGGGGTAATCCATCAGCCGGAAGTTCGCCATTGTAGTGGGCCATCACCTGCTGTTAGCATCCCATTGACTCCCATTCATTTTGGCGTCACTTTGACAGCAAATAACTTTACATCTGAGGCGTCCAAAGACTCCATTTATCCAATATTTATTTCTAAAGAAAGAAACATGACAATCTATAAAAGGCTCCATAACTTTGTATGTTACATTATGGCCACGTAGAAAACGTTCTTGTAAAAATAGGCTAAAAATTGCGTCATAACCATTCGACTGTCCGTCGCACAGTGGAGAAGTTACCGTATACACAGGAGAAGAAGCTCGCACAGCCTTGCAGGCGATCTTTTACTGTCTTAAAGTCAGCCCATGGCATAGATAGAAGCAAAATGACAAAATAATTAATCAGAATACTTACCAAAAGTTGCTCCAGGTCGCGCTTCGCTGTCTCTGTGTCACCAATTAAAATTTGTCTTGGCACAGCTACTGAAAGATTTACAACTGTCAGTCAGTTTGCTCACGTGACATCTGACGTCGTCAAGCTCAGTTTGAGGCTGCGCAGAGCGCTTGGCTATCAGGAAGTGAGTGCCCATGTTGAGCTTCAACTCGACTCAAGGGTCGCTGTGTCCATTTCTTTTACTGTCTATGGCTACAGCCCTCCCTCCACAGCTCCTCCCCCACTGTGCGACCCTGCCGTGAACGCTGTATTCCAGTAAGCAGGGCTACCGATGATGCGCGGATAACAGCTATGGCACATTCACTAGTAGGGACGAAACATCAACAATATTCTTTAAATTAAATAAGGCCTGTCCATACTTTGACTACAAACTTGGTCCTCAAATCTCTACGTATTTTGCAATACATGTAATGTAACTTTAGAACGTTGCACCCTTTCTATAAGTTATAAATAGCTAGTAAGATAATATAACTGTAACTAAACGTATGCATATAGAATATAATTCAAGTAATTATTCTAGCGATATGTGGGCCTAATGCTAGATAAGGTTTGCTAGTACATTTGTAACAGTGTTCAGTTGTAATGGGAAAATGGAGGCGGGAACTGTCGAACATTTAACAAGTTTAATAATAAATAAACAAATACAAAATGAAAGTATAAGCCAGCAGCCCCTCACGGACAACACACAAAACAGAACATAAAATCTCAATGTAAAATCAGGCCTGTTCCTCTTCCACTGTCATGGCTTCTTTCACTTGTTTATCGTCATCTGCTTTTTCTTTTACCCGTCTTTGTTTTATGAAGCAGGTGTCATCTTAGAAATTGCCAGTTTAAGGTTGTTCTCGCCATTAGCTGCAGCCCACCGGTAATCTCTGAGTTTGGTTTGAATCGAATGCTGCGTGCTGTGCAAGAAAGGGGTGTGATCAGCACGTACATCGAGTGTGACCTGACACTGCTAAGACATTCCTCCTGGCACTGATTTGTTGTTTCTGACCGGAGCGGTGTATTTCTGCAAATGGCAATAGGACCACTGGGAAGAGCCAGAGGAGCTTGCTTTTTTCAAAGATCTGTCTCATATTCTACTGTCAGGACATAATGACAGTTTTAACAAATATGTAAAAAAAAACAATTGTTGGCAAAAGTTACCTACTGCAGCTTTAAATGTCATGTCTTGTGATTTTTATGAATTAAAGCAGGGCTATGGAACTGTGGCCTCATCTATTGCCATCTGTGGTTGAAATATAAAATGGCAGTGTTTCTTGCAGTAGAGTTCTTCTGAAGTTGGCAAGGAAAATTCATGGTTACACAGATTAAATGGAATTAAACTAAATCTTTAAAACTTTCCTCAGCGAATCCTAAGGCAGAGAAAGATGGCGTGCCAGTGTTTAAGTTTCCCCGCTGGAGGCTGAAGGGAAAGGCAATCACAGAGGTGGTGGATCAGTATAAGGCAGTTGGTGCTGAACTCAATGTTCTACCTTTCTGCTCTCGAGTTCATCCCTATGGAAGTGATAGATCACCCAAAACATGGCTCTATTATTTATCATCCCTCCTTGCTACCCAGACACAATAGGTGCCTCTGCCATTAACTGGTCAGTATATGTCTTCTTCTTTATGTTTTTAAGAGAGTGTGTGCTTATATGTGTGGTAGCTCTAATTAGAAGTATAATAGTAAGATCTAAGAGAGAGGCAGGTGGTTATCATAAAGTAGGCCATTGGTGTGTGTTTACTGTCTGCTGTCAGCATCAACACTGACTATTACAGTTGTAATTGTCTCTTTTTATATATATACATTCTTGTTTTTGCACATTTTATTTCACAAAATGTATCCAGTGCATTGCATCATCATCATCAATATTTTTTCTTGTAATATATTACCAAGAAAGGGAGAGTACGTTTTTCAAAGCATGTATCTTCCTTGAAAGTATACTTTGTTTGTGTTTAGAATGTTTAGACTAAAAGCAATAAAATGTTATTTTTTTAATATATGGTCTCATTAAATTTAGCTTTATAAGACGTACTGATGTAGTGCATTAGTCATATGTTATACTTTTATGGTACTTACAGTGAGGAAAATAACTATTTGAACACACTGCTATTTTGCGAGTTCTCCCACTTGAGAAATCATGGAGGGGTCTGCAAACTTCTATATTGTAGGTGCATGTCCACTGTGAGAGACATAATCTAAAAAAATAAAAAATCCAGAAATCACAATATATGATTTTTTTTTAACTATTTTTTAACTTTTTTTAACTTTTTTTAACGATATAACTATTTATTTGTATGATACAGCTGCAAATAAGTATTTTAACACCTGTCGTATCAGCTTGAACTTATGACCCTCAAAGACCTGTTAGTCTGCCTTTAAGGCTATGTTTACATGGAAACGATTCTGAAGAGAAAACGCTGAAGTGGCGTTGCGTGGTCACTTTTCATTCTGCATTTAGATGAGCGTTTTGGGTGCGTAATCCGCTGTGCAGATGGTGACGCAAAAGTCTGTGAAATTCAATGTAGTATGCCCTCCAGGCAGCTAAGAGTGCATACTACAATAACACCAAGCCTGTGCGCCTGCGTACAACCTTCACAGTCAAGTAGACTTTTCCATTTTTACCCTTTATAGGGGAACGCGACGGTGGAGCGTTTTTCAGATTTTCACTCTGGAGGGTGGTTTCACTTTAATGCGTTTTCATGCCCCAAAAACGCTGTACTGCTTTCACCCTGGAATTGTTCTCGCTGGAAACAGGGCCTAAAATGTCTACCTCCACTCTATTTATTATCTTAAATTAGATGCACCTGTTTGAGGTCGTTAGCTGCATAAAGACACCTGTCCACCCCATACAATCAGTAAGAATCCAACTACTAACATGGCCAAGACCAAAGAGCTGTCCAAAGACACTAGAGACAAAATCGTGCACCTCCACAAGGCTGGAAAGGGCTATGGGGAAATTGCCAAGAAGCTTGGTGAAAAAGGTCCACTGTTGGAGCAATCATTAGAAAATGGAAGAAGCTAAACATGACTGTCAATCTCCCTTGGACTGGGTGCTCCATGCAAGATCTCACCATGTGGGTCTTAATATCTTAAGAAAGGTGAGATATCAGCCCAGAACTACATGGAGGAGCTGGTCAATGACCTGTAAAGAGCAGGGACCACCATTTCCAAGGTTACTGTTGGTAATACACTAAGACATCATTGTTTGAAATCATGCATGGCACGGAAGGTTCCCTGCTTAAACCAGCACATGTCAAGGCCCGTCTTAAGTTTGCCAATAACCATTTGGATGATACAGAGGAGTCATGGGAGAAGCCCAGAAACCTGACTGATCTAGAGAAGATCTGTGTGGAGGAGAGGGCCAAAATCCCTCCTGCAGTGTGTACAAACCTGATGAAAAACTACAGGAAACGTTTGACCTCTGTAACTGCAAACAAAGGTACTACTGTACCAAATATTAACATTGATTTTCTCAGGTGTTCAAATACTTATTTGCAGCTGTATCATACAAATAAATAGTTAAAAAATCATTGGATTTCTGGATTTTTTTAGATTATGTCTCTCACAGTGGACATGCACCTACGATGACAATTTCAGACCCCTCCATGATTTCTAAGTGGGAGAACTTGCAAAATAGCAGGGTGTTCAAATACTGATTTCCCTCACTGTATGTTTAAAAACTGATCATATTTGATGTCCTTTTGAAGCTTGGCAATTATGTTTCACTGGAAGAAACGGCATGAGGATGTAATATAAATTATGTAAAATTATGTTCCTTTACCTGAATTTCCTCTTTGTTATTTTGTATTTCTTTAAGGACTCTGTATTCATGGTGATAAGTAAGGGTGGGGTTTGACTGTGTTCTGGGGCCGATGGATGGGATTGGACACAGGACCAATTCTTTTGCAAAGAGTAATGTCTAGTTGAAGTCGTCAGATGTAAACAGTATCTACAAACGCTTCCTGTTCCCAGAGGGAGTCAAGGCATGGTGGGGATTATTGCTGAAACATCTACAGCCTCATTATATTGCAAAAGACAGTTCACTATTCTTTATGTTAAAACAGCATATCAGTCATTGTTTTAATGTAGGGACAGTAGGATTTGAAGTCCAGAAAGAAGTTTGATGCAGTTGTTGTATAGGAGGGGCACTTTTGGATTCTTGTGTGTGTTTTTGTCTTACTTTAGGTGGAGGCAGTCAGGTTAATTGCAGTGGGTAAAGCTCAGAGAATCAAGCAACCAGAGGAAGGGAGCCACATATGAGTGTATTCAGAAGAAAGAAAAATTCAAAGGTGGAGTTTCTCCAGCAATGCACAACAGTCAATATATGAGATGTATAGCTTGTTTGAGTTGTAATTGTTGTACACAACATTTCAAAAACCATCTATGTTTGGTTGCATAGATTGACTGGAACCAGCCAGCAGAAGCCATTCCATAACTGGCATCAGAGGGAATGACAGAGTCCCTGGAGCCTGGGCAGAGATTGACAGCAAAGTGAGTGTTTTAACTAACTGTTAAACTCACACAACAGCTCATCACACATGTAGATACTTAGTCAAATGCTACTGTGTTATTTTCGGTCTTCTGGTAGAATGTGTCATTCTGATGGATCAACACTATTGGAAAATGACCATTCTTCCAGCAATGGTCAACCTCTGGAAATCCCTGGAGCAAGTCGACCTGGTCTGGTTACCAAGAGTGGCCTTGTTCTTTTTGGCAATGATGGCAAGATGGTAAGGACTTTATGCTATTAAATAAGCTAAACTTAATCCATATTTGCCTCAAACTGTTTGTAAAACTGTCATTGTGAAAGGACTGGCAAAAAGTATAGCCTGGTAACAGTAGCGGAGTGGCAATCGGGAGAGTCTGGAGTTTTCCCGGTGGGCTGGTAGTGTTTCGAGGCCGTGAGGGCCGGTCTGATAAATGTATTTATTGGAAGTTCGCCATGTGCACCTGTGGCCCAAGCTAGGTGAAAAAAAAATTTTTTTTTTAACTGTACCTTTAAGTGCAAGCTGCAATAATCACGGTCCAAGCACATGTGAAGAGACCATGATTAAAATAAACAAATTCAAAAGAATATATCCTGTTAATGCTGTGGATACAATTGCTTCTTTGTTAGATGTCAACTTTGTTATATAGCCCCTAGCATCTGAAGCATTTTCAATGTAAACATGCTAGACAGAAGTCTCAATGTTTCAGCATGCCACCATTAAAAATTGTCACCACAACTGAAAAATGAATTAGATCACGTCTTAGAAATGATGTACCAAATCAAAATGCCTTTGATACGTTTTAGTCATGAGGGTCTCCAGAAGATCAAAATCTGAAATTCTGTGAGAACTGGAAATGCGGCCTAGGAATACTTTGGAAAAAGTCATTTTTGGGGAAAATAAAAAATATATATAAATTAAATATATTTTATAGATGAGAGTGAAATATGAGCTATACTTTTTATTTTTGTCTTATCTCAAGGATTCAGCGCAGTTCACATGTTAATGAGCATAAATGTAACTGTACTTGGGCCCTAAAACCTTAACCCCTTAACTGTCACCCCCCTCCTTTTGAATAGACATGAAAATGCACATTTCGAACTTAAATGGTTGTAATTCAAGAATGCTTTGGAATATAGACATATGATTGGTCTTGTTTTAAAGAAGACATTTGGCAGATTTTTGTAGAGATGAAATAAATTAAGAAAGTTAAACAGAAAAAAAAGTTATAGAAGTTTGAGTTTATGGAAATGTACAATGTAAACATATTAATTATTTATATTTTACATAAAATATATATTTTCAAAACCTGGGCTACTCTAAAACTGCAGAAAAATCAAAGCCAAAAATCTGAACAAGTTGTGTTTCAAATTTTAGGTTGATATCTCAAAAAATGAGCTTTCAGTAAGATTTTGTTTGAGCGCAGTACCAAACTTTTTCACTAGGGCACAATCAGACTCCATTACTGCCCATATAAGGGTGCCTCCATTATTTTTCTTGCATTTTTTCTCTTATTTCAAACTTTTCAGTCCTTTTTTTCCAAAATAATTGTATGGATGCTATCTTTAGAACTTTTGGCATGAAAACAAACTGAGGTATCTACCATTTTTTCATGATTTTTCATGTTCTCTGCTATTTTAAAATAAAGGTCTGCTCGCTTTATGAGTATGAAAATATTCTTGTTGCATATTGATAAATTATGGTTCCTCTGTAATATATTTTGAAAATCAGTCACTAAATATGGAAACTAGAGATTGTAAGCTTTCAAATGATATATAGTTTGTCAATATTACTAAAGGTATTTACTAAGATATAATTGATTTAAAAATATAGTGGCAAACGTCCCACATGTGGGACGGTGACAGTTAAGGATGTTTCACCAAAAATGTCATGATTTATGCACCTGCTTTCTTTCTTCTGTGGAGCACAAAGATATTTTGAAGAATGTTCAAACTTTTTGACAATACTATGAAAGTGAGATCTAAAACAACATTGGACACCATTGACTCTCATTGTATGAACAAAAACAGTGAGACATTTTCAAAATAGCTTATTTTGTGTTTTACAGAATTACAAGAGGGTGAGTATATCATGATAGAATTTAATTTTACATTTTTCACATTTTACTTAATTAAATGTAATGTATAATGCAATGTTGTTGTTTTATTAAAAGTTAGGGATATCGTGTCCCCAATTTACACCTTTGATAGTGAACCAATACAATGTGGACTATTGTGTGTATACTGTATGTCAAACACCTTTATTTGATGTTTCCCCAGAGGTTGTAGATGCGTGTGTATGTGCATTTATTCATAAAGTGTGTTTGTACTTCTGTATGTATTTAGTTGCTTGTGAAGAACCTGCAGTTTGAGGATGGGAAGATGATTGCTGCGTCCCAGCATTTTAAAGCTGGTGTCAGTTCCACTGTGGAGCTTTCTGAGGATGAAAAACAATTTGCTGAGCAGATGAGGGTAAAAATAATTTCATTAATATTCACCATAATCTTTGTTTGTGTGTGTCTGTATGTTTCAAACCTTGTACCCATATTAAATATATTTCTTTTTGTTTTTACATTCTGAAAGATAACGCATTGAAGATGGAAGACTCATGTAGTATTTATTGCATTTTTGTCCAGGAGGTGTGGAAGAGTATTTTGACTAATGTAGAGAAGATTGAAGACACTACTGACTTCTTTAAGTCTGGTGCTGCTTCGATGGATGTAGTCAGGTAATTATGTGAACATGATTTTCTATTTCTTATTATATATAATGCATGTAAATATACATTTTTTTCATCACTTTTACCTTTTTATAATTCAAAGATTTTTTTTTGTCTTATTTTCATACCGTAGGCTGGTGGAAGAGGTAAAGTTAAGGGCGAAACAGTTGCAGTTGCAGAATGAGGACGTTTACATGGCAGCAAGCTTTCAAGAAGTTCATTCAAATGTGTGTGAGGAAGCTGCGAGGAGAGGATGAGGAAGACGAGTTCATCGTAGACTATGTGAGTATTGCTCCTGTTAAATGGATATTAGCTTATTATTATTATGTTTATTTTTGCACTGGCTTGAAAACAACATTTCATATGTGTTTCAGGTAGAACACTGTTAACTGTCATGTGCTTCATATTAAAAAATACATATAGATTTCGTATACAAAAATAAAATTACACTGTTTCAGCATTTTACAGATTATTACTGGTACAACATGTCCATCAGTGCCATAATACAATACACAGTATACTATAATATATTACCCAAATATAGTATATTAATAATATTTGCATAGTGGCATTATTTCAAATTTAACTAAAGATTATACTAATAAATGGTCTGTGCCACTCAGTTGCATTTATTAGCTCTAATATTGCCACAGTTATCCAAGTTTGGGTGGAGTGATCAAAAAGAACCATAACTGATTTAATGAGCCAATTACAGTTTCTTTGTTATGACCAGCCAGGTAGCAGGACAGACCACAGTAATCTTTAACCTACATGTTGGTTTTGCACCTTGTGGTGAGGAAAAATCGCTAAACAGACCACTTTCCAAGTTCAAGTGTACACTCATTCTATGTTGGCAACACATTCCCACATTCCATTGAGGCAGAAGATTATTGTGACATGAAGGGGGGCAGGGAAGGCAGGCAGAGGTGTGGAACTAAGTGCAGGCACACATTAACCTAAAGGATAATTAGTAACACCTGTTCAATTTCTCATTAATGCAGTTATCTATCTATCAACCAATCACATGGCAGTAGCTTGTTTTCACGTGACGTCACGCAACTGCGTTGCCATGGCAGAAGCGCAGATGGAGGGCAGGAAGTGAATTTCTATATTAGGAAGCACAATAACACACTCAAATGCCTATGTTTTGCGTCGTTTATGGTTGCTCAAATTGATCAAACCACAAGAGTTTTTATCGTGTGCCAAAAGTTGTTGTTCATAAGGGGGGAAAATACAAGAAATTGACAGAAAAACACCGGTAAAAAATGCCTTGTAAACCTAACTTACGTCTGCGGTCGGGAGGAGCCCGAATGGGAAAATGCCCGTGTGTTTGTACAGTGTGCAGTGTGCAGTGATCACTTCGTCAAATGTGAGTAAATACATTATTTATGTGGCTTATAAATTATAATTACATTATTCAGGTGTTTAAATACACTTATGTGGCTGTTTGTGTAACGTACCAGTTTCCGAACTTTGTAAAGTCAAAGTATGTCTGTAAGACGAGTTAGTTGCTGATATCTACAGCCTCGATGGCAGGCAAATCTCTCAATTCAGTTGAAAATCGGTCCTCTTCATAACTTAAGGATCACGTCCAACAAATGTTTCGAATTTTCTGTTCATTTATTTGTCTTGTAATTGCGTCTAAAAATAGTACAGTACGGATTTTCCTCCATCTCGTCCATTGCGCTCTTCACTCCTTGCCCTCCATCTGCAGTCCGCGCGTAAACACAATCATGTGACTGCAAACCACCTGTTGCTTCGATGCATTTAGGGGTGTAGTCCTGGTCAAGACAATCTCCTGAACTCCAAACTGAATGTCAGAATGGGAAAGAAAGGTGATTTAAGCTATTTTTTAGCGTGGCATGGTTGTTGGTGCCAGACGGGCCAGTCTGAGTGTTTCGCAATCTGCTCAGTTACTGGGATTTTCACACACAACCATTTCTACTAGGGTTTACAAAGGATGATGTGAAAGGGAAAAACATCCAGTATGTGTCAGTCCTGTGGGCGAAAATGCCTTGTTGATGCTAGAGGTCAGAGGAGAATGGGCCGACTTATTCAAGCTGATAGAAGAGCGGCTTTGACTGAAATAGCCACTCGTTACAACCAAGGAATGCAGCACACATTTGTGAAGCCACAACACCCACAACCTTGAGGCGGGTACCACTCATCTCCACTACAAATAGGTAAAGGGGTAACAATTTGCAAGAGCTCACCAAAATTGTACAGTTGAAGACTGGAAAATGTTGCCTGTCTGATAAGTCTTGATTTCTGTTGAGACATTCAGATGGAAGAGTCAGAATTTGGTGTAAACAGAATGAGAATGTGGATTCATCATGCATTGTTACCACTGTGCAGGCTGCTGGTGGTGGTGTAATGGTGTGGGGATGTATTTTGGCACACTTTAGGCCTCTCAGTGCCAATTGGGCATTGTTTAAATGCCACGGCCTAACTCAGCATTGTTTCTGACCATGTCCATCCTTTAATGACCATCATGTACCCATCCTCTGATGGCTACTTCCAGCAGGATAATGTACCATGTCACAAAGCTCGAATCATTTCAAATTGGTTTCTTGAACATGCCAATGAGTTCACTATAATGAAATGGCCCCCACAGTCACCAGATCTCGACTCAATAGAGCATCATTGGGATGTGTTGGAACGGGAGCTTCGTGCCCTGGATGTGCATCCCACATTTCTCCATCAACTGCAAGATTTTATCCTATCAATATGGGCCAACATTTCTAATAAATGCTTTCAGCACCTTGTTGAATCAATGCCACATAGAATTAAGGCAGTTCTGAAGGCTAAATATGGTTAAACACGGTATTTGTAGTTAGTTAGTTAGTTAGTTAGATGCCTTTATTAATCCCCACAGGGGAAATTCCGTGTCCATCAGCATTTAGTGTGTGTTGATTACCAACAAGCATTCTCACTACCATACACGCATTAAAACACAGATAATAGCACAGATAATAGCACAGATAATAACAGTAATAAAAAGAGTGATAAAAGAGTCACACAACAAACTACTACTATCATAGTACTAGAACAATTAAAAATGCACTTCAAGCTGATCCATTATATAGCCTTATGGCGGCCGGAACAAATGACCTCCTGAACCTCTCAGTCCTGCAGCTCATAGAGAGGAGTCGTTCACTACGGCTGCTTTGCTGGGCGGCCATAGTGTCATGTAGTGGGTGGCTCCTGTTACTGAGGATGGATTTCATCATCCTCCTCATTCCTTTCTCCACCAACTCGCCTACAGAGTCAACCCTCCTCCCCAACACTGACACACACTTTCTGACCAGTTTGTCCCATCTCTGGCTTTCATACAGCTGCCCCAGCACACCACCGCAAAGAACATAGCACTGGCCACAATCGACTGATAGAAGAGGTACAGCATCTCATTACAGACATTGAAGGATTTTAACTTCCTCAGAAAAAAGAGTCTGCTCTGGCCTTTCCTGTATGCTGCATTTACATGTGCTGACCAGTCCAATTTATCGTCCAGATGGACTCCCAGATATTTGTATGTCTTCACCACCTCAATGTCCACCCCTCGATTACCACAGGTAGATAGTGTGACTTACGCCTCCCAAAGTCCACTATCATCTCTTTAGTTTTAGAAGTGTTAAGGATCGAGACCATTGCACCTGCTCCAGGTCACAAACTCCGAGATGACCCTCCTATACTCCTCCTCATCTCCTCCCCTCACACAAGCCGCAACCATAGTGTCATCAGAATACTTTTGTCATCAGAATACTTTTGTATAGATACCAATCAACAAAGGTACTACAAAACATGGCACAAGAAACAGGAACAGAACAGGGCAAAATGCAAACTAAAAGTCCATATAGCATAGCACAAGGAACACAAACAGGGGATGTTATGCATCTTTACCTCTGGTACCTCACCATTCCTTTTAACATAACTCAATATTTGGGAACTGAGGACACAAATTGTTGAAAATTTGAAAGTGATATTTTCGATTATTTCTTTAAGAAATAAGCTACTTGGAAGTCTAGAGTCTCCAGTGCCATATTTTTATGCTTCATAATGCGTCAAAGTTTTTTAATCAGAAATTCAGTAGGTCTGGATTTCAAACACAATGGTAGACATACCATTGAAAATGCTTATGAAAAACAAAGGTGAATAGTTAAAATGTTTCATGACTGGTTTTTGTTAAATGTGTATTTCTAAGTTTGTTCTTACTATTTACGTATATGCATGTCTGTGGTAGAAAAAAAGCTGAACAATATGACAATCCGAATCCCTCACCAGCTGTTCATAAATGGCGAGTTTGTAGATGCTGAAGGGGGAAAGACCTATAAGACCATTAACCCCACCGATAGGACCAGGTACACAAGACACACAAACTTTTGCGCTCTCACTCTATCTGCATTATCTTTGCCACATGCTCAATTTCAGCTTGTGTTTGGTCTGTATGTGACAATCTGTGATAGTGTCCTTCAGCTCAGATCTCTGATGTGGAAAAGGCAGTGGCTGCAGCTAAAGAGAGACATTTGAGGAGGGAGAGTGGGCAGGGTGGACCCCAGAGACAGAGGCAAACTACTCTACAAGTACGTGATTGATTGCATTTTATATTCTATCACTGCAGGTTAAAACATTGGTTTCGTTACCCAAAATGTTACAGAATTTAAGTAGTAAATGACTATTGTATCAAGTAATTCAACAAAGATGACAACAGAAAGTAAATATACACCTGTAAGTGATGATGATAATTATTTGTCTTTGCAAGCGATGCACATGTTGTCTTCTAACATATACGGTCTCTGAAAATAACTGTGTAGCCGTATGTGGGCATTTTCCAATACTGGCTCGATCCCCATGGGAGCAGCATTCAGGAAAGACTGCTGGCCACAATTGAGTCCATAGACTCAGGAGCAGTCTAGACTCTCTGCCCTCAGAAACACACATTGGCATGTCCATCCAGACATTCAGATACTTTGCTGGCTGGTGTGACAGATTCAGGTTTGCTTGTGTCTGTTTATATCTCTGTGTTAGAATATTTGATTTATCAGCCATCACTTGTGATGTATGCCACAGTGACATATTTAGGATATTCTTTTATAGCCTAATATATTTACAGATATGAGCTTAAGAATTATAAGGTTTCGTTTCTTAGGGTAGTTCTTGAGATATATTTGAGCATCAAAGTTTTTACATCCCACCTGGCAAAACTGTTATGTAGTATACATTTCTATTATAGCTTTATCTATTAATCTTTTTTTTTTACAAAAATAACACCACACAGGCATTAATAAACACCTAATGGATCAGATTATGTCAGAAACTCAATTTTGAACAGGAAAGTGGAAATAAAACCTTATAATTCTAAGCTCACGATTTGGTGTTTTTTCAAGTTTTAGTTACCTTGTTTAAAGATTTTTTGCAAAGTATAATAAGGAGTATTTAAATCTTTAAAGACATATTATTTAGATGCATTATTAATTACAACAAAAATGGTCCATTTACTAAAAAAAAGGAAAATATCGTTTATAGTGAGATGCTTACAATGAACTCACAGTTTCAAAGATAAAGTAACAAAATGTATGTCAGATAGAAGATAGGTGCATGTTAACTTAATTTAGTGTTGACTTTTTTTTAACTTATTAACCTTTTCTGTGTAAAGTTGAGATCTAATTTTCATACCAACACAATGAATGCCTAAAATGACTGTACAAATGATGAGAACTTTACAGCTTAAAAAATATACAAGTTTTAACAGAAGAATCAACTGATCAAATGGTTTTATAAAACTATTGCCAGGTTTCACAGACAAGGTTAAAGCTAGTCCCAGACAATGCATATGTCAGTGCCATTGATTTGTCTAAAGATGCACACCTGTAATCTGTTTTTTTCTCAGGCACGTTTATAAAAGTTAATTAATGTCCCAATTAAACTAAGGCCTAATCCTGGCTTAATCTATTTAACAATTCCTTCAGAAATAGTTCCATCAAAAATATAAATTCTGTCATCATTTACTCACTGTATGAATTCTTCTTTCTTCTGCTGAACACGAAAAGATGCTTTTGAAGAAATGTTGAGTAGCCAAACCAGTTGGTTCAGGGGCCAAAACACCAATCTGTATCTGTTGGCATTCTTTGCTATTACTTTCTTTCACTCTCGAAGTACATGACAGCCCATATAACCGCTTGCGGCCAACATTTGAAGAATTGGGCACGCAGATAGAGGACAGAGGTCTTAACTGTCACCATAGCAGAAATGTGAAGTCTCGAGAAACTGAATTCTTCTAGCACCACCAACTGTTCTAAAAAGTTGCATTCACGATTTGTGTTTAGACGCTTGAAAAAGAAACAAGAATTTCCCTAAGCCGTGGTTCAGGATTTTCCCGGAGAATTTTACCGGATCATGCTTCAGACCATGGCGGCAAAAGAGTTATGGAATTCAAATTGATTCAGCAAACCATTCTCGAATAAGGCGCGAACGAATCCAACAAAGTGGCCGCGCAAATTGGACGTGAGACTTTTCTCTGCAGCACTTTAATGTAAACTTGGTGTGTGTTGACAACCATGACCTGAGGCTACCTGCACAGTTTCGGTGCAGTGCCATACCAGTGGTCAGGGACATATGGAGAATGGCTACTATTTGCTTATAACTTCTAAAATGCTTTGACCAAATTTGGTCTCTTGGGATTTAAGTTTTGGCATGCCGGAATCAATAATGGCGTCTGAGTATTCCCATATCGTCTATTTTAAATTTTGTTGTAAAATGCTGTATGCACAAACACATTGGCATATCGTTACTGAAACTCGGTATGTGTCTCGGCACAATGCCCTGACAAAGTTTGGGGCAGTGCCAACTTGTGGTCAAAAGTTTCTTGATGGAAATTTCCAAAATGCTAATAACTTTTGATTAAATTAGCCTATTATAATGAAACTTTTTAATAGATTATTTAAGATTAGTGCCAAGGAACATTGAGGAATACCAATTTTGCCATATTTGGCGAACTTCTTGTCCGCCTTTTCATGACCTTTCAAAACCTACTTTTTTTAAACTTACCTCCTTGGTCTGCTGTTCTTATCTTTAACCCAAGAATCGGAAATTGTCTATCCATCTCCAGAACATGCCGACATTTTCATATACCGAAACAACGGAACTTGAGGCATTGATGCCAAAATGATTACTTGAGGGCTGTGTCGGTGCAATGATTTTTAGCATATTGACACCAAACTTTGCATATGACATTGTTACCTTAAGCCAAGTTCACACTATAGGATTTTAAGCCCAATTTAAGCCCAATTTGCGAATCGTGGGGCTCGCAGACACGTCAGGTGTTGACGTCGTGCAAGTCGATGGGGGAATAGCGGGGCGGATGAACACTTGCCAGTCTATTGAGTATGAAGCTAACAAGAGACGCATCAAAGGCAACTCGCAGTGCCTGACCAGGAAATATCTAGCATTCTCAGATATCCAGGAGGCTGTCAGCGCGACTCGACTTCTCCGTGATGTCATTAGCTCCAAGCCAATCAGAGCAAGAGCATAGGGTCGAGGTCACTGGGTAAATCTTATTTTTTCTTTTAGCATTTTTCTCAGGAGCAAATGAGTCGCGCAAGCAGGTTTGAAGACGCTAGTTTCTGTACTCGACCGTTCCATATTCGCGGTGTTGTGTTTCTCTTCTTCGCTGGGTCTTGACGCCCGTGCTGTTTTGCTTCATTTTTAAGAATTTCAGAGCTTCTCGACATGATTTTTTGTGACAAAAGGTGGTTTGTGAGACAACAACAGAACTCGTTGGGTATGACAGGTCTATCTAGTTCAGCTGTAGTGTCGTGAGTTACCTCCTGTTGCGTATCAATCACGTTGTGTTGTGTGTGGTGTGAACAGCTCAGACAACTTCAACACTCCTGATTTAACTGGGGAGCAAGTCATGTAGTGTGAACCGCACAGTTCAAGTCCAAACATTTTAAATCAGTGTAGTGTGAACAAGGCATTACTCTGACTACACCCACACATCTCAAATTGGTCACAGTGCCACTGGTCATAAGAAGTGATAAACCTAGTTAAATCAGCATTACTAGTGATTATGATAGTTGACAATCTTTTCAGGTGTTTGGCCTGAAATGGTCTTAATATGCTCATTGTTCCAGTTGGTCTGATGCTGACAGCATGCAGTAATGGCTTGTTCGCCGCCTTTGTGCTTGGCCCCTTATGGGTGCTTGCAGCTATATTTTCAAAATATTTTCTTTGTGTTCAGCAGAAGAAAAGAAATTCTTACAGGTTTGGAAAATTTGGGTGAGTAAATGACTGAATTAAATTTTTTTGGGTGAACTATCCCTTTAATATCAAAACTATGCATGACTGCATTCCATCCCAGAAAAAAAATTAGAAACGCATATTATTGTTATTATACACCATATTACTGGAAACTGTTTTAGTAAGATTTTAAAAAAATAATACAAATAATGGACCTATCCTGGTGTGTGTCTTAAAGATCTAAAATTATTCTCCACAGGGTTGCACTATTCCTATCGACCAGGGCTCGAGCCTCAGTCGAATATCTTACCTTCACCAAGAAAGAGCCAATTGGGTAAAATCAACCCTCCCCATAAAAATGAATACCTCGAACTCCAACCTCACCATGAAAAGTCACCTTAATTACTTCGTATTTTGTATATCTGGATAGAATGCTAAGAATATTTAGCTCTTGCTTGTTGTGTTAGTTTGTGTGCCGTGGTCATTGCCATGGAATTATCCGTTAATGATGCTGGCCTGGAAGACTGCAGCCTGCCTGGCAGCTGGAAACACTGTGGTGCTCAAACCTGCACAGGTAAAAAATGGTGTTAATGTTAAACAAGCACAAGGCATCTTTATTACAAACAATGTTTGGAACAGAAATGAAGGAGTGTGTTTATGTGTTGAATTCTAGGTCACACCTTTGACTGCTCTCAAGTTTGCCGAATTAACTGCACTGGCAAAGCTTCCAAAAGGCAGTGGTGAACATACTTCCAGGATCGGTGATAATACACACCCAAACCATACATAACAAAGTTCATATACTGAAGTAGCCTATATTTTGTGAATTTGGCTGTTTTGAAGGCCATCTGTTCGTATATGTATTGAATATTTATTGAATATGTCAATTTTAGGGTCTCTGGTTGGTCAGCGGCTGTCTGACCACCCTGATGTTCGAAAACTGGGCTTCACAGGCTCCACTGAGATTGGCAAACAGATAATGAAAAGGTGAATGAGCATCCCTTTTTAAAATGTTGTGACTGTTTCTTCTTTTTCTTTTCAGAGTTTTGTAGATTTTGTCTTGATGCCACATTCAGGGCCACAAATTGAAAATTATACAAAGACTTTTTTGTATAAATAATATTTTTGTATGCTCACAGCATTTCTTTCATTTAAGTTAATTACAAATAGGGTTTAAATAAAAGTTGGGAATCCTAAAAATACTTGTCTGTCTTGTAGCTGTGCAGTCAGCAATGTGAAGAAGGTTTCACTTGAGCTAGGAGGGAAATCTCCTCTCATCATCTTTAATGATTGTGATCTGGACAAAGCTGTCAGAATGGTTTGTTCACCTCAGTACCATGATCATATTAAAAATACAGTCTTTGTTTATGGAAGTCATGTTGTAATCTCAGACATGTACCCTCCACAAACACTTCTTGTCTACAGGGTATGAGCTCTGTGTTCTTTAATAAGGAGAGAACTGCATTGCAGCAGGGAGACTGTTCATTGAGGAGTCTATCCATGACACTTTTGTGGAGAGAGTGGTAAGCAATAAACATACATGAAGATTTAATAGCTTCTTAAGCTGAATGTATTTTTTCACATATTAATTATGTTTGATTCCTTACCAACAGCTGAATCCCTGCTATTCTGATATTTAGTCACAACACACTTGTGACTGTGATGTGGCTTTAATATTAAATCTAAAGTATAGTCATACAATCTGGATGAGCGGTGAAACCTCTAACAAATTCAGCTCTATTAAATATAATAATCAATAATAGCTTGTTATGATTAATTATAAATATTTTGGTCAAGTTAATTGGACAGGGTTCCCACGGGTCCTTGAAATCATTGAAAGTTTGTGAATCTGAAAAACAAAATTCAAGGCCTTGGAAAGTTTTTGAAAATAGATACAGGTCCTTAAAAGTGCTTGAATTTATTTTGTGCAAGAACTTTTGTGTAAAAAATCCCTACGGTCCGCTAATGTGTTATTTCGCCAACACTTGGGACACTTGAATATTAGCCTGCTTGATTTACGTCAGTTACTCACATTTACGTGTTACATTAAGTGTTTCCCACGTGAGGTGCTTTGTTATACATTGCCATGACGTTCACACGCGCACAAAACGACTACAAGATGGTACCTCAACGTTTCACAAAATAGGCTGAAACCACTGAAACATGATGCCTGGAAAATGCAAGTTTCAAGATATTTGGAATATTTCATAATTTATTTGATCTACACTATGTTGTCCCCACATTAAGGCCTTGAATTTGAGGGTGTTGGACCTGGAAAGTCCTTGAGTGGTCCTTGAATTTGAAGTTAACCGAGGGTGGGAACCCTGATTGGATTAACTTTATGTAGATAAATAATATTTAGTTTGTCCAACAAACTCTTTTGATTATTCATTTATTCTAAGAAAAGGGTAACTTCCCTGACCACAGAAAAATAATAATTTCTTAGCATATACAGCACTTCGAGCATGTAACAAGATCAAGATCGTAAAAGAGACTTTGTCTGCAAGCAGTGAATCAGAACCAAATACATATTGTGGACAAGTTTCATTAACTAAATCACGAACATAACTAAACATACATACATGCATGCATAGGTAAAATGGTGAGTGATAGAATGGAACTGGAAGCAGGAAATGAAATTATGGAAAAGATCCATTTATCTATGAAAAGAACCATCAGCTAATCATTTTCAGAGTACTTCGTTGAATTGATACTTGCTGGGTACACAGTTCTTGAAGCTGTTGAAAATTAAAGTTGTTACTGGTTCCGTCAGTGTCACATTTTGAAGTTGCAATCGTTTTCTCCTCCGTTGGATGAAGATATGATGTACTTGCATGGCTAATTCGACTTCTGGTTGAAAGTTCTCTCTCTCCATGACCGGTTGTAAGCTTCGAAGCCTGCTTGCCAGCCCTGGGCCGAGAGCGGCCACGCAGAGCACCCAGGAGAAGGGAGAAAGTCGGAAGAGTTGATGGTTGGAGTTGCGATGAACTTCTTCTGCATCTGAATGAGAAGTTGTGCCAAACTCCTGGTGTTGTCCTAAATTCTGTTGTGGTTGAGAGAGTCCTCTCTCTCCTGAATGAGCATATGGCTGGTTGTGAGTCAAGGACTGCTGCCCTTGGGTCCTGGGGCCTGGTGCGGCCCTGCAAGAGAGCAATTTGCGCGTAGGTGAGAAGGGCCAAGAGAAGGATGGGCTTATGGACAGGCCATTTAAAGCTCTGAGAAGGTCAAAGGAAACCCCTAAGGGTTGCACTTGACCAATAAGATTTTCCAAAAGGGAGGTTCTTCGGTGGTAGGATTTATGATTTTTGTTTAAGGGTGGTCACAGTGGCGGTTCTACTTTCAATTACACCCAGGGCCAGACCCTATTCAGACGCCCCCTACCCCCTACTTTCATTTCATTTAATTGAATGAAAATCTATTAGATAGCCTAGTGACCAAAATGATCACATACAGAGAATATTGTACAAAAAGCCTAATGAAAGCTATTGAAATCAATTCACCAAGTTAATTACATTGAAGATTTGTTTTAAAGGAGTGTCTTTTATCTTACCTACTAAACTTTAAAGAAGGTTACACAAAAAAAAGGTTTTATAAAAAGATAAACCTCATATTTCAGCATTTAAATCATCTCTATAAAAAGAATGAGTCAATAAAGATACAGTACATTCCTGACATTTATAATGCACAGTAGCTTATATTTCATTATTAATAGTAAAATTCTTAATCGATTTTCCCATGGCTGTCGTTGCTATAGAACCATGCACTCATTACACTGCGCTCTCCACAACGACAAAGAAGTTTTAGTAGCTAATGTATTTCCACCACAGAAAACGCTTGCTGTAAGTTCTGCTTAAAGATTTATTTACGGAAGAAGAGAAAAAACACTCAAGTGGGTGCACGTGCACTCCCACACTGAACAGCAGGCCCGGATTAGAGGACTCTGGGCCCTGGGGCTATAGCAACACCAAGGGCCCCCTTCATCTATTGCCACTCACAGTCTTTTACCACAGACATAATATTTTATTTTTATTGTTATCTCTCTTTTGCTAACACAAAAGAAGATACTTTATATCCAGACAGTTGATGTCACCATTGACTTACATAAGAAAAGATACTTTTAAGTCAATGACTACCATAAACTGTCTGGTTACTAACACTATATAAAATATCTACTTTTCTGTTCAGCATAAGAAAGAAATTCTTTCAGTTTGAACAACATTGGGTGACAGAATTTTTATTTTTTGGATGAACTTTCCTTTTACATTTCCTTTTCTGTCTTACAGTAAATAGTCCTTTTTCTAGCTTTAGCAGAGTTCATTCCAGGGCATCCAATGTTTAGATGGTTCAGTCTTTCTTGTACCATTATTGACCGATTGAGATTTAATGAAAAGATAATTTTGAATCTGTAAAAAAAAACATTCACACTGCATTCAATTACATAAATTATATGATTGTTATTTTATTTAATAATTGATATAAAATGATATCTACTTTTTCATTGAAGGGTAGGCTACTTTGATGAAACTCAAAATCACAGTAGGTGGCGGCAATTCTTCTTAATAAGCGAGTCATTCATTCAACCGATTTTGTTCAAACAGCTGTTTGATTCATCGACGAGCAAACGAGGAGTCATTTAAAAGTAAACCATTCGTTCAAAATGCCATGATTTCAGTAACCGAATCTCCACTATCAGTTTCAGATGATTATTTCTGCTGACTGCTGTGGTTTCATTTTGGGATTTTCATCGGCAAAGTGATGATAAACTAAAACGTAACTCTAAATGTTAACTTAATGGCCTTGGATATTAGACCTTGATGTTCGTCAAAAAAAAAAAAAAAAAAAGAGCAGTAATTCTGCTGTTTTTCACCACCGAGTGAGTGGTGGGAAGAAAACACTGACATTCTGATCCAGGCTGCAATAATGATCGTGCGACTAGCCCCTATAAACATTTAAAAACGATCTCATCAGAAAACAGTTACCATCAAATAGTGCTTAACTCATTAACTTCTGCTGCTTCTCTTGCTTACCTCGCAACGTGCATGCGATCGGTGACGAATTGCCAGGAGCGTAGAGATAACGGGCTGCTGCCGCTGCACTCTTCCACGGACACCGGATGAAAGTGAACCAAAGTATTTCGTTAGTTTAGGAATTTTGCATCGCTTTCTGTCACAATTGTAGAGTTATTTTGATTCAGCGGTGAATTATGACAGTCAGGCACATTTTCCAATAACTTCTTGTTGTTTTATTATACACAGATCAACCACCTATGATTTGACAATCTCATTTTCTCCAGCCAATCACGGGCCCCCTAATCTGCGGGCCCTGGGGCTTCAGCCCCGCCTAGCCCTTATGTTAACTCCGGCCGCTGCTGAACAGATATATGGCGCGCTTCCCGTGAGCGCATAATGAGCGCGCTTCCCGTGCGCCTATTTGAAACATAGAGGATTTGAAATAACGTCCTCGAGCGCACAAAAAGACGCAATACGTGGAACTAATCAGGAGATCCCTCTGACATCGCTTCACGTGCGCATCGGCACCTTCTCAGCAAGCAGGGGCGCCATTGCAATAATTTGAAATGATAAAAAAATAGAAAACTTCGCGGCACAGAGGGATTTTTTTAACTGCTGCTCGTGCCGCCGGGCCGCCCCCCATGTGATGCCCGCCCGGGCGACTGCCCGATTCGCCCGTGCCTAGAACCGCTACTGGGTGGTCAGGCATGGGCCTTGCTGTTTGTGTCCATTTATACTCAGATAGAATAATAGTTATAGATATCGCACTGCATTCTATGAGAAGGTGATGTACACTAAAGTGTGAGTCATTATGAGGATTAATTTAATTGGAGACACAATACAGGTGGGGTAGCACTTTGACCGTTGGTTCTATCATAAAATCATACTATCAAAGACAATAGTATCAATAACACTGCACAAAATCGCTGTCACGATTAAGCCACGCACTCCCTGGATTATCACAGACTACGTTTCCCATCATGCACCTCCCTGGACTGCATTATACCAAACACCATACACCTGCAGTGTGCTGATTACACACACCTGCATCTCATTTACACACACACATATAGAGGGAATGCATTGACACGTGACTTTCCCGCCAGAACAACCCCTCAGCCTGACCGAGTGGCAAAAGATCTGCAGCGTGACTGGATCTAATAGGGGAAACTGCGGAAATGCGACTAGAATCGAACAATTTTATCAATTTAAACTAAATGTTGGACTCAATATAGTGTTATATACAACTTACTAAAGATCCAGTGATTCCATGGATATTGACATGCAGCCAGGAATCGTGTTGCCTGACATTTATTTTTGCCTGATTTCGACACTGGGGAAATAAAAGCAATATAGACCTAAACATAAAGCAAATTTGCCTGTGAACGCTTTATATAAATATAATATAGGTAGGTCTAAATCTCAGGTGATCACTTTATATCAGTGTTATATATAGCCTATATATATCATCATATCAGTCCAGCCCTAAAACTTTATATGTTTTTTTGGTCAGTGTTCATTAAAAAAACATCCAATAATGCTGAATAGTCCTGTGTGAAGTCCTGATCGGCCTCTGCCATCATTTCTAAGCGTTATCTTCCGAGTTTGATTCCTGTGTTTGACCTGTGGATTGTTTTTTGTTTGCTGACCCTTCTACTGCCTGCCCTGACCCTGGACTGTTTACTGAACTCTGATTTTCTCTGCCTGCCTTGACCCTTTGTTTGTATCTGGTTTGTCTCTGCCTTGTCTCAGTTGCCCTGTTTGCGGTTGTTGCATCCCCGCCTGTTTTGACTACTTTAATAAGATTCTGCGAATGGATCCCCTTGTGTCTGCTGCTTCAGTTACAGGTGCAGGTTCTTTTACAGATCAAGTTCGTCTGGATATGAATGCTGCAAAAGTCTGTGATGGCCTCGCTTTCTTCCAGTGACCACATTCTTTAACAGCAATAAAACCAACCTATCTGATTGTAGTCACAGTAACCAAGACCTTCAGGTCCTAGTTGGGGGATGGGACCACAGATCCCAGAATGAGTGTTAAATATTCTTTGTTAACCATAACAAACAATTGTTTCTGATTGGTCTCAGGACGTTACACCTCTTTAAAATAATTTAAACAAGTATTTGTGATGATATCATAACTCACAATTTCATAATTAAAAACTCATATCATATAACTTCATCTATGTAGGTTAGTGAAATAAAGAAGATGAAGATTGGTGATCCACTAGACCGTTCCACAGACCACGGCCCACAGAACCACAAAGCCCATCTGGACAAACTATTGGAATACTGTGAAAAAGGGGTCAAAGAAGGTGCAAGATTAGTGTGTGGAGGGAAACAAGTAAACCGTCCTGGTGAGAGGGAGTGTGTGAGCAATTGCATTAGTCTTCAGTGAGAGAAAAAAATTGCAAAGTTGCTTACGCTTTCCATCTCTATAGGTTTCTTCTTTACACCAACCGTTTTCACTCGACGTGCAGGATCACATGTATATTGCTGTTGAGGAGTCCTTTGGGCCCATCATGATCATCTCCAAATTCAATGGGTTGGTAAAAACAAGCTACTTTTACCTCTAAAATGCTGATTGTCTCACACCAGTCAATCTATAAACTCAGCTTCCAGCAATGATGAATGATATGTAGTGTATTAAACCACATACGTCATGCTTTATTTTATTTTATTGGAACATTACAAAAAGCAACATTGTAAACTGACTTCCCCAATCTCCTCATTCAGAGATGTTGACAACGTACTGCAGAGGGCTAATGCTACAGAAATATGGTTTAGCATCAGGCGTGTTTACACGCGACATCAGCAAGGCTCTGTATGTGAGTGAAAAACTTCAAGCCGGCACTGTGTTTATCAACACTTACAACAAGACAGACGTGGCAGCTCCTTTTGGTGGCTTCAAACAGTCTGGCTTTGGCAAAGATTTGGGTAAGATTGTGTGAATAATATAATTGTTTTGATACATTTGAGAAGGTATTTCTTTTTTTAAAAAAAACATTTGTATGTTGTTTTAACTGTGTATTTCTCCCCGACAGGTCAAGAAGCTCTGAATGAGTATCTGAAGACTAAGTGTGTCACCGTTGAATACTAACTGATAACATACTGGACATAATAGCCCCTTTTCCACCAAAGCATTTTGAGAGCCGGTTCGAAAGCCGGTGCCTGCACGCGAACCAGTTCTTTGTGTTTCGACAGCCAGAAAACCGGTTCTCGGCTGAGAAACTGGTTCCAAAGCGGCACCAACTCACGGACTAGAACCGTTCTTTACCACGTCATGCTTACATCGGGGGCTGGGGGCGGGTTTAGATGTGTTCTAAACATCTTTTCTGACCATCGCAAAGCCAGGAGAAACATTTGCAGAAACACGATGGAGTCTGCCTTTGTAATTGTTATGCTTGAAGTTGGCGCAAGCTTTTCTATTTTTTTTTTGAAACATTATAAGCAAAGAAGACAACAGTCACAACATAGTACAAATAAATGGAAAGAAAAAAAGACACAAGACTGGGGTACATAACTTATCAGAAAAGATTACATATGAAACGAAAAGGTTTAAAAGACTTACATATTTCAATTGTTTTTAAGCCTTCTTGGTACACGAGTTAGAGATAATCCCAAAGTAATGTACTTGCAAGTGTTTCTAGCGACGTACACAGTGACGTAACAACATCGTTCCCTGGGCGCTCTAGTCAGTGGAAAAACAAATAGGTTCTGAACAGGTTGAACCAACTCCGAACCAACTTTGAACCAGCACCAGTTCCGAACCAGTTCTTTTTTGGTGGAAAAGGGGTTATAGTGCACAAAAAAAGATGATTGCATTTTAGTGCTCTAAAGTGGCAGCTAAATTCCATTTCAGTTAAACCTTGAAATAAATTGTCATTACATTTGTTTTGTTTGTATTAACGGATGGATTGTCATTTTAGTTCAAGCAATTAGGAAAATGAAATCAAATCATGTGGTAAATTTAGTTCTCTTACGAGAGGTTCTCTCGTATTGCGTAAGCTAGCTTACGCTACGGGAAAGATTCTTCTTTGCCGAACAATTGAAGCCAAAAAATTTTTTATAATTTGTAATCATTGTCAACGCACTTCTCAGGTGCAGGACCTAGAGCGGGCTAACTAGCAGGCTCATTGGTTCGTTCCTGGGAAGTGCTCGAATCCGATCGGAGAGCGGCGCTGAACCCGCGCCCAATGAGCGGACGACGCTCGCTTACTACGTCAGAGCCCGCCGAAAGGGGCGTGGCTTGAGTGTATATAAGCGCTCTCCGTGGGTTGGAACAACGATTCATTTTGATTCAGCGATCTAATCGCCTGCCGTTGCAAGACTGAAGCCGTCGTCGTGACAAGGCACCTTCTAGCAAGCAAGAAGCCTGAAGAAGCCGGCCCCTGCCACCTTCAGCCGCCTCAGCGAGCTCAGCGCCGTCCGACGACTTCCACTTGCTCCATCACAAAAGAGCGTGAGCGTCTTTTTAAAGATGTCTCGCAATTCCTGCGGCTCATGCCGCGCACCGCTCGAAGACGGAGACCGCCACCTCATTTGCCCTCTCTGTCTCGGGCTTGAACATGCGGAACTCGCCCTCGCCGACGGAGGATGCTCTCTCTGCGAGGCGCTGACAATGTCTTCCCTGCGGGCAAGACTCCTCACCGTAAAATCCGCCCAAGCCGCGCCGCCTCTGACTTCTCCGCGGAAGAAGAAGCGCCGCTCTCAGAGGCCGCCGGAACCTGCGATGGCTGTGTGTGGGCCGCAGCCGCCGCCCCCGACCACTCTCTCTCTCCACCCGAGCTGGACCCGTTGCCACACCCATTGCCGCCGAGTGGCCGCTCTGCAGCGTCCCTCGACTCTGAGGAAGAGAAAGAGTCGCCTTCGTTGCACGCTTCTAACAGCGACGAATGGTCTTCACTGGGCTCTTCGGCGTCATGCTCCGCGGGGACCCGCTCCGGCATCGAAGAGGACCTAATGCGCCTCCTGACTCTTGCCGTCGAGCGTCTGGGCCTCGACTGGTCACCACCACCCGAGTTACCACCGAACCGGATGGATGGAAAGTACCTGCACCGGCGCCCGCCCCCGCTGGCACCCGGTCCGCTCCTTTCCTGCCTGAGCTCCACGCCGAGCTCACTGAATCGTGGAAAGCTCCTCTCTCGGCTCGGACCCGCTCTGATGTCTCCGCCTCGCTGCGCTCGGTGGACGGAGCCAGCCGAGAAGCGCCACACAGCGATGTCGTCCAGTCGAAGATCTGGTCGCCGCTCACTTGTGCTCGCCCTCCGCTGGCATGGCGATCCTCCCCTAAGCTTCCTTCTAAAGCTTGCAGAGCGTCCTCTACCTTCCACACCCGCGCCTATGCAGCCGCTGGCCAGGCCGCTGCAGCGCTGCACTCCATGTCGGTTCTCCAAGTGCTGCAATCCGACCTGCTGAGTGACATAGCGCAGAACGAGAGAGAATCAACGGCCGTGCGCTCAACGACTTAAGATGCGCTACGGACCTCTCCCTTCGCGCCACCAAAGCTGCCGCTCAAGCGCTGGGAAGATGCATGGCCATCCTCTGTGTCGCCGAGAGACACTTGTGGCTCACGCTCACGGACCTGAGCGAAGCTGAGCGCGCTGTCTTCCTCAACGCGCCCGTCTCACCCTCTGGCCTCTTCGGATCTGCCGTCACGGGCATCGTGGAACGCTTTTCTGAGGTCCAGAAAGCCACCCAGGCCATGAATTTGTTCCTGCCTCGCCGCGGTAACACTTCTGCAGGCCGCTCTCGTGAGCCCCCTGCCAGAACGCCTCGACAGCGCCGCCCGCAGCAAGCTCAGGCCCATCCCCAGCACAGGCAGAGCGGCCGCCCTCGCCCTCGCTCTCGCTCCGACAGCCGACGCAGACAGGCTCCCCAAGCGCCCCGCACCAAGGTCACGCTGAAGCCTGATCAGCAGAAGTCCGCCTAGCACTTCTGGGGAAAAGACGGCTACTTTCCGCCGCGGCCGGACCGCCGTCAAAGTTTCACCCTCTGTTAGTCCCCGAACCTTCGCCGACTGCAGCAGCGAATCTCGCCGAGAACAAGCCGGTGACTCGACCCGCTTGCGAGCGACAAACAGCCGTTTTCACGGCTACCCAGAGAGTTCACATAAAGAGCATAAAAGCCTCAAGTGTAAAAAATGTGACCACAAGCACGTGTTCACTCACACTTTCTCCCGTGCCCCCCACAGAGCTCACTCCCACTCAGCGGCCTCCGTCCGCTCGAGTAGCAGAAAGCATAAGCACGCCCTCAAGCAGCGCGTGTCCCCCTCTGCTCGCTCTGTATCACGGCCCATAAGCTCCTCTCTGAGTGCAAATCCCGTTGCCACACACAGTTTACACGAGCCCACACACAGTGTCCAGCCCGTTACATGCAGCAACCGGGACAGCACGGCCATTCAGCCTCTAGCAATATGCTTCAAAGCGTGGGAAGCCATTCCCGGCATATCCCCGTGGGTACTAAGCATTATAAAAGACGGCTACCAGTTACAGTTTCGCCGCCGCCCGCGCGTTCCCGCGCCCGGCCCCTTTCTGTGGTCAGCCCAGCTGCCGCGAGCACGCTCCGCACAGAAATATCGAAACTGTTAACAAAAGGCGCGATAGAGAGAGTCCCTCCACCTATAACCGAGCCGGGGTTTTACGGCCGTTATTTTCTGGTCCCCAAGAAAGACGGCGGCCTCAGGCCGATTCTAGACCTCAGATTTCTGAACAAAGCTCTCATGACGAGATCATTCAGAATGCTGACGGTCAGGAAACTCCTCGCACACGTGCGCCAGGGGGATTGGTTCATCTCCCTAGATCTGAAAGACGCTTACTTTCAGATTCAAATACACCCTCGTCACAGGCAGTTTTTACGCTTCGCCTTCGAGGGCCAGGTTTATCGATACGCCGTTCTCCCGTTCGGCCTTTCCCTGAGCGCCACGCACGTTCACGAAATGTATGGACGCAGCGCTCGCCCCTTCGAACCCAGGGGATGCGCATATTGAATTATTTGGACGATTGGCTGATACTAGCACGTTCCAAAACAGAGCTTCTGTCGCACCGTACAGCTCTTCTCGCTCATCTGGAAACGCTGGGCCTCTCTGTCAACTGGACAAAGAGCGTTCTCCAGCCCAGTCAAACTATCTCTTTTCTGGGGATAGACCTGGACTCTACCACTATGAAAGCACGCTTATCCGCTCAGCGCACACGCCGCTTGCAGCGTTTAGCCGCTTCGTTCCAGATGAATACCCGCGTTCCGGTGAAAACCTTTCAGAGAATGCTGGGTCACATGGCCTCAGCTGCAGCCGTACTACAGCTAGGTCTTTTACATATGCGCCCCCTTCAATTCTGGCTAAAGACCCGTGTACCCCGCCGCGAGTGGACCACGGGCCGCCAGCTAATCAGAGTCACTCAGGCATGCATTTCTGCACTGCAGCCTTGGACGGTGACCGATTGGTTTCGACGGGGCGTCACGATGGGGACCTTCTCTCACCGGAAGGTAATCTCGACAGACGCATCCAACACAGGCTGGGGTGCGGTCTGCGAGGGCTCACCGGCCTCTGGCCGATGGTCGGATCGGGAGACCCCATTTCACATAAACTGTCTCGAGATGCTCGCGGTTCGAGTATGCACTGTTGCAGTTCCTCCCGCGCATCCAGGGTCACCACGTCCTGATTCGTTCAGACAACATGACAGTGGTATCCTACATCAACCGTCAGGGCGGGGTCAGATCCAGGAATCTTTTCCTGCTGACACGCCGCATTCTAGTTTGGTCCCAGAGTCATCTGCTCTCGCTCAGAGCGACGCATGTCCCGGGACACCTAAACGACGGTCCAGACATTCTATCCAGGAACCTTCTCTCTCCAGGAGAATGGTCCCTGAACCCTCTTACAGTCCAGTCACTGTGGCGCCTCTTTGGCAGAGCGGAGATAGATCTCTTCGCGACAGAAGAGAACTCGCACTGTCCGATATTCTTCTCGAAGAACGAGGACGCGTTAGCGCTAGAATGGCCATACCGCCCGCTCTATGCCTTCCCTCCCATCTCCCTGCTACCGCAGGTCATTCAGAGAATCAGGGAATTTCGCCACCCGGTGCTCCTCATAGCCCCGCGTTGGGAGAATCAGATTTGGTACCCGGAACTCACACAGCTGTCTCAGACAGCCCCGTGGCCCATCCCGGTCAGAGCAGATCTCCTCTCTCAAGCCCGCGGCACAATCTGGCATCCCCACCCGCAGCGCTGGGCGCTTCATGCATGGGTGACCAACGATTACACGTTGATTTGCCAGAGGGAGTCTTGAACACGATCAAACACGCTAGAGCGGCATCTACCAGAAAGCTCTATGCGGCTAAATGGTCTGTGTTTTCAAAATGGTGCACCGAAAAGAATTTGGACCCCTTTAAGTGTGAGGTCTCTTCTTTGCTTTCCTTCCTTCAAGATATGCTGGACAAGGGCAGAACCCCATCCACCCTGAAGGTTTATGTGGCAGCCGTCGCGGCCTTCGTTGGTCCCCGACGCGCCCAGTCTATTGGCAAAGACGAGCTGGTTATCCGCTTCCTCAGGGGAGCCAGGAGGATGAACCCCCTCGCCCCCTCGGTGCCGGTTTGGGACCTTTCAATAGTCCTCGAGGCCTTGAAAGCCCCCCCTTCGAACCGCTCGAGTCTATTGACCTCAAATATCTCTCCCTAAAAGCCGTTTTTCTGATCGCTCTTGCCTCAGTTAAACGGTGGGCGACATTCACGCGCTCTCTTCGAACGCGTCGTGTCTCGAGTTTGGCCCTAACGACTCCGTCGTCATTCTCAAACCCAGACACGGATATGTGCCTAAGGCGATTGGCACCCCATTTAGAGCACAGGTGATATCCCTATCGGCTCTGCCCACCTCTGATAGCGAGCCCAATGCCAACCTCCTCTGCCCGGTCCGGGCGCTGAGAGCGTACATTACACGCGCTGCCACGTTCAGACGATCTGAGCAGCTGTTTGTGGCGTTTGGGGGACGCACAAAAGGCTTGGCCGCTTCTAAACAAACACTATCCAGATGGATAGTAGACGCTATCGCCTCCGCCTATGCGGCTAAAAATCTGCCTTGCCCGCTCGACGTCAGGGCTCACTCCACTCGAGGCATGGCCTCCTCGTGGGCTTGGTCCTGTGGTATTTCTATTCATGATATCTGTGTGGCCGCGGGCTGGGCTTCCCCGTCCACCTTTATCAGATTTTATAACTTGGAAGTACCGGCTTTACAGGCTAAATTACTAGCGGTCTAACCCGCTGCAGCGTCTAGCCACGCTTTATGGGGAATCCTTCAACCGGCTAGCCCCTTGATCTTCCCCTCCATTCTATGGAAACTTCCTATACTATGGCCCGCTATGCCAGCCGCCTCTTAGGCCTCATATTCTTATATAAACGGCTTCTGCCCTTTATTATTATTTCTCCACTATTGCTCCCTCCACCCTCCCGGGGATGCTTGTGGTGACTGACCGGGCACGGCGTTGACCAGGGGTTCCCGTAGCGTAAGCTCAGCTACGCAATACGAGAGAACCTCTCGTAAGAGAACGAATCGGTTACCTAACGTAACCTCGGTTCTCTCTAGATGAGGGAACGAGTATTGCGTTCCCGGCCGTGCCCGCTCTAACAGCGATTCGCTTCATCACTATAAATCGTTGTTCCAACCCACGGAGAGCGCTTATATACACTCAAGCCACGCCCCTTTCGGCGGGCTCTGACGTGATGAGCGAGCGTCGTCCGCTCATTGGGCGCGGGTTCAGCGCGCTCTCCGATTGGTTTGAGCACTTCCCAGGAACGAACCAATGAGCCTGCTAGTTAGCCCGCTCTAGGTCCTGCACCTGAGAAGTGCGTTGACAATGATTACAAATTATAAAAATTTTTGGCTTTAATTGTTCGGCAAAGAAGAATCTTTCCCGTAGCGTAAGCTAGCTTTACGCAATACTCGTTCCCTCATCTAGAGAGAATCCGAGGTCTATCGATAAGTTACCGTTTGTTTTACATGGTATCTGTAAATGTCTAACTGTACATAAGCTCAGAGAAAGTCATTTCCATACAACAGATTTTTTTCACTTATGATACATCACTTTGTCATTTGTTTTGAGAAAGTTTGTAATAGGTTAAAAGACTGAAATAATGTGTGACTAGTTATCAAAACAATTTCAGGTAAACCTATCTGACACTGTTATTTACTGCACTGATACTGTTTGATTGGTTTAAAGATTTTATATTGATCTTAAGATTTATATTGAATCCTTTAGAATCCAGACCTCTACCATTATTTTGTCTTCTTTATAAACATTATACAAGCATGTGCCACAAAAGAATAAAATCTGTCCAGTATTGCCATATTACATTCTTTTGAGTGTTTTATTCATGTGTATTTGTGACTATATATAAAAAAAGTACTGTAACAGAGCCAGATCCAACATCACAATAACGTAAGTTTTCATTTTAACAGTTTTTTGGGCTGTAGAATTTTTCATTATTCATTATTATATTCATTATTTCAGATTCATTATTATTTTTGACTATTGGTTATTCAAAGTAAAAGTTATTACACATTAACAAAGTTATGTTTATTATTTTTCAATAATTATTCATAAGTTAATATAGAATTGAATAGAATAAACGCATTGTTGTAAACACAATTTAGAGTGTAGGTGGAGTGTGATTATTATTGTTTTTTTGGGGGTATTCTATAAGCTCCAAAATGAATTATTGCTGTTTCTATAGTATGAAGCACCTTCATTTAAGTCACCATGAACTGGAAGTTGCAACTGACTTGGTTGGACCCTTTTTACAGACTCTGATGAACATGGTTTAATGATCAGCATCATCAATTCTTCAAGGTTTGTTTTATGTATGTAAATTTATGACACTACAATTTATATTATATTACATATGCAGCAAATTACAAGAAACTAGTTAAAAGGAACATCTTTAGCTTTTTTGGACTTCAGCTTATTCACCATATCCCTCAGAGTTAGATAAGTCCATCCATAACTTTTTCATCTCTGTGCGTGCTGTAACTCTGTTTGATGCACCCATCATGAGCCTAGCTTAGCACAAAGACTGTGATGTAAATGGCTACGGCTAGCATACTAATCCTAATAAGTAACAAAATAACGCAAACTTTTTCCTATTTACATGTGATTTGTATAGTCTCAGAGTGTACAAATAACAAGGTCATATGAGACATAGCCATCTTTTAACTATTGAAATATTGGGAACTCATAATCTCAGAAGGCAGCACTGCTTCTTGGGCGGAGTGATAACCGCAGCACCTGAGACGCACCGTAGCAGTGCTTCGCCTTCTGAGAAATATACTTCCCAATATTTATACAGTTAAAAGATATCTGTCTCATATTACCTTGTTATTTGTACACTCTGTGACTATACAAATCACAACATGTAAATAGGAGAATTCTTTGCGTTATTTTGTCTCTTATTGGGATTATGCTAGCTGGAGCCATTTACATCCAGTATTTGTGCTACAGCTAGGCTCAGCGGTGGCTGCGTCAGATAGAGCTACAGCACGCACGTAGATGAAAAAGCTATGTATTGACTTATCTAATTCTGGGGGATACGGTGAATAAGGTAAAATCCAAAAAAGTTGGAGTGTTCCTTTAACACTGTGTGGGTGTTTTTATTACAGTGGCTGTGGGAGTGATGGGAAAATTGACATCTTTCTCTTTACTGACTGCTGTTATCAATCACAATTTTGAAAGTGGTGATATTTTGAAGTTTAATTTTGAAGTTGTGGTATCTCGGGTCACAGGCTGGTACACCCTGGGCAGATTGCCAGTCACATATGGCTCACACAGACACAAACACATTTTGCACTCATATTCACACTCCATACAATTTAGAGTCTAATACATATGCTGCATGTTTTAGGATTGTTTGGGAAATTGGAGCACACAGAGGAAACCTACAGTTCATGTCTTGTAGGACCAAACAATACTGCATAATTGTAATTTAGTTTAATCAAACAGGATGTAGCAATACACCTGTGTCAAATGTTATTGAAATATTAGTATTTGTTACACGTCAATGTACTTGTCACACGTTAACGGAACACCGCTGTAACATGGTATGTGACTTTTCACTGTGCAGTTGACTGTTACAACTGTTTGTGGTTAAAGAATTAGAAACGGCTGTGTCCGAAATCGCTCACTCATTCACTAATCCCTAGTGTATGGCAGTGGTTCCCAACCATGTTCCTCGATGCTCCCCAAGCCCCAACACATTTGCATGTCTCCTTTGTCAGACACACTCATTTCAGATCTTTGAGTCACTAGGAATGAGCTGATGACCTGAATCAGGTGTGACTGAGGAGACAAGCAAAATGTGTTGTGAGACTCCATGTGGTTGGGAATCTATATGGTTATCTATGGCATGTGGACTCTATATCAGCAAGCAGTAAATAATCAACCCTGTGTCCCAATGTCCATAATAGAAAAAACTTCAAAACATGGCAGATAAACGATTACATAAAAAACCCTACCTTCAGTGATAAACGAATATTTTAAATAATCTTGATAATCTCTTCCTTACAGTGTTGTGAGCCACAAATTAAAACACTTAGCTGTAAAACACATTAAATTGAGTTAATGCCTCCACTATATTTAAATAATGATAAATAATAATATAAAACACAATTTACCTAATTTATTTAATTTCAAATTTCATTTAGTTTTGTATCGTTATATAATCAAGTAACGTTAATGATAAAAGAGTAAAAACTAAAACCAGCGTGAAATAAATGATAAAGCATCTTTCGGAAACTAAACGAGGGAACGAATGTAGCAAATGATTTCGTTTACTCAGAATTTAGGACACCACAAAATGGCCGACACCCTATATAGGGCACTATTTAGTGGATATGAGATCGGTTTCGGACACGGCAACAGTACGGTATTATCTTCTGTTGTGACAGCTATAAAACAGTTTTGAAATTATTTTATATTAATCTAAACTTGACGAACGAATTTCGTAGTCATCCAAAGCGCCATTAATTTGGATAAGCCTTCTTTAGATATTCAAATCCGTTAGGTTCACCATTGTTTTTACCTATGGTTTACAGTCTATGGTTTTTACGCACTTACGCGAATTCATCGTCACACTACGCAGTTTTCGTTGCGTTGTTGTGTACTTTCATAAAATCCCTACGCACAAAATTCTACGACGTTAAACGGGGCGGTTCCAGTTGCTTAGTGGCAGACGACATTTTACTGAAACCAGTACGCACGAAGATGTTGTTTGTCTAACTCAAAGCTGGTATATTTTTCGCAGGTGTGTTGTTTGTAAAAGACTTTTTTCATGCTGTAAGGAGATACGTGCAGTTTTTACACACTAACGTTCACTTGCTATCAGAAAAATAAATTTCTACAAACCAGGTAAGACACCAGGACCAGCCTTTTCGTTTCGTTCTGGAGGAAAATGTGATTATTCTCAATTATGCTGGGGTTTTACTTTAACTTACTGTAGGGTAAAGAAAATGAGAGGAAGTAACTCGTATGGAGACCGAGACAGAGATCGAGGACGGGACAGAGGGTGAGCCATTATATTTAATTGATGTTTGTTTATTTGTGTGTTTTAAAACATTTAATAACATCAGTTTAGTTAGATATTAGGTCATTCATATTTTGGGTTTAGTTAACAGATTTAAGTTGGTTAACTTGTCTATAGTACACACTTATCTCAAACAGTGCTGATAACTGCCAGTAAAAGGATTCAAAGTTAAAGAAATCGATGTATCCCTCACAGGGCTCGCTTTGGATCAAGTCAGTTGTCCAACCTCCACCTAAGAAGTTTGGGAATCCAGGAGATCGGCTGAGGAAAAAGAAATGGGACCTAGACCAGCTGCCCAAATTTGAGAAGAACTTCTACAGCGAACACCCAGAGGTTCAACACATGAGTCAGAGTTAGAAATAACTGAATAAAAATAATAATCATAATAAGAAAAAGAAAAAACGTTGAGTCTGAAATGGGTTTCCGTAGTCAACAAGGTTTTTCCTCTAATAAATTGATATGTTGTTTTGGTTAATCAATATAGCGAATTTTTCTGGTCTACCATTTTCTGATTGTATTAATATTTATCTTTTGTATATTAATTAGTATGATGTTGAAGAATATCGCAAGAGGAAAGAGATAACCGTCAGAGGCTCCGGCTGTTCCAAAGCCTGTCACCAAATTCCATCAAGCTCAGTTCCCTCGTGAGTTTAATTCACATGAGTGTGTTGACATTTTTTTTTTTTCATCCCGTGATGGAAACACACATACTAATATAATTTCTTCCTCTTGTATTATTTTCTGCTAGTGATGGGTCAATGATTCATTTTGAACAAATCTTTTATACGACTCTGGAATAATGAGTTGTCTTATTCATATTTTGTTTGCTGTGCATGCACATCATCACAACATCCTTTTGTTTGTTTGTAACTAACATGAAAACTGCAAAGGCCCATACAGGAAACCGAGGGTCAGGAATCTGGTCTTGTAGAGCAGTGGTTGCGTATAAGAATATTGAATATTGTTTCTGTGTTTTTTTTTTTAAGAATATGTGATGGAAGTGCTGCTGCAGCATAACTTTAAGGAGCCCACTGCTATCCAGGCTCAAGGTTTTCCTTTGGCTCTCAGTGGCAGGGACATGGTGGGCATCGCACAGACTGGCTCTGGAAAAACACTGTCTGTAAGAGACCTACATCTACAACCAACAGCCAGCAAAAACACAGATACTTGAATACCCATTCCAAGTATACTCATGTCATGTTTACTTATTTCAATGTTGTCCACAGTATCTGTTGCCTGCCATAGTGCACATTAACCATCAGCCATACCCAGAGAGAGGGGATGGGCCCATCGTAAGTTGACAAACAACTTTTACCACAATAAGTAGAATCAGGCACTGATTTAAGAATCAGAATGGTGTACTGTTGTTGATGATGCACTCTACAATTGTCAAAATGAATCCATAGTGCTTTGTTAGTACATTCTTCAATCCTGCCGTTTCCTGCTTTCTGTTCTGTTCAGTGTCTTGTGTTGGCACCGACACGTGAATTAGCCCAGCAGGTGCAGCAAGTGGCTTATGACTTTGGCAAATCATCCCGAATCAAGAGTACCTGTGTTTATGGTGGAGCTCCTAAAGGTCCACAGATCAGAGATTTAGAAAGAGGTATGGAAACTGACCAACATCTACAACACACTAACAAAATGTGATTAAATAAATATATATATATATATATATATATATATATATATATATATATATATATATATAAAATCATGATTATTCTGAGAACATTTTATTATTCATTTAATTCCTATGAACCAAGTCTATCCAAGACACTGAAAGAGTGATAATAGCAAGCTCACTGATGTCATGAGCTGCATGTTTGTAAAAGAACACAGTACCATGCTTTACCCTTAAACATGCAGTGTTGTCAGGCTATAAATGTATGTAATTAAATCGCAGTGTTTGCCAGTAATTATGACTTTATGGTGCCATTTATGTTTGAAAATGCTTATTGCATTTATAGAGCTTTAAAGGCTGTTCACCTTAAAATGAAAATTAAAGTCATAACTGTCTGTGGTGTTATTCCAATGCATTATGCGGTTCTTTCTTTTATGGATCACAAAAGGAGAATTTTTAAAAAATGTCCCACTCTATGCTCATCATATAAATAGCAGTGAAAAGTGACTAGCATCAAGCTTTAAAAAAAAAGATTCAAAAGTATCACTGAATGATCTCATGCAACACGTATTACATATTCCAGGGCTCCAGACTAACTTTTCTTTTTTGTGGTTGAACTGGTGCTACCAACTTTCTCAGTTGGTCGCACTAGCATTTGATTTGGTCACACTTTTTTTTCTTTTTGCTACATGCCATGGAATTAATCAATGCATGCTGATGAATAGTGGTTTTAATGGACCAAAGCTAGCAAAGGCTTTCTGGGTTGCAGCATAAATACCTGTAATATATTAATTATCATTGCCAGTTTTGCAGGATTTTCATGGATTTTGGACAGTAATTTTAATCTGTAATTTTAAGCATTTTAAATTTGAATTATATACTATCTATCCATCCATCCATCCATCCATCCATCCATCCACCCACCCATCCATCCATCCATCCACCCACCCATCCGATCCATCCATCCATCCATCCGATCCATCCATCCATCTATCTGATCATCTATCTATCTGATCATCTTTCTATCTTTTAAAAATCATTAAACATTCAAATGTATGCATTACATTTTAAAAGATTAGAGTATTATAATAAACTAATACAGATTTTTCATTATCAAAGTTCATAGTTGTAACAAAAATCAGAAATCTCACACTTCTTACCTTCTGCACTTTATAATAATTTCCTTTTCCTCAGTCAAGCGATTACTCTCATCTAACCGCTGAAAAGACGTAGGAAGGGGCACGCTGTTTTGTGAGACATTTTCATTTTTATATGCCTTAATTCGTAATTAGCTTGTTCCACCATCAGTGTGCAATGCCTGTGACATCTACGTTCGTCAGTAAATAAACTGCACGTGTCTTGCGGTAGAACACTGTAGCCGAAGCTACTTCTCTCCATTAATGTCTATCTATGGCCAGTCACGCAGGCACTGGGCAACTCCGCATCCGAGTCGACCCCGGGATAAAATAGTCTGAATATAAACACTTATTATAGGCGTACCGTAGTGATTCAGGATAAGTCAAAAACACGGTTTGGAAAATGGTTTCATGATGTAGCCTACTAGTTCATTCTGAACGGACTGCAGCAGCTGATACAACGGCGTTCTGTTGCGCGAGCGTCCACTCGCACATATGCAACCACATATAATTTTAACTCGCATATTCTCAAAAAATGGTTGCATACGCAACCAATTTGGTCGCAGTCTGGAACCCTGTTTTCCAAGTGCTTTGGGGGTAGATGATAGGGGTTTTGAAAATATACAATATATTAACAAAAATGTGAACTTTGGCCGTTTAGTTGGGGAGCCAAAGTCTCAAAGAGAGAGAGAGTTTCAAACAATTATAACATACCAGTGATTGTTAACAGTTCAATGGAAGTTACTCCCATAAGTCATGCAAAGCGTCATGGGGTGTAGAAAAAAGTTGGATTGAGTTGTGGTTCTCAACCTTTTTCCTGGACTAGTGTCCATATATATAACTTAATATTTTTTGATTAATAGAGCAGGAATAGTTAAGAGCTTTTCTTTCAATTAACTTTGTTTGACCTCCTAAAGGTGTTGAAATCTGCATTGCCACACCTGGCCGTTTGATCGACTTCCTGGAGGTAGGAAAAACCAACCTGCGCCGTTGCACCTACCTGGTGCTAGATGAGGCTGATCGTATGTTGGACATGGGTTTTGAACCCCAAATCCGCAAAATTCTTGACCAAATTAGAGTAAGTTCTGTCCTTTTGTGAAACAGTCTCCAGTGTTCATTTGAAACAGAATTAGACAGTTTATGGATGTTAACATTACACACACAGCAATGTTAGACTGAGAATCTTAATCAGCAATGATTATGCACTCAAAAATTGTCCTGGTCTGTGTTTAAGATTGCTACCCTTGCTTTCCTCTGAATACATATCAAACTCAATCTTTTATGTTTGCTGCTGTTCCTGTTTCCTTTAGCCTGACAGACAGACTCTCATGTGGAGTGCTACCTGGCCTAAAGAAGTGCGTCAGCTGGCTGAAGATTTCCTCCATGACTATGTCCAAATCAATATAGGAGCTCTAGAACTAAGCGCAAACCACAACATCCTGCAGATAGTGGATGTCTGCATGGAAAATGAAAAAGACAACAAGTAAGCTGAAGTATTGGATATGAAATTTATTGAGCTTTTATTATAGTCCATTTGTGTTGGTCTACTTTCCCATTTGTCTGTATAAATCAAGATGAAAATGTTTTAAAGAAATGTTTGTGCTCAAAGGCTGATTCAGCTGATGGAGGAAATCATGGCTGAAAAGGAGAACAAAACCATCATCTTTGTCGAGACAAAGAAACGTTGTGATGAACTGACTCGCAGGATGCGAAGAGATGGGTGAGAGACCTTTATAATCTCTCTGAACAGTTTTTATAAAATCATATAGTATGCTGATGCAATGTGTGTTCTGTCTTCATCCAGGTGGCCTGCAATGTGTATTCATGGTGACAAAAGCCAACCAGAGAGGGACTGGGTGCTAACAGGTGCATTTTTTTAAGCTTCACATTTTATTAAAGCATGTTATCACATTTTTCCTGACAGTTCTCACTTTGTTGTGCTGTGTGTTATGTATTTCCAGAGTTCCGCAGTGGAAAAGCTCCAATTTTGATCGCTACTGACGTTGCCTCACGGGGTCTGGGTATCTGTCTGATACTTGATACTTATTCAGAACCATTTCTATTTTTTTTTGTCTAAAATTCTAAACAGAGTGATTATCTGACTAAATAATGCAGATAATATAGAGACAACACTTTGACATGCACAACACTGACCCATACGGTCACATAATTGTGGAATGTTCAGTGACGTCTCAAACTTTGTGCCCATAGAGATGCACTGGTTAAGCAGATGTCATTCTCACACAGGGCTGCAAACTGCTCATCTTTTTTTTTTTTTTTTTTTTTTTGAGAAATTTGAAATGTGGGACATGAAAACTTGAGTATAATAGCTTTAACCTAAAATACATTAAATCATTCAAATTAATTGAAATGTTTGTTAGAAACGTATTCTTTCATGAGAAATTCCCACTGAATCATGTCCTCGGATATGTAATTGTTTGACATTTTTCACACCTTAGGAGTTTGCATCCCTGCAAACAGCTAATGCGAAGTGCTTTTTCAAGTTATTATGCTATTATGTCAGACAGACACCTAAATGTTGATCGATAAATAAGCGCACTAATGTCATACCTTATTGGTAACAGTGAAACTTGGTCATTGCACACAGCCAGGTCCCATGTCCCTTAGAGTGTTCTCACACTTGTTGAAAAAAAGATACCTTTTTGTTTTAATTGGATCAAACTGGTCAAGTGTTTTTAATTTTTTTATATATATATTAAGTGAAAAGTATAGACATAAAAATAAAATATGACAAATATATCAAGCCTCACTCTGGGGAAATTTAGAGAGGGTGAAGGAGTGAGATGAATGGCCATGCTATTCATTTTCTAAGAGAATTGAGGGTTTCAATCAATGTGTGACTTTTGGTAATGCAATGAAATTAGCCTTAAGTAGAACTCAACTTACTAAAAATGAACTGATCCTGATACTACAGATGTATAGTCATCAGTAGGAATTCTACATCAGCACAACCACACAGAGATTTGGCAACATCCAGTTATTTAATCTGTATCAGTGTGAACGCCCCTTTTACTTTTTGTCCAGTTGATGAACAGAGAACAGTTTTGTGTACTTGAAGAGTCTATTTCATTTTCTACATTCTACTTCATCTTGTGCATCTAGTGGACCTTTCTTTTTTTTAACCGCTTAAATCGCTTTTGCATGTGCTGTTGTCTGCTCACAAGTCTCCTCAGATGTGCACAGACATCTGTGGATTGTGCCGAGCAGGAAAATTGTCATATGGCCTGCCCACAATATGAAAGTGGAATGTAAATGGTAAAAGTGGAATGTGAAAAAAAAAATATGCTTTCAGAATAAGAGTTGTCAAGACTTTAGGAGGAGGATCGACATTAATAACAGTTTTTAGCCTAAATTTATATCTATAGTTTCAACAGCTAGAAAACAGTACCTAGAGTTCTACTATTTGTTTAGGAATATTTCGGTTCAGACCTTAATGGCTTCTCCTCTTTACAGTGGGGACATTAGGTTTGAGCTTTTTACTCTCTTTCTCTCTCTGTCTTTCTCTATCTCCTCCCTGTCCTTTCCTCTCTTATGTATTTTGCTCGAAAACAAGTGAAGGCTGGGAAGAAAAGAGATTTATTGATGTGTTGTCAAGTTCACATTTAATGGTAAAAAGGACTCTGGGCTGACGGTGACTGACTGGTGGACTGCTTCGTCAGTTTCCAAATTCCACAAGCAAGCTGTTCCAAACATGATAAACTTGTGCTGTCTGTTTCTTGTTACTAATGTAAAAATCCTCGCACATGTGGGGCTCACCGGCTCGCTGTTGACCCTACCACGGATCTAGGGGAGCTGCTATCCATCCCTCCTCTTCCCTGGGTCCTAATGCCAGTCTCCTCCCTGAACAAATTGTGTACAAGAGTCCTGTTATCTAACTTTTTTTTTTGCAAAACTTCTTTCTGGACTCATTCATGTCTGGATGAACAAAGACATCACAAAGATATTAGCAATTGCTCATTTGTTTTGTCTGGGTATGTTTGGGTTATTCTAGAGAGTCTTACACTATTATTGTTCTTTTTCCCCTTCAGGATTTTTGACTTCCTAACTGCCAGCCCAGACATGCTGTGCTAAATTGACACAGTGGCCTCCCTCTACCATGTTACCAGACACTAGCACAGGGCTTGATATGGATCAAACTCTCCTCAGCTGCGGCCCTATTTATCTAGTCTTATGGGCTTGTGGCATTGACTAGCTTACTTTTCTTGTTTTTTTTCTTCAAAATCTGGATTGACCATTAAAAAAAATCTCGAAGGAATACTATGGCCCCTCAGGGTTCTGTTAGATTCCAGGAAAGTCTGCCCCTAAGATAGATTTGAGGCTGAATGGCCCACAGAGTTCTAGGAGGGAGGAGAGAAAAAGTTAAGAATGCTGGATACAGTCCGGTGCCGGTTTGTGGAGGCCCTACAACCCAGCGAGAGAGAGAGAACTGGGGCAGAGCCGGTTCTGCTCCCGCCTGGAGTTGCTGGGGCAGGGCCGAGGGTGAAGGGGGGCAGCTCAACGCGTGAGCCCACATTAACCTCTTCCTCTTGGGCCGCTCCACGGGACCCAGGACTGATCCCAGCCAAGAATAACCTAACCTAGGGTAAGTACCTGATCATGCCCTAGTCACTGCCCCTGTTCATGAGAACTGTTTCCATAGTGTGGCAAATGTCCTTTAAGTTTGTTTGAATGGGTGTGGTAAGTGCCATGGTATATTAGGTCATTATTATACATGACATGTATTTCCATATTCACGCGTTGCATACTTTAGATATTTTAAATAGCATAAACTATCATTGTCATTTTCCAAAAGGAGACTGTTTTCTTTTAGGGTCAATAGCAGTGTTGTTAGAGCCCCTTTTAATCTGTAATAAGAAACAGACTTTTAAGATGTGTCAAAAAAAAAAACCTTCACCTTATGTATAATGAACTCTTGACATTTCCCCTCTTTAATACTCCCTCAAGTATTGCTGGTTACTAATAGTCTTAAATATAAACTGAATCATATTGTTAATTTACATAATGTTCATGTAATACTTAAAATACTAAAGATTAGATTAATCATTTATATTGGTGAGTACTCAAAGTTTTTATTTTACTGTATAGTGTTGGTCTCCTTAAAGCCGGTTTTTCACTAGTCTACTGAAAACAGTCATTTTAAAAAGATGGTCACAAACTATTCCACTCAGTGCTTTCACACTTGCACTTTTTTGTGCATACCCGGTTTTGTTTGACGTCAGTGTTCGTTTGGATGATGTGAATACTGTTTTCCAAAATCTGGGACCATTGGAAATTGACTGAAAAATCCAGTAGAACCTCATTGCAGTACACAAGATCCAGGGGGCGGAGTTGGATCCAGATCTAAGGGTTGAGATGGGTAGGATTAGGGGTGTGGTTAGGTATCAGAGGCTGGAGATGGGTAGGGGTGTGGTTCAGGGATCCAGGGGGTGGAGATGGGTAGGTTTAGGGGTGGGGTTAGGGATCAGGGGGTGGAGATGGGTAGGTTTAGGTATATGTAAGATGGGAGGAGTTGGATCTGGATCTCTGGATTTTGTGTTTGTGCACTGAGGACCATCTCGAAAAATCGGCTAGTGAGATTCCTGTCTTTAGGTTGAATGAAGACAGAGCTTTATCTGAATGATTAATATCATAGTGATGCACTGAAATTTCAGCGACCGAAATTCAGTTTTGGAGGTAAGAATTCATTGACTGAAAGGATGTTGTTTAATTAGCACTGGTGCACAGTTTAAATGAATCCATTGTTTATTTTGTGTACACAGCAGTTGAATAAGCTTTTACTTGGGCTGGCAAGACAATGTAAATGTCTAGTTTTTAATTTTGATGGCCTTTCATTTTGATAGACTTTCATGATCATCAATCATTTCCATTGATACATGAGCAAAACTTCACTAAATATTTGTAGTGCACATACAAATTAAATAATCACAGTAACTTTTGTGCTTTATTATTTTTGTATATAGTCTGAGCTTTCAAATTCTGTCAAGTTTGACAAAATTCAACAGTAAATGTCCTTTCAATGTGAACTGATAAAAAAAAATCATTTTGATGCATCACTAATTTTTAATATATATATATATATATATATATATATTGACACCTGGATGACTGTTGATGACCGCATACTTAAAAACGGCAAAAAAAATAAATAAATCTGTGCCAACTGGCTTAGCTTTATTATTGATAGATAAACTTACTCCAAAGCCATGCCTGTAAAATCCATGATGAGATCCCAAACACAGATGAGTGAATAATTCCAGTACTGCTGTTGCCGTGAACTACTAGGCAATGGTCAATTCCTTCTGTCTGCCTCACTAATTTCTACCTTTTTTCTTTCTCCATAAATTACTTTGTCCCCATGAAGATGTGGAGGATGTTAAGTTTGTCATCAATTATGACTATCCAAACTCTTCTGAGGATTATGTTCATCGCATTGGGCGCACAGCCCGTAGCACCAACAAAGGTACAGCCTACACCTTCTTCACACCTGGGAACCTTCGGCAGGCTCGTGATCTGGTCCGTGTTCTTGAGGAGGCTAGACAGGCCATCAACCCCAAACTACTGCAGCTGGTGGACACAGGCCGTGGGGGAGGTGGAGGTGAGAGTTGAGATGAGCTGCAGTTGGGCAGGCATATTTTAGTTTGTCCTTCAGAATGTAAAATCTAATTCTCCCAGTCTAGTTTGGCACCATTTAGATATTTTTCACATTTCAAATTCTCGTATCTCAAGCCTAATTTCTGGCCTCTCACTGGTTACTTCCATAGGTGGGAGGATGCGTTATCGTGGCAACAACTCCAGCTCAAATAACCCCAACATGATGTACCAGGACGAATGTGATCAGCGTATGAGCTCTGCATCGGGAGAAAAGGGCAGCCGCAGCAACAACTTTAGCCACGATGGAAGGTCAGGTGGGAGCAGCCGAGGCGACCGTTTCTCCTCTTCTTCTTCTTACAGAGATCGCAGTCAGGGATGGACAGAAAACAGCTACAACTCAGGGACCCTCCTCACAACAGTGAAGGAGGTGACCAATACCAGAGCTATGGGGGTGGAGGAGGGGGCAGTATGGCTCCAGAGGGGGAGGTTCACATCCAGGTGGGGGAGCGGGAGGGCAAGATCAGGCTGGACCTCCCCAAGGTCTGTTTGGAGCGCCGCCTGCAACTCCTCCTCAGCCTGGGCCGGGTGCAGCAACCACTCATGGCACAACAGTTCCCTCCTCCACCACAGCCTGTCATGGGTTTCATGGGTCCTGGCCCATACCCATTTGCCTCACCACAACCCCTTCCTCCCCCTCCCAGAAAGTAGCATCCAGAGGCATTTCTGTCTTTTCAAACCTTTCCTTTTTATAATAGTAACCTGCCCTGCTACCAGTTGGAACATTTGAATATAGCTGTGTAATATGGTGTGCTCCTTATTTTCTGTTGTGTTGTCATAGAAAAGGATGGCTTTGCATTTAATTAAGCCAGCGGTCCAGGGTCTTGAGAGAAGGGTCTCTCATTTAATACAATACTTTGTTTTTTGGTTCTCAAATCTGTCCTGAAGTAAAACCTGCTATGGGGGCATCTTTAGTTTGTCATAGTTTAGTTATCTACTTTTTTAATGTGTATCTTCCTAAATATATCTTATGATTACAGTTGGTTAGTACTTATTCATGATGATTATTGATGTTTTTTTTAAAGTGGTGTAATTTGTTTCATTATAGATACTTAATTGATTTCTTAAGTACTTAGTTTTGTTTTGCTAACTTTTAGACATTGTGCTCACTTAACCACAGCCTGAAAACCCTCCTGCCAATGTCTGCCAACTCAATGTCATCAACATGCAAACATGCAAAATATGCATATTCACAATTTGCGTATACTAAATGAATCAAGGGTGTAGTAGAGTTACATTCAAGCTATTTTAAGGCAAGAGAATTTTCACAGGAAAAAACATTTACGGTAAATATATCATTTTGGTAATCAAAGATGATTTAAGGTATAAAATTCAGTTCAAGCGAAAGCGGCAACACGCGCACACGTGAACCGATCATCTCTTCCGCTTTACTACTAGTCATAGCATGAAATAAGCATGAATGAACATCAGAAGGAATGTTAAAAGATAAAGTACAACTTGTGAACTACTGAACTACATGAACTACAACTAATGAAATCAGTCTCATGTAATCACTCAATCAGTGTTTCAACCACAGAAAGATGTCAATAATACAACTTTTGAACCTGGGGTGTCCAACTCTGTTCCTGGAGATCTGCCTTCCTGCAAAGTTCATCTCCAGCCAATTGAAGCAGATAATTAAGATCTTCAGGAGCACTTCATGATTACAGACAGAATGGGTGTGTTTGATCAGGGTTGATCTGAACTCCTTAGGTAGGTAGATCTCCTGGAACTAGATTGGGCACCCCTTTTGTAATGTTTCATTAACCTCAGAAAAGCCAATCGATAACCAATGTTCAATCAATGACCAATGTTCAATCAATGTTCAATGACTTGACTTGACTAGAAAAATATACTCTAGAGGAGCATTTTGCTAAGTATATGCATTATTGCATATTCATCGGATTTTTACTTAACATGTTAATCAATATTTAAAGTATGTTTGAATAACAAAATACGAGTAAGACATAATTATGCCATTAAAATAATATTATAACATAAAAAAACATCCTTTGTATAATTTAAAATGTACACTGAAATATACACTCACCGGCCACTTTATTAGGTACACCTGTCCAACTGCTCGTTAACACTTAATTTCTAAGCAGCCAATCACATGGCGGCAACTCAGTGCATTTAGGCATGTAGACATGGTCAAGACAATCTCCTGCAGTTCAAACCGAGCATCAGTATGGGGAAGAAAGGTGATTTGAGTGACTTTGAACGTTGGCATGATTGTTGGTGCCAGAAGGGCTGGTCTGAGTATTTCAGAAACTGGTAATCTACTGGGATTTTCACGCACAACCATCTCTAGGGTTTACAGAGAATGGTCCAAAAAAGAAAAAAACATCCAGTGAGCGGCAGTTCTGTGGGCGGAAATGCCTTGTTGATGCCAGAGGTCAGAGGAGAATGGCCAGACTGGTTCGAGCTGATAGAAGGGCAACAGTGACTTAAATAACCACCCGTTACAACCAAGGTGGGCAGAAGAGCATCTCTGAACGCACAGTACGTGGAACTTTGAGGCAGATGGGCTACAGCAGCAGAAGACCACACCAGGGTGCCACTCCTTTCAGCTAAGAACAGGAAACTGAGGCTTCAGATTTGCACAAGCTCATTGAAATTGGACAATAGAAGATTGGAAAACCGTTGCCTGGTCTGATGAGTCTCGATTTCTGCTGCGACATTCGGATGGTAGGGTCAGAATTTGGCGTCTACAACATGAAAGCATGGATCCATCCTGCCTTGTATCAACGGTTCAGGCTGGTGGTGGTGGTGTCATGGTGTGGGGAATATTTTCTTGGCACTCTTTGGGCCCCTTGGTACCAATTGAGCATCGATTCCAACGCCACAGCCTACCTGAGTATTGTTGCTGACCATGTCCATCCCTTTATGACCACAATGTACCCAACTTCTGATGGCTACTTTCAGCAGGATAATGCGCCATGTCATAAAGCTGGAATCATCTCAGACTGGTTTCTTGAACATGACAATGAGTTCGCTGTACTCAAATGGCCTCCACAGTCACCAGATCTCAATCCAATAGAGCATCTTTAGGATGTGGTGGAACGGGAGATTCGCATCATGGATGTGCAGCCGACAAATCTGCGGCAACTGGTGATGCCATCATGTCAATATGGACCAAACTCCCTGAGGAATGCTTCCAGCACCTTGTTGAATCTATGCCACAAAGAATTGAGGCAGTTCTGAAGGCAAAAGGGGTCCAACCCATTACTAGCATGGGGTACCTAATAAAGTAGCCGGTGAGTGTAGCTGCAAGCAGCAATACCGGGGCCTGAGCACAAAGAAGATGACAAGACCTGCCAACCTGTGTCAGACCAACTGCAGCAAGGAGCACTTGAAGACATTTAAAGATGAATTTAGGCAAAATGGCTGAAAAATCAGATACATTAACTAAAAATGTGATTAAATGGATTATCACTTTTCGACCAATAGGTGGCGTAGTTACAAAATCGATGTCATGTGGTCGAAGTTTATTGACGAATGAAAAACCTTCAGACCAGTGGCATTAAAATTCGCAGATTTATTCAAAAGTTAAGAGTATTATTTGAAATTTTGTTATAACTTTGACCAAAGGGTGGCGCTGTCTTGAAATCTTTTTGAGTACCTTCAGGGGAGGGTGCTTGATGGCACAAACTGAGTTTCGTAATGTTACACCAATGCATTCATTAAGTATTGCATGTTATGTTCTATTATAGCGCCAAGAGGCAAAATTCCACAATTTTTTTTCACGTGTCCTTAGAATGGGCCTATGCATGTGTGTGCCAAATTTGGTGAAAATATCTCAATTCACTTCGGATTCACAAGCGGTTCTATGGGCTGCCATAGACACCCAGTCAGAAGAAGAACCGGAACAGATACAATAGGTGCCTCCGCATGTGCTTGGCCCCTAATTAAAATTGAAGTGAATTACAAGCTTGAAAATCAGAAACAAATTGAATTGTGAAATCAGCCCTACAAGCAATGTTTTATAACAGTTTTGATTGTGTGACTATATCAATTCTTTACCATAAGTGAGTCTCTTTTAAAAGCTCACTAAATGAAAGTGCATGTGCCATTCAAACCAGCAACAAAGGAGTAAACAATCCTCCAAATCAGACTTTTCTGTTTGTTGATCATGCAACATCAAACCACATTTACAGTATCAAGGTCATGTGTCAGAGGTGAATACATGCAGGTTGTAAGATTTGTTGGTTTCTTCTCATCTTGCAAGTGCATGTAATGACTTTGAGAAAACCAATGAAAAACAGAAAATAAAAACAAATATTTACATATGACTGTACTATTTATTGAAAATGTGCACCATTTACGTTAAATATGGCCTGCAGAATCATTTGGAAGGAGGTCTGTAAAAGTTTGAAATTTTGAAATGGGAAAATGTTTAGGAACCCTGGAAACAAACCCTTTTTTAATGTAACTTCCATTTTAGAAGCTAAGCTATCTTACCTTATAGCACTAATCAACCTTACTTATACCCAATGCAAACATTCAAGATTGTAGTTTGCATTATTACATTACTATTTTGTGTGATCACACACTACAAACTGCTTTCCACTTGGAAAGCTTCCACTTCTTTTTATATAATAGATTTTAATAAAGAGTTTGTTAAAATACAGATACGCTCTTTATCAAAATTATAATTGTTTTAATTATTATATAGCTTATTCAACCTTTGATCAAAGATTTAAAATAATTAAATGAAAACATGCCTTTTAAACCCCAGAGAAAAAGAATAATTTTATTTCCCTTAAATACATATTTGCACTACATTCACTTCTCCATATGTTTAGTCTCTGTATACGTTTTTGGCAAATGTACATAATTGCAATACAGATATTTACACTTTTTTCAGGTTGGAAGGACATAATCTGGAATGCAGCTGGCTTCATCACAGACCTTTAACTGTAACACACTGTGGGACACACACACTAGAATTTAAATTCCAGTCTGCAGAGAATTCTGATGCCACAGTATTCCAATTTAAACAAATTATTTCTGTTAACATCATCTGAGTACAGAATTTTTCTGATAACTTCATTTATCTCATACAAGCATGGCAAGGGTAAAATATTAATTATTAAACTGTACTGCATTAAAAAAAACCCAGACTAACTGGAACCGTCAAGGATTCAAAAAACAAAAGTGTCGAACCCGAGGGGCAAATGCTCATGTTATTCTACCAATTAAAAACAAGCATCAAACAAAATGTCTATATTCACATTAACAAGAAGAGAAAATCTGATTAGGCACGTACGGTAAATATAAACAAGACATCAGCGTGAAGTTACGAGCAGTACAGTTTACAGAACAAGGGCAATTTTAGGATTGAGGACAATCATGATTAATAAGATGCACGAATCACAATGAATGAATGAAGGGCTGTTTGATTTGTAATATAGATCAGTTAGTTTAAGTATTTCTTGCTGAGAAACTGATTCAGAGTTTGGTGTGTCACCAGTAAAACCACATGCAGCCTGACTACAATCGAACACACAAAAAACAGAAATATGATCAAAAATGTGTGCAAGTGCAGAAAACATTAAATCAACACCATGAAAAATGAAACAATTAGTGGCGAAATTTCACCTGGTCTGTCATTACAGCTGACTGAGACTCCAGCATCTCAATTCACACATGGAAATAATGTCAGAAATGACCACAAAACTCATCTCTCTAACTTTTAAACATTTAAAGCTTCATACAAAAAGGGCCGATAACAACAAAAAGAAAGAAAAAAAGAAAAAAGTTAGAACAACTGGAATAAAAAAAAAAATCTAACTTCATTTCTAAAGGCCTCCTCTCAGCACTCATCCGGACATTAAGGAGAGAGGAGAGAGATATGGTCTGGATATGAACTGCCATCAGGAAGCAGAGGAGCCGCTCAGCAGGAAATCAGTCTGTTTCTTAAAGGTTTCCCCAGGACTCTGGTGGAGGGAACTGCTCTACATCTCCGCTCTCATCGTGGGATTCTTCTCCTAAATCAAATGTCAGTTTGTATCTCAACCGCACCTTCTCCTTCAAAAAAAAAAAAAAGTGGTATAGGTTAGAACATTGGGAAATGCCATGTAATCAGAGAAAATATCTACAAATCGGGCAACAAAGCTGGTCACACACATCTGACATAAGCCACAAACCATAACCAGCACAGTTAGTGAGCTTTACTGACATTATATTCACATTACTACCCCTGTAAACATTGGAATTAAGATTTTGTAAATGTTTTTTAACAGTCCGAATTCTCACCAAGGCTGCATGCATTTGATCAAAAATACAATAAATCGTTAATATTGTGAAATGTTCTGAGTTTTTTTTTTTTTTTTTTCTCATTTCAAAATATTTAAAGATAACTTATTCTTGTGATGGCAAGGCAGAATTTTCAGCAGCCATTATTTTCAGTCAAAATCAATGTGGAAAGCTGGTTAATATTTTTGAGGACAGATATATTTAATAATAATAAAATATTCTTTGATGAATAGTAAGTTCCAAAGACCTATATAGAAAATATAAATCTTTTAACATAATAAATATTTAATGTTGGCTTGCTAAATAAAACTGCTAATTTCTTTTAAATCTTACACCAGACTTTTGAATGTTAGTGTATCCTGGTTTATGCAAAAATATTAAGCAGCAGTTTTCAACATTGATAATAAGTAGGGAAATGCTTCTTGAGCAACAAATCAGATTATTATGATAATGTGAGACTGAAGAGAGGAGTAACAACTGCTGTAAATTCAGCTTTGGCATCACAGGAATAAATGACTTTTTATAATATATATAAATACGAAACAGTTCAATGTAAATTGCAATAAATATTTCCACATGACTATAATAAATGCAGACTTGGTGAGTATAAGACACTTCTTTCAAAACATTTAAAATCTTAATTATTAAAAACCTTTGATGGGTAGTTTGTGTGTGTGTGTGTGTGTATGTATATATATATATATATATATATATATAATATATTAATATAATTACTATTGCACAGGGCTGCAACAGTACACATTCATATTTCAGGTACCTCTAAATTGGGGTCACAGTTTGATACAGCAGAGGAGAACAAAGATATCTGTCTTGAAATTATTATTCATGTTACAGAATGGTCTTCTTTTCATAACCAAATCTCAGGTTTAAAATAAACTATTGAAAAGTTTATCATTTAAATGTTTTAGATTTTTGTCCTCATTTTGTTGTGGGTATGTGTACATGGAAATTACGTGTGGCAACTGTGATGTGTATCCATCACACAGTGTTGCTATGTTCACTTATTATGACTTTGGGCTTGTTTTTTCACAAAGTAGCTTATTAATATGGGCAACTTGTTGGTTGTTTTCTTTGGGGATATTATACAGAGAATGGGAATTTACATCATTGCATTCTAAGTAGTAGTCAGCATATTTAACATCATGTCGCCCTAATTCTATAATGTTAAATACATTAGGGGTTAACATGACATTATGGCCCTCTGTAATGCATTCCTGAAATGGTTTGTATTGTGAAAGTGCTATACAAATACATTTTACTGGACTTTTAATGGAACAAGTACGAGATTCCTCACCGAGAGAAGCTGAACAATGAAGCAAAGGAGCACTACTGTAAGAACAACAGAGTGATCTCAATGAGATACCACAAGTAACATTTACAGACGTATAATTATATATTATTTATGGTGTAGTAGCAAATATAAATTCAAGTGGTTCAGAAATTATTAATCTGTAATATATCTTTAAAAGGGTGGTTCATCAATATTTCACTTTTTTAACCTTGGTTAGTGTGTAATGTTGCTGTTCTGAGTTTATGAAAATGTACAATATAAAAAAATTGAATTATTCATATTTTCTATAAAATATATATTTTCAAAACCTGGGGGGAAAAAAAAGCCAAAAATCTGAATAAATTTTGTTTCAAATTTTAGGTTGATATCTCAAAAAATGAGCTTTCAGTAAGATTTTATTTGGGCGCAGTACCAAACTTTTTTACCAAATGACAACCAGACTCCATTACTGCCCATATAAGGGTGCCTCCATTTCCATATGTGTTTTGAGTGATATGAACTATTATTTCCAAATTTTTTATACAATTTATGAGGTAGACATCCTATTCAGAAGTAATATAAGAAGTTTGGCAGATTTTGATATGAATTCAACCTCTAAGAAACACATAAAAAGAACAAGTATGTGTGTTATAGCTTCCTGCCACATCTCAAATGATAATTCTATCATTTTTTTCCTTTATATTAAAAAAAAAATTCAGACCTTTTTTCTAAAATAATTAAATGGAACTCTTGGCATGAAAACAAACTGAGGTTTCTACCCTTTTTTCATGATTTGTCATGTTTATCACAATTTCAAAATAAAGGTCTGAACACGTCTTTGGGAGAATGAAAATATTCTTGTTGCAAATTGATAAATCAAGGCTCCTCTTTAATTTATTTTTAAAAAATCAATCACCAAATATGGAAACTAGAGATTGTAAGCTTTCAAATGATAAATAGTTCGTCTAGGTTAGGTTTAGTATAGGATAATACTGTTTTAAAAAAGTAATGGATTTGGGCCCACCGGTGGGCCAGTGATTCTTAAGGACTACAACAAATGGCTGGAAGGGACTACATGACATTCCTCCCAGGTTGGTGACATCACTAACCCTAAAATTTACATAACATAAACCCCGCCGCAGGAATTTGATTTATAGATTATCAAGACAGACTAGAATATATCTACACATAAGCAACATAAATTCATCACCTAACCATTCAGAAATGTCCTGTTGGAATCTACATGTCACTTCTTCTGAGACTCTCCATCTTTCTCGACTCTGGTTTGAACATAAAATGCTAAAAAAAATATAGAAATTTTCAATTCATGCGTGTGTTTCGAGGTAAAAGGACACAAGCTGTTGAAGCTCTGCTCTCTGTGCCAGGAGCAGAAGCTCATTTGCATTTAAAGGCGCGATAGTCAATAAATAAATAAATCGCACGATAAAAAAAATGAGCTGGATAATTTTTCCAGCAACAATAATTTCCATTTGCATGCTTGTTTGTTTTCCTCATCTCTCTCTACCAAAGAGACTGGATGACAACTCTCTGTTCTTTAGCGTGAACTAGAGCTTAGATTCTCTGCCCAAGCCCGAACTTGACCCGATCTGACCGGCAGGCCGATATTTCCCGACACTATCCTTGGGCCAGGCCCTTGATCTATTAGAGACGTGCACTCCCAACACAATAGAGCAGCAGCTCTCTCGCAACCATGGCAACCGCCCTTTTGCCACACAGGACCTGCCCACTTGCGCGTATCCAGATACCTGTTCATATGCCCTTGTTTGAGCTTGAAGATGCAAAACTCGATGCAGGTCCTATTTTCCAAGAAGTGCCTCCTTGCCCTGCACTTCAACCACCCGTCCTCGGCCTCTACTTCCTCTGGACCCTAGCTGTTAGTTGCACGGCCTCTTGCACGACCTCCTCTGCTTCGCCGCGACCACGGATCTGTCCTCGAGCCTCACGATGCGGTATGTTACTAGTCTCTGGAGTGTCAACATGAAAACATGACTTTTGGGTAAACGCCACTTTCAAGTCAAGTGGTGTGATCACTTGTGATTGTATTTTCTATAGATATGGCCAGACATGCAGTCTACCAATAACATTAGAGCGACAGCACTGGTACTTGAGAATGGAACAGCAAGCGTTCTGTTGCTGTGTCCGAAACAGTTCCCTATCCACCATGTAGTTTACAATATCGGGTGTCTGCCATTTTGTAGAGGCGTTCGCATACTGAGTGAATAACTACTTTCCCTACATCCGTTCACTGTTTTGTACCCACAATGCACTCTGATTTCTACAGTACATCTGATGTACACTCACTGAGGCACTATTTCCCAAAATCCAACAGCACATAAGAGCGGGAGAGTTTGAATGAGAGAAACAGTTTCCACTTTTCTTATTTCTGCTTTAACATTTACTTCACTGGTTCTAGTTTGTACTTTTTTATTAATAATTATTACTTGATTACAATATAGAGTTTTTAAAATTAAACAAAATTATATAAATGTGGTAAACTTGTGTTTTATATTATTTATTATTATTAAAATAAGTTCTGATAATTGTAAAAAAACTAGATTAATCACATTAAAAAGACTTCGATTTGTATTTTTTTTAATCTATTTTATAATGTAATAATTTCACAGTTAATCTCCACATGAATGTAGAAACAACAAAGCATTATATTTTAAATACTTGCTTAATGGCATCTTTTTATGAATGAAGGCCAGTATTAATACAGCTACTAATTTCTTGATGAAATAGATTTTTACCCCAATTTTAAACATTAATTACAGCTATTCAACATTAGTGTAATTGAAAGCTATACATTTTTCTTAAAGGTGCTATATGGAACTTTTCTTCTAAAATGAATCCTTTTTTATTGCGTATGTGTGATGGGGATGTTATCACACATTACAATGATCCACTTGTCGGATTTTGCCATGACCTCTGACGGCCAGTATTCCTATTTCTACGTGAAGTCCTATGTGATGTCCTATATTTCTATGTGATGTGCATGCGCATTCCCGAGCCTCTCTCCCATTTATATAGTCTATGCGACGGCATTGCAGCTGACGACATGGAGTCTGATAACACCAAAAAACTCCTGCCTCCAGCACAACACAGACTCCAACACAAACTTACTCCACATAAACATAAAAAACAAACATTTTTCTGCAGAAGCTCGTCAGGCCAAACGTGAATCGGATCGAGGACGAAAACACGGACCAACATCGGCAGAGCGTTTGAATTATGGAGAGACCTCTCACTAATCACCGAATCTGATCACCTATTTTTATTGTGATAAATTACAAGTTTTCAGATATGCTAATGGTAACCTTTAATGAAATAGCAAGGTAAACTACAGCATATATGAGACATGAAAATGAATACAAAAGACTGTTCCAGGAAAACAAAAAGTAGGTGTTTTAGCATGTAACTTTTATTTTCTGCACTAGATCTACTGTCTAACGTCATTCATCCCTATACTATCATATTGTTTAATACATATTTCCAGACAAGTTCAGTAGAGTAATGTTACTTCCTACGATCTTACTGTTACACTGAAATTGTTCAGTCTAGTTCACTAACCGTTTTCGTTATCATATTATACATTCACCTATGTTGACATTGCTGATTGTGAAAGATACACAAATAGTTAGTGAAATGCCTTATGCTAGATAGCACCACAAATGTAACGTTATCATGGTACGAGCATGGAGCATAAGTTCAACATCAAGCTGATAAAAGTAGCCTATTATTGTAACCTTGCAGTGAGAGTTTACATTAGTTTCCAGCATGTTGTGTGATGCTTTCTCCGGTTTGTTGAAAGTCTCAATGTGGCCCTGTGGCCTCTTGTGGTCGAGCACGGTGCAAGAGCACGAGCGCTCTTGTAAAAATTGGTTACAATCTGAAACATCACCGATAGAGGCTGCTGAAAATACATATAGCACCTTTAACATTCATTAGACTTAAAGTAGGGTGACCACCTGTCCCGCGTAGCATGTGCGCGCACAGCGTTTGAAGCCCAATCCATGCGTCCCGCAAATGAGACCGTGTCACGCATAATCAATGCTTGCTCCAAAAAAAAAAGTTCGGTCGCTCTATATTCTCGAGACCCAGGCAGCCTAACCAACATTAGGCTACTTGACAGTTCAGCACGCTAGTGTTGCCGCCAGTGTTGTGCCTGAAGCACGTTCAATAGGGTGCCAGATTTCTATAGAGCCAAGTTCCAGGCGAAAACCTGGCTAAAATTCACCGTAAACAGGCCTTAATATGTAGCGAAAAAACACCCAATCTGTCAACACAAGACACCAGTGTCGCACCAACTGATCTATATAATGTCATTCTATATAGATCAGTGGTCGCACCGCGGCCGCCGTCGACAAAGCAGTGACCGAGGAGCGTCATATGATCAGGGTTTTATGATGAAGTCGGTGAGGATAGGGAAAATCTTACATTTCTGTGCAAACTGCCCGTCGATAAAATAATTTGTCTGTGGTTGTATATGGGCTGTCTGTGGCAATAATAATAATAATTTTTAAAAAAGAAGCTCGCAACATATGGAAAAAAGAAATATGAACTAGTTCATTTTAAAATGTGTGAACTGAACTTTGAACTAGTTCATGTAGAATGTGAACTTTCCTAATGGTTGCCACTCCCATGTTGTTTTCATTGTTGTCATGACAGCGCACCTTCTCGTTCTGCAGTTGTGAGTTTAGACTTTTTTTTCGCCTTTTTTAACTGTTCCTGTGGTGTTGAGCAACTATAATTCTTGTTAATCCTATAATTTTATTTTATTATTTATTTAAAGTGAATAAATAATTGTAATGATAAAAAAATAAAAAAATAAATAGCTAAAGTAAATCATAAGTGGAAGTGCATCTGTCAATTCATTGAATGTTCAAAATATTATTAATCTTTATTTAGAAAAAAATACACATTGGTTGGCCTACTGAGCACATCAGCAATTACCCATGTTTAGGGAATAGGGCATTATTAATATGCCATGTAAGGTGGTATTTGCTAGAAATGGGTAAACCACTATCAGTGAGTCTGCCCATGGGGTGGGGGCACCGCCACGCCAAGCAGTGTCCCACATTGTCCCTCAGAAACATACCCCTTGTCCCCCCTTGGGCTTATTAGCAGGTGGTCACCCTAGGCTTAAGTGAATTTAAAACGAATCCTCACATAAACCCATCATAAATGTCATATTTATCTATGCCTACACAGAAATTAAATAGTTATCAAACAGCATGCACTGCATCAATAATAAATTAAAAATAGATTAATCCTTATTAAAGCTACAAAAGTTCTTTAGTCAAGAGCAAGGAGTGATTTTCAAGAGGTTACAAACGCGAAAGAAACTCAACATTCACACAGACAGCGTGTTTTCTTTTGTATTGAATGCTTGAAAAATGCTAGCCAAAGGAATAGGTACTTATTTCTCATTTCCAGTAGATTTGGTTATCTCTTTGGTTATTCCCAAGGAATTAACAACATATGGTGCAATCCGTCATTTTGCGTACATAACGAAAGCCCTATTTTGCGCCCAATATATATGTACTGTTGCAGCCCAACTATTCTCTGATTTTGTCAGTTTATTTACCTTGTGAGGATTGGCTAAAGGCAGGACCTGTGTTATGGCGGCAGGGGGCAATGAAGGGTTGAAGGCCGGTAAATCTGATCCCGACTGGTGGCTGCAACCTCACTCTCATTGTCTGCACATACATAGAAAACAGCTTTAATACAAAATTCATTAGAGATTTACTGGAGCACATGTACAGATAGTTACCTTAGGAACAGCAGACTGGAATCGTACATTTGTGATGGGCACAGGGGCAGACGACAACATGGAGACTATCACCACTAAAACATCTGGCCGGGCTGGTGGACAGTCTCTTGCAAAATGGAACAAAACTCGCAGGCTGTGTTTATCAAAGATTGTCACGGGTAACAAGCTACCTGTGAGGTCAGACAGAGAAAAGGAATCTTTAAATAAATCTTCAATTGAATAGATATTTATAACAGCAATAAAACACAGAAAAAAACAAAACTTCACTCGCTTTAAAACAAACAACAAAAAGAGAAAAGCATCCGCAACTTTTTGTATTTACACAATACAATATGGACAGCTAAACATTTATTCAAGCTCATGTAATTCCAAACCATCTAATTTTATTTCTTCCATTTAACACACAAGACATCTTTACTAGACATTCTTTTCCATACAATTAGTCCCCATGCAGACTGAAGCTTTCAAGCGTCCAAAAGAACACAAAAGCACCATAAAAGTCCATATGACTTGTGTGCTGAAGGAATACCAACAGCTTTGTGAGTAACAAACGGACATTTAAGCCATGTTTTGTTGATAATTAATAACTGACAATTCTCCTTTTATTTCAAGCTGCTGACTGAGCGAACAATAGAACAGTTAGCTCACCCTCGAATTCTGTCATGAACACACCAAAGTGCTAGGGCAGATGTAATGCTTTTTCGGTGTATCTTAATGATCAAAATAATGATTGTTCTTGTTTTGTTCCTAACATAAACAGATTATGTGTCAAAAAATAATATTAAAGTTTTAATTTACAGAACTGATTACTCAAATCAGACTCTCAAAAGCCTTTTGGAGTTTATAGTAAAGCAGAAAAAAAACCCATTAAAATATATTACAATACATTTCGGGCAGGAGGAGAACATTTGTTGTCGCCCATATTCTGCTAATAGCCCCTTAAAGGAATATTTCACTTAAAAATAGAAATTCTGTCATCATTTACTCACCCTCAAGTTGTTTAAAACCTCTATGCATTTATTTCTTCTGCTGAACACAAAAGATGTCTGTACAGACATGTTTTGAGAATGCATGTACAAGTTTGAAACAATTTGAGGGTGAGTAAATGACAGTTTAAAATTTTAAGTGGACTATTCCTTTAACTCTGTGATATGAATTGATGTGAATTGTCTCCTGTCTGTCCTTTACCAAATCTAATATGTTTGCAAACTATCTGTTTTTTAAATAAAATGAAAGATACTCAAGACTTTCTACAGTCTTAAAGGGATGGTTTGGCCAAAAATGATATTTAAACCATGCATTACTCACCCTCAAGCCGTTTCGAGATGCATATGTCAATCTTGTTTCAGACGAACACATTTTCAGTTATTTTCAGAAAATGTCTTAGACCCTTGAGTGGATATAATGTGAAGAAATAGGGTCCAGCTCCTCCAAGTCCCAAAAATGTGCATAAATCCTTCACAAAAGTAATCCATCCGGCTCCAGGGTGATAAACGAAGGCCTTCTGAGTGTAATCCGTGCGGTATTGTCGTAAAAATATACATATTTAAAACTTTATAAACTTCCGGCAACGATCGTCGCAACGGTTCCTACGCTGACGTGCATTCCACGGGTAATGGAAGTCGCGTACGAGGTAGGACGTAGCGTAGGAAACGTTGCGACGTCACGATGGTTCCTACGCTGAGGTACGCCGACTTCCATCCCCGTGAACGTACGTCGATCGTTGCCGGAAGTCAGATATTTTCATTTATAAAGTTTTAAATATGTATATTTTTACGACAATACCGCAAGGATTACACTCAGAAGGCCTTTGTTTATTACCCTGGAGCCGGTTGGATGACTTTTGTGAAGGATTTATGCACATTTTTGGGACTTGAAGGAGCTGGACCCCATTTCTTCACATTATATTCACTGAAAGGTCGAAGACATTTTCTAAAATAACTGAAAATGTGTTTGTCTGAAACAAGATTGACATATGCATCTCAAACGGCTTGAGGTGAGTAATGCATGGTTTAAATATCATTTTTGGCCAAACTATCCCTTTAAATTCTGAAACTAAATGTAAGTATTTTAAAGGCTTTTTAAAGACCTTCAGGAAACCAGTTGTAATTGCATGGAAAATAACAAACAGCCAAATTATTTAAAATGTTCTGATTTTATGTACAGGTTTTGAAATGACATGAGTGATAAAAAAGGAGAGACAATTCTCAATGTTAGGTAAACAACTACTTTTAAAACAGTCTGCCCTAAGTCTTACTAGGTTTGATAGACTCCAGGGGCACAGTCAGATTCACCAATGATATGTCATCCTGAGGGGTAGAGGCTGCAGTGATGCCTGCTGTGAGCTGTGAATTCAGCAGAGCTCCTGGCTCAGAGGAAAAGGCCAACACAGGGCTGGGGGTTGTAGCAGAGTTATTTCCAGACTTGATCTGAAGGTCTCGTAGTGTGGGTTTGGACTTGAGACTGAAGCTTGTCCCTGTTGAAAAAGTTTCAATGTATATCTGTTGCACTGATATAGCCTGATGTATTTTTAAACCATGAATATTACCAGTAATCTGAAAGTTCTCAAATATCTTTGCATTTATTAACATTTATTTATTTAAAGGCCTTAAGAGCAACCATTTTTAAGTGAAAGTGATGACATTCAGCCAAGTATACATTTCACCCAACCGTTTTAATACGTTTCACTAAACGAATAGAAAAATGGAAACGGGTATACATTTACCATTTGACTTGAAGATTTTCTGGGGGTAGAGACTGCTGCATCAGGGTCTTACCCAACAGGTCTAACTCGTCTAAGGATTTAGTGGATGTCACAGACACAGTTACTGGCGTCTTGGTAGCACTTGCCACTGGCAACAGCACTGCAGGGACTGGCGCTACGGGAGCTTCCACAGAATCTGATGACTAAACAAAACCTTGAAGTGTTATGGTATATAACATATTGTTAACATATATACAACATAATGTTATTTACCCAAGTCATCAACGGACTAGGGATTTTCATAATCAAAGTGGTGGGTTGTTGACTATTCACTCTTAAGGTAGGCACTTATCAAACTGCATTCTGTATGTTGCAACATCAGAGCCAGCAGACCTTATTGTTAGCAGACAAAAAAAAAAGGCTAATTCACAGCGCACTGACAGATTCTCGGGGTAGAAAGGGCATGAAAACATCCTGTTGTCATATTGCTGATGTTAATTTAATACTGTGGGCAAACAATTAAATATATATTTTTTTTAAATATTCAAATTTAATAAAAAAAAAACCTGCAAAAGTAAAAAAAAAAAAAATATTACAGTATAAGAATTATATTAATTCTGTAAGTATTACATTTTAAAGACACACTATGTGACTTTTCGCCACCAGAGGTTGTTTATTAAAAACAAAGGCGTAGCTTGATGACACATTGATTTCACAAAATCATGGGAGTTATTATCTTCACCTCTACAGCCGGTGGATAATACGACAGAACTCAGGCAGAAATCATATTCATGGATGACCCGTATTGTATTAAAAGAGCAACATGCAGGTTGGACACCCCTATATAGCATAGTGTATGTTGACGATAAAACAACTAGATTTTCTGAACTGGAGTAATATATATTTAGCCATTAACGATATTTTGAGAAAAATTGTGATAAAATAACTCCCGCGTCTACGACGCACTAACCGGAAGTGACGATCGCCGAGGGAGTCTGTTCAAGTTCAGGCTCAGGTTACAATGGATGCGAACGACGAAACCACATTCTGCGATGTTGACGAATATGCCTATGATGACCCACAGGCATATAATTATGAGCCTTCTAGGCGAGATAGAAGTCAGGGGAAGATCGGGGGACGAACAATGGGCAGAGGAGAGAAGTAACGTTAGAAACGTGAGAAGAACATTAGTGTCGAGAAAACCAGTGGCGAATAGGGCAAGTGAGTTCATGTAAGTTAGCACCGTGGCTAACGCTGGTTCATCTACTGTATGGCTAGTACCTTGGTGTTTTGTAATAAATCTGCTTAAGCAAACATACATTCGACTTTGTTCTTGATTAAACATCCATTTAGATTGTCTTAATTTAAGCCAGCAACATTTTGTCTTCTCATATTCTACGCTGACAGTGATTATGCAGTCCATCCAAGCTGGTTAGCACTATCAACATTGACTAATGACCATGCCATAACAACAAATAAATAATGCTTTTCAAATGCAGTTAGTGATACCATTTAAACCGAGTGAAATGTGCGCCACAACGACCGAGTGTGTGTGGTAAAAGACGCGGCAGTGAAGTCTGCTCTATTCACCTGCACATAACGCACCCAAGACCAAAAAGCCTTGTTTTTCCTAGAAGGAAAATGATGGATATGATGTCCTGACAGGCTGGAATTCGTGCAACAAGCACAAACACAATAATTTACCATTATGGCTTCTCTAAAACTCGATCTAAAACTTTCTGTCTCTCACTACTGCTCTAACTACATCAACACCCAGCAATGAGAAAGCGTACCGCAAGCTCATTTGTTTTCCTCGGGCTACGTCATATGACGCGTTGCTTGCGGGAAAGGCGTATTCCAGAGCCTAGCGCATTTTCATCAAAATCTCGACATCAAATGAGATTTCATTAGTAATTTTTACATACGTGTTTTTAAAAGACCTCTGCAGACAATTTAAAGTATTAATTCAGAAATAAATTCAACCTGCATGTTGCTCTTTAAAGATTTATTAACGTTATGAAAGAAATTGGAGCGGTAATCGAGGCCGCTGGAGCGATTGCTCTGATGAAAATATCCAACCAATTGCTCACCTGTCTAATAAAACACATAACATATTAAAGCATCTTTTGTGTTTCCATACAAAATATAACGGAAATCGAGGGTAAAGGCCATTGCACACTGAGTACGAAACTTTCGGATGCGTTTTTTCGTGTTCGTCAGCCTAAAAATTCGTCACGCATAGAAACCTTGCACATCTGAGTCCGATGCGTATTTATTTAACATTTGCGGGAAAACGCAAAAATACCAAATGGATTCGTCAAGCAGTGAGGATGATTTTGTTGCCCTTCTCTTATTGAAAATAGAAGAAAGAGAAAATATTAGCCTACGTCCCATCCAATCCCTGAAATTGCGCCGAGAGAAGGAGAGTTTCATCTCCTTATCAAGGAGTTGCAGAATTTATCCCTAGCGATTCAAAATTTACTTCAGAATGTCAGTGGGACAGTTTGATGCTTTGCTAGCGATTCTGGAGCCACATATTAAAAACAAGACCACCAATTTCCGTGAACCAATCCAATTCTGAACTGAGATCTGGCAGTATGTCTAAGGTATGGACACACACACACACACACACACACACACAAACACAAACCCCCGGTCTGAAGCGCTGGGCAGACAAAACAACTAGGCTGTGATATTGTGCCCAAATAATACATTGGTTATCGAATTGGCTGCTCAATCACATCTTATTCAATCCTAAATTTCAATCTGATTATTAATTTCATAATCCAATATAGAGAAGAGAACATAAACACTTGATCGAACTGAAAACCGAAACTGAAAGCACGGCGCAAATGTGCAATGATTTGAGGACGAGCTCCCCCGGCCCTGAATTGTCAAAAGACCTCTCAAAATGCTGGCTCAGGATGCGAAAACGCAGAAAATCGAACCCGATCCGATTAATTTTATGACGGACGAAAGTTTCGGAGGCGGTGTGCAAGCATGATTGACATAACGTGAGGTCGAATTTTTTTTTTTACGTGCGAAAATTTCCGATGCGAATTTCGGACTCGGTGTGCAATGGCCTTAACACAGATATGATGTCATTAATAGGCGACGCAAGGACACTGGTCCGTGTCCAGGCCTTTTTCTCTGAATTTAAACATTCTTGAGTCGTTTTCGCACCTGAAAGTCTGCACCAAGGTCCGAACCAAAGTTCATGTTTTGATACATTTTATACTTTCAGAAAGTTTTGGTTTGGTTTCACACTGCAATAATGCGAGCGCACTATAGAACTTTACGCGACATACTTGCGTCCTGTCGTCATCATCTATGTGGGCTGCATCTTGACATTGATTGGTTTGTAAATGGACGTGCGTCTGACGCTTAGCGTGTTGTCAATTCGGCGGGTAACTTTGACAACATGAACGAACAGTTGCATATCGTTGCAACTATAATGTTATTTTTATGGCATTACCTGCAGCACCAACTATACACAAGGCTAGTTCAAATTCGCCAAATGAATGTCCTCGTTGTGCGAACATTTTATCTGTTTGCTGGCAGGAAGGAGGAGAAGACTGCAAGTTCTTATTATGTCATCAGACCATACTTAATTAAAAACCTTCTGTTTTTTTGGCTTTTTGGGGACCAGAACTTCCTGTAAAAGGTCTGAAAGTTTCTGAACCATACATAAATGCTTTCAGACACTATAAAGGAACCAAACCTTTTTCAGTTCTGATCCGAACTGAGAGTACCTCTTTTTGTCGGACCAAAAAATCTTACATGGATTTAGCCTTTAAGGTTAAAACCGTGATTAAAACAGGCTAGTTGGGGGTTCCACTGATGAGAGATAACTGATATGTAATAATACCTGCAGGTAAGATAAATAATTTCTGGTACTGTTAATAGAATAGCTCTCCAGTCTCCATATTGTTTGTGTACTGTCTTACAACAACAATTTGAAAACAAATCTTGATAAAGTCAACTCATGCCCACCTGAAAAGTATTCCACGTCATAGCATTCTCCATATTGGGAAGGTGAATTGACTTCAGTCAAGCCTGAAACAGAGTTACAAACATGAGCATGTTATGCCACACATGGTCTTGTCACTGCACTTACTGTTTACTGTGCAAAGTTTCTGCTGAATTAGCTTTCTACTGAAGCTCAGTTTGCAAAATTACTTTTAAGGAATGAACGGCCAGTGGCTGAGACGGCTCCCAAAAGCTAGTGCCACCCAAACAAAAGTCAAGTATACATTTGTTGATCATTACATACATATTTGAACTGGAATATAAAATGCAGTTTCTCCCATACAATTTGTTTTTAATGCAAATTCCTTAAATCAATTTGCAACGTGCCAGCAGCTCCCCGGCCCGTAACGCTTGTGATTCGCGGATTAATTGCAAAGTTTAACCATCATAGTGAGAGTTTATCAATTTGCAAATCCTGTCAGTTTAAACATCAATCGCAAAGACTGGAACTTGCGCTCTGTTTTCTGTCAGCCTTACTAAAGCACATTTTTGTCCCGCCAAACTTGACCGGTGAATGATGTAGATGACGATGAGTGACTTCTGCGCTCGTTTAACTGAGAGAGTGAAAGTCCCGGTCACGCGTCGCACTCTCACCGTCTTCAAACTCCCTTGCTCTCCCGTGCACGAGCATAATGAATTTAGTTGACTGAATATCTTTGAGAATACATGACGGTAAAAGGTCGGAAGACCTTTTTTTCTAAACTACCACTGGTTGTGAATTGCTGTTCCACACATTCAGATGATGACATTACATAAACCACACTTTCAATAAAAAGAAATGCGATCCAGTGATAAAATGTTTTCTGTGTTGACACAAATCTTGTGCAATGTCCTAACCTGCCTGGATAATCACACAGCGGGTATGGCGTGGTCCGTTACTGAAACGTCCGATTCGCGAACTAATGACTCATTTGAACCGATTCACTTTAATGAATGGACAACTGATCTATTCAACACTGAACTCAAGAGACATAAATCGGAAACAATTTTCAATAAGGTTCCATTTATTAAAGTCTAGTTAACTACATTAATAATAATAATAATTCATTACATTTATATAGTGCTTTTCTCTGCACTCAAAGTGCTTTATATAGGGGAAGGGGAATCCCTCAAACAACACTAATGTGCAGCATCCTGTTAACATAACCTGTTAACGACATTAGTAAACATTCAATTAATTAATATCAGTTTCTATGCGGATATACTCCATAACAAAACCACCCCAGTCATTCAATGATTCATTCTCCAAATAGAGCTATTCAAATCATCTGGGAAAATTGTTCTAATATCGCAATATATATCGCGGAAATATAAAATATCGCAATGCCATTTTTTACCAATATTCGTGTAGCCTATTCTCCAAGAACAGAACTGTCATTACATTGCTAGTGAAAAAATGTATTTTTACTGTCAGTGCATTAGTGACTCTCCTGTTTCGAATCTTGCTCATCAAAATGAACAAATCTTTTTTCAAATCATTTTGTTTCAATTCAAATTACTTAAAAAGATTTGTTCATTTTGATGTAATCAACACTTTTGACAATAAGGTAATTGGGGCAGCTGTACCTGTGATTATTTTTTGAGAAATTGTGCAACCATAATGTATACCATAACACTGACAATAAAAACAAAAGAAAAAAGAAAACCACTGAAACCAGGACAGGTCATTTTGACATTTTTATGCATTCATTTAGGTTTTTGTGTTGGGTCATGCATTTTTTAGTCCACCCACTTTTCACGCAATCCTTAATATGCCTTAATTCACAATCCATATAATATCAAGAGAATACATGGCATACTATATCAAAGAAATACAAATATCATCAAAGAAGTCTTACCCAGGGACATGAGCTCATCATCCAGAAGGCTGAAGCCCAGCTCCTGTGTAGATGGTGTCTGGAGAGGGAAATTCAGAGAAAGACTGAGCTGAAAGGGATGTGTCCAGTCCTGTCAGGTCCAACAAAGCGGGTACTGCTGCCTACAAACACCAAGAGTATCCAATCACACTTTAGAAAAAACATAGGAAATTATGCCCACATCAGTGGGCATTCTATTACACAATAATTTCTAAAAACATTTCTAATTTCTCGTCTTCTTTTTCAATAAGAGAGGGCAACAAAATCATCCTCACTGCTTGACAGAATTCATTTTGTATTTTTGCTTTCTTTTCCGCAAAGGTTTAATAAATACACATCGGAGTCAGTGTGCAAGGTTTCTGTGCGTGACGAATTTTAGGCTGATGAACACGAAAAACGCAGACAAAAATTTCGTACTCAGTGTGCAATAGCCTTTACAATATCAGTAGTAAATGTTAATGAAAAAGGGTCCTCTGGCAGACTTTTGACAGCACTAGAGCTTTTGTGAAAACAGATAATACTTCACATTTTTTGTAGCCCCTGACCACGGACAGTTCGGATCGACAGAGAGTTATTAACAGAACATTTATTGTAAGAGTATATTGAATTATATAGTATTTTGTCTCTTTAAACAGCATTATAGAAAAAATGGAACACTATGGCAACAGCTTTCTTATCTGTACACAACTGTTTTGCTTTGGGAGGTTGGGCAGAACTGACAAAATGACAGTTTCTTTCAGTTTTTCACTCTTCCGTTTGGCATAAAACACTGTGTTCGTAGTCATCTAATTTGAAATTTTGACTACAAACAAAGAGGTTTTTCAGATTTTGACTACAACACACTGGACCCATCAATGGAAATTGAAAGTAACCCATTCCCAGGGAATTCCCATTCCCTTTTTTTTGTTTTCTCACAGATTTCAAAACAATATTTTGCCTTTCTGCTGCATAGGCAGCCAAGTTTTATTGAAAGCCCATTTTATGAGTGGTGAAGCACCCTTTATGATTATTTCTGAGGCTTAAAATCTATAGACATCAATGAGCTCACGGCTGGTGTCAGTGCTGTACCTGGGAGTCTTGCTGTATTAACAGTGTCTCCATTCACCTCTTCCCCTTTCACTAGCTGCCTGTACAGATTGATCACCTGTGTTAAGCTGTCATTCGCCTGCAAGATCTCAGCTGCAGACAAACACAAACAAAGACAGTGTCAGAAATGTACCCTTATAATCAACTCATTGGCACTATTTGTGAAATTATTGATTTTGCCCTTTGACCTGTATGCCTCACCGAGAGCTTCATCATTGTCCTCAGTATCACTGGCCAGTCTGAACAGAGTGGGTCTCATTTTCTCACAGCGTTGGTACAGATCCTGAGAAAGTGACATAGTAGTTCTAAATCCACCACTATCCTTTAAGGGGTGTGACAGGTGGTTTTGCTGACATGTGTTACTGACCTTAATGAGCTCTTCATTGCTTTGTGAGCTGCTTTCTTTGCTGTAATCCCCCAGTAGTTGAGAGAGAAGCCCAACACTCTCCTTTACTTCCTGGATAGCATTCACCCTTTTCGACACCTTCTCCATGCGCTTCTGATCCTGAAAACACACTGTATGCATTACACAGCAGATCCTCAGTGCTCATGCAAAAGCTAACAAAAAAAGGTACTGTGCAATAAAAAAAGCAGCAACAACAGACACACTCTTTCAACATAAAAAAAAAAACAAATCCTATTATCAAAAGTATGCTTCAGTTTTTTATGCATATGCTATGCTTAAAGTGTGCATGACTCAGATTTCATCATTAGCCAAGTGTCCGCAGACAGATGTCTAAAAGTGCATACTGTGTACACTCAGCTAACATACACTACTGGTCAAAAGTTTAAGATCGGTAAGATTTTTTATGTTTTTAAAAGAAGTCTCTTCTGCTCACCAAGGCTGCAATTTTTTGATTAAAAAAAACAAAAAACAGAGTAATATTGTGAAATATTATGACAATTTAAAATGACTTTTTTATGTTAATATATATTAAAATGTAATTTATTCCTCTGAAAAAAGCTGAATTTTCAGCATCATTACTCCAGTCTTCAGCGTCACATGATCCTACACAATTCACTCTAATATGATGATTTTATGCTCCAAAAACATGTATGATTATTATCCATGTTGAAAACAGTTTTTTACATTTTTATTTCAGGATTCTTTGATGAATAGAAAGTTCAAAAGAACAGCTTTTATCTGAAATGGAAAGCTTTTGTTACTACCCTTTAAAAAGTTTGGAGTCAGTAAGAATTTGTATTTAATTTTTGGGGAAATAAATAAGCAATCAATACTTCTATTCATCAAGGATGAGTTACATTGATGAAAATTTACAGTAAAGACATTTATAATGTTAGAAAAGATTCTAATTAAATAAATGAGGTTCTTTGAACTTTCTATTCATCAAAGAATCCTGAAATAAAAATGTAAAAAACTGTTTTCAACATGGATAATAATCATACATGTTTTTGGAGCATAAAATCATCATATTAGAGTGATTTCTGAAGGATCATGTGACACTGAAGACTGGAGTAATGATGCGGAAAAATCAGCTTTTTTCAGAGGAATAAATTACATTTTAATATACACTCACCAGCCACTTTATTAGGTACACCTGTCCAACTGCTCGTTAACACTTAATTTCTAAGCAGCCAATCACATGGCGGCAACTCAGTGCATTTAGGCATGTAGACATGGTCAAGACAATCTCCTGCAGTTTAAACCGAGCATCAGTATGGGGAAGAAAGGTGATTTGAGTGACTTTGAACGTGGCATGATTGTTGGTGCCAGAAGGGCTGGTCTGAGTATTTCAGAAACTGCTAATCTACTGGGATTTTCACGCACAACCATCTCTAGGGTTTACAGAGAATGGTCAGAAAAGAAAAAACATCCAATGAGCGGCAGTTCTGTGGGCGGAAATGCCTTGTTGATGCCAGAGGTCAGAGGAGAATGGCCAGACTGGTTCGAGCTGATAGAAGGGCAACAGTGACTCAAATAACCACCCGTTACAACCAAGGTGGGCAGAAGAGCATCTCTGAATGCACAGTACGTCGAACTTTGAGGCAGATGGGCTACAGCAGCAGAAGACCACACCGGGTGCCACTCCTTTCAGCTAAGAACAGGAAACTGAGGCTACAATTTGCACAAGCTCATCGAAATTGGACAATAGAAGATTGGAAAAACGTTACCTGGTCTGATGAGTCTCGATTTCTGCTGCGACATTCGGATGGTAGGGTCAGAATTTGGCGTCTACAACATGAAAGCATGGATCCATCCTGCCTTGTATCAACGGTTCAGGCTGGTGGTGGTGGTGTCATGGTGTGGGGAATATTTTCTTGGCACTCTTTGGGCCCCTTGGTACCAATTGAGCATCGTTGCAACGCCACAGCCTACCTGAGTATTGTTGCTGACCATGTCCATCCCTTTATGACCACAATGTACCCAACTTCTGATGGCTACTTTTAGCAGGATAATGCGCCATGTCATAAAGCTGGAATCATCTCAGACTGGTTTCTTGAACATGACATGAGTTCGCTGTACTCAAATGGCCTCCACAGTCACCAGATCTCAATCCAATAGAGCATCTTTGGGATGTGGTGGAACGGGAGATTCGCATCATGGATGTGCAGTCGACAAATCTGCGGCAACTGTGTGATGCCTTCATGTCAATATGGACCAAACTCCCTGAGGAATGCTTCCAGCACCTTGCTGAATCTATGCCACGAAGAATTGAGGCAGTTCTGAAGGCAAAAGGGGGTCCAACCCTTTACTAGCATGGGGTACCTAATAAAGTGGCCGGTGAGTGTATATTAACATAAAAAAGTCATTTTAAATTGTCATAATATTTCACAATATTACTGTGTTTTTGTGTATTTTTTATCAAAAAATTGCAGCCTTGGTGAGCAGAAGAGACTTCTTTTAAAAACATAAAAAATCTTACCGATCTTAAACTTTTGACCGGTAGTGTATGTGCCTTGAGTTTTTTTGCACTAATTAATTAGTTCACAAGGTAGCAACACTGCCCAGGTCTATTGTTTCATAGTCAAAAATAAACCGATAAGACAGAAAAACAACATTAGACACCTGCATTGACGAGTGCTTGAGTGAGGGGACTGAATGATACCTACAACTCTAGTTTAAAAGAATACAAATACATTTTTATTGTTGATAACGTCAAGAGAGAAATAGCAAAGAGCAGTGGTCTACAATGTGGTGCCCAAAAATAGCCCCTACTATTAGCGATCCACTGTAAATCGGGCTCCAGACTAAATTGTATCATTTTGCGACCATTTTTTCACGTTGGTTCGACTAAAAGTTTATACTGTTGCCTCTGAAAAATTACCCAACTATTTAAAATTACCAAAAACAGCGATCGCGCCCAAAGCAGGTGCATTTAAGTGCGGGCTGATCTCCGTCACGCAAACATTAAACAGAGCTGCGCGATCCACAGAGAATTCTGCACTGAATTCAAATGCTTCTCAATCTCTATTATAAACCCAGATATGACTCGGTGATTCAAACTAGTTAAAGTCACATGAAACAGTGCTGATATTCTCAACATATTAACTAAAAAAAAAACAGGAGAAACATTGTTCCAAGAACAAACCATTTAGAAGACATTTCACTCCACAACTTATGAAATTACTAGTAAATTTACTAGTTTATAGTAAAACAAACTTTTTTTTGGCAGAAATGTGCCAGTATACAGTGAGGAAAATAAGTATTTGAGCAACCTAAAAAAAAATCCAGAAATCACAATATATGATTGATATTTGACATATTTATTTGTATGATACAGCTGCAAATAAGTATTTGAACACCTGCCTATCAGCTAGAGTTATGACTCTCAAAGACCTGTTAAGGCTGGTTCACACGGCAGGATTATTAGCCCGATTTTAGCCCCCGATTCACCCCTCCCGACAATCTTAAGGATGTCTCCGATTATCGTAAAATAATCTGATCAGATATTCCTGCCGTGTGTGGTGTGTTAAGACTGCTTTCGTCTGCTCGGAAGGATGCTGGGACCGCTCTGATCTCAAATCGGGGATATCCAACATGTTGGATTGTTTTGGCCCGATTTCTCCTCGTGTGTGGTGTCCACCGGGAACGAACGAGCATCCAGCCTGTGAACTGTGGCGTGTAGCCAATCAGAAAGCGAGGTGACGAGGCGTAGAGGAAGCACTGGCGGTAAACAAAATCAAACAGCCGGCGCCCGGCGGTATGGCTCACCAGAATGTCCGGTGGACGTTTTTTTTCGTTAAAAACAAACTAAACACTATCGCCACTGCATCCTCTTCGTCCGCCATGATTGTTTACTCTGAAGTCACGTTTTATCTCGAGGGATTTTGTGAGATTTTCCGTCTGACCTGGGAATGCTCGGGAGTCAAATCGGTTCGTGTGTGATGTGTTGATTTTGCCGTGTGGCAGCGCACCACACACTGAACGACCAAAACTGTTAGACCCGTGATTTTTTTTCGCCGTGTGTGGGGTCTCTCAGGTTTGGAAAATCGGCCGACAATTTTAAAATCGTCCCGTGTGAACCAGGCTTTAGTCTGCATTAAAATGTCCACCTCCACTCCATTATTATCCTAAAATAGATGCACCTGTTTGAGGTCGTCAGCTGCATAAAGACACCTGTCCACCCCATACAATCAGTAAGAATTCAACTACTAACATGACCAAGACCAAAGAGCTGTCCAAAGACACTAGAGACAAAATTGGACACCTCCACAAGGCTGGAAAGGGCTACGGGGAAATTGCCAAGCAGTTTGGTGAAAAACGCATACAACACCTTTAAAAGTACTTTAATGTACCAATATTTTTGTCCCTGACCTTCAATGATTAAAATTCCACCATACCAGAAAAAACTTCAAATATATATATGATAAGGAGCAAGCATTCGCAAGAAGAACTGCATGAGATGAAAACACAAGAGCGATGTTGGCTCCAAAAAGATTTACAAGCAGACAGGGCTTGAAATTAACTTTTTTGCTCACTAGCCACTGTGGCTAGTGGTTTTTCAAAGTTACTAGCCAGTCCGCATTTTACTGGCCACAATTTTGACATTCGATATCATAAGGAAAAAATTTAATATACATATTTTTAATATTATCTCATTATTTGGCAGCTGGTATATTAGGCTGCTGTTGCTTTAAGACAAGCGTGTCGCGCAAGCCCTCAAAAGTGAAGCCAAAACGTCTCGATCATAATTTATACAGTAAATTCTATACAGTGTTATTTTACATTTGATTATTCAATTTCTGAACATGAATACTGTTAGACTTACCTGAAAAACAAAGCACTGTTTATTGGTTTTGTTTCTTTGTTTTATTGTATTTATCTATGCTTGTAATTTTTTTTATTATTTAGCAAATTCACTCCTCTACCCTCAATCATTCCAGACTTTTTCCTAATACAGCAATTCAAATCATCTGGTAACATTTTTTTTCAAATCGCAATATACAGTATAAAGCAGAAAAAAAAATGAGTCAGTTTTTTTTCCCAATCTCGTGTAGAAAATTATATTCTAAAATGCATAAGAACAGTTAAGAACACAAAAACAGTGATGGAAGACAACTTCAAGGTCTCTTCATCACACACGCCACACTTAAAACTGACACTGTAAACAGCCAGTGCTCTTAACAGTAAATATTTGCACATTTTGCAGACCTGTTTTGATAAACATCCACTTAAACACCAACTACATTTCCATTTTTTCCATCACAGAGTGATTCTTCTTGTGACCACTCAGGTCCTGATCCCAATGCTACTTAGATGTTAGAGGTTTTTGTGTGTGCTAAAAGTTTTGAACTTGCATTTACTGCTTCTGTTCTTCTGAAAGGTGAATTCTGTGTTGCAGCATCTATTGTACTCGCATTATTTTTTTGTTCAGAGTGACGGATATTGCTTTTGCTTTTGGTGTGAATAGACCATTTGTTGGCATTATTGTCTCATTTTTGCACATCGCTGTTCTGGGAAATAGATACTAAGAGTAAATAAGATATCTAAGGCTACGTTCACAATGCAGGGCTTAATGCTCAATTCCGATTTTTTGAAAAAATTCGATTTTTTGCAAGGCCGTTCACATTTCCAATTAAATACGACCTTTTGTGATCTCCTGTGTGAACGTGAAATGACCCAGAAGTGACCCGCATGCGCAGAAGAGTACTCAACGGTCAACGACGTCACTTGTTGTTTGCGGAAGTAGCTAAATGGATGTCTTACAGTGGAGCTCGTTTAGCCATATTACATTTTCACAACAGAGCCAGCACACTTACAATTTTCTCGTTTTAAGAAGAAAATTAAACAGAGAAGCGTGTGGGTGCGGAGTTGCAGCTAGGAGTGGTGGGATACTGATGTGAGTGGCTTAACTGATACAGAATTCATCAGTAACTTCCAAATGACCAGATCCACCTTCGATTATGTTTGTGAGCGCCTCCGATCAACTCTGTCACGGGAAGAGACACGTCTGCGGCGGCCCATACCAGTGCAGAAACGAGTTGGAGTTGGCGTATATCGGCGAGCTACAGGTGCGTGCAATGACGTGCGTGGTCGGATATATGTGACCTGGTCGTTCAGATTGCAGTCGCATTTCAAAAGATCGGATACATATCGGATTTGGGCCACATACCCAAGTGGCCTGGGTCGCATTTGAAAAGATCGGATCCGTGTCATTCAGACTGTCATGAAAAATTTAGATACAGGTCGCATATGGGCAAAAAAATCTGAATTAGGTCGTTTCAGCCTGCAGTGTGAACGTAGCCTAAGACATACAAATACACATCTGCTCACCTCCTGAACCATTTCTTTGATGAGTTTGTTTGCTGCCCGTAAGTCCTCAGGGTGAGAGCTATTCAGAAGACGGGACAACATCTATTGAATCGGAGGAAGAAAGTACAGGACAGAGGAAAAAAAAAATAGATTAAGAGAAAATGCACCAGGACTTATCTTAAAACTGGCTCATAGTTTACAAACATCTTAGCAATATTTCTTTTGCATGTTACATATGTAAGGTTGAACTCCTGAATCCTTCTTAGGTTTCAGTCACAATAGAAAATGAATAATCAATTTAAACAGCATTAGTGCATCTCAACTACCTTTGATTTCTCCTCATCCTCAAAGATGGCGTTCTTGGGCCTAGGCGGTGGAGGAGGACAGGGCTTGTCAAAAGGAAGATCTGGATCCTGCTTAATAATACCTGGAAAGAGACCACAACCACATCATCAACACTGTGAGTCCCACAAGAGAACATTATTGTTATACACATGTTTCCTTACCGTTACTTTTAACAGCACTCATGAAAATACAAATGTCAAGAAGCACCACTTTGTTATATGTATAATCATTTTTTTTTTCCATCGAACATTCAAATATCAGCTGAGACGTAGCTAAATATGTACGTCAGTCATGACAGATCAGGACCCTGCACATCAGGTTACCTTGTTTCTTAAGCATCTGATAAGCATCCGAAATCTTTGTTTCTTCTGGTAAACTCACAGTCCAGCTGTACATCATTTCTAAAACTTTTTTCTTCACTGGTTCTGGGGCTCGAGAACCAAGATACTGTAATAGAAGTAGGGTAAAGGGAGAGTTATTGACAAATGCTTTAGGGGCTAGTGTTTGTATGTGCAGTCCAACAAATTAGTTATGTTAATTAGCATCACATTTAAGAAACAAAACTGCCTTCCACACAAGTTAAAGGAATAGTTCAGACATATCACCCTCTTAGTGCCTTATCTTTGGATTTCATGTTTTTCCAGTTCTGCGAGTTCCTCATGCAATATATTCAGGTTTGAACAAATAAGGATGTGCAATAAATGCATACATTTGTCATCACTGGATGTAGTGGTGTATGCAGATAGGGGAAAACGAACTCTCTGACAAATTACCTAGGGTTTGTACCACAAATCCAGTGTGGGTGGCTTTCCAGGTAATCTTAACATTAGTTTACACCATCTCCGGATTTTAAGTACTAGAAATGCGAGTCCATTATTAAAAAAATATATTTTTCCATTCAGTTTTAAACATCTGTTAAGTGAAATAGCTTATTCAGGTCAGTACTAAAAATCAAGACCCAATTTTTAGAGATACTCCTCGCTGTAGACTGTAGCGCGTCACGTATTCACGCCACGTATGTACGTCAATTTTGTACGTCGCGTTTGTGTTACCAAACATGTGCTAATGCGCAAATTACAAGCATTTGCGCACGCGCAGTTCATTACAATCACTTCCGGCGATGGATTCGATGCCAGTAAGTCAATATGCATTATTTATGATTTTTTAACAATTGTTCTTTTGAGTTAATGGCTTTGAAGTGTAAGAGATTCCATAGAGTGCATCATAGAGTGCATTTTAGATTTAGTCTTAAAGTGATATGCAGAAGTCTTAGTTCACCATTACACAAATTAAGGCTTGAAATATGTCTTCAAATAGAGCAGAAAGACTTAAAATAATGAAGTAATGTAGTTGATTGTTACATCCATTGAAAAAGAAATGTTCCTTAATCAGATCATACTGTAAAAGTTACATTCATGAATGTAGTGAATGTACTGTACGTTCTTTTAGTCAACAATAACCTTAGTTGTTTTTATCTTTTAGACAGCATAACTTTTTAAAATTAGTTTATGTTGTTCATAAATAAAGAAAAGTCTCTTTACAGACAAAGCCAATAACTTTGTTTAATATATATAAGTGCTGTCAAATGATTAAAATATTTAATCGCAATTAATTGCATTAATGTCATAGTTAACTCGCGATTAATCACAATCACATTTTTATCTATTCTAAATGTCTCTTGATTTCTTGTTGTTTTTTCTAATTTTTTTGCTCTTATCAACATGGAAAAGTGGATCGGCTTGCTTTGTGCAAATGTTTTTTATTGAAAACAACATTGGCATACGGTGTTCAAATTCACACTAAAATTCTCACTTGGAGCAATTCGCATCAGGTGTGTGTGTGTGTATGTGTGTGCTTGGCCATCATTGACTGGCACGTGCTTTGATGATTCAGCCCGTTCTCATCCTTAAGCGTCATATAGGTGACACTATGTGACAAAATGGCGAAATACTACACACATGGCACCCTTTATCATTAATATAACATGCGAACCCAAGGCGTCATAAATCCTTTAACGTGAATATGAGACTACCCTACCCCACACCTAAACCTACCCATCACAGCGCGTGTTATATTAACGATAACGGGTGCCGTGTGTAATATTTTGCCGTTTTGTCATATAGCGTCACCTATATGACGCTAAAGGATGAGAATGCATTGGATGATGATAGCTCAGATCACAACGACAAAACACACAGATTCAATTTGGTCTTGTCAATGGAACCATTTGGCAACTATTTAAAAGTAAACTTTCCATTCAGAAACTTATTGGCATCCATTTCGGCATCTCACGCTCGTCATCCACTCAAAACGTAACGTTAACCAACTATTTGGCCGGCTTGCAAGCCCAAACAAGTGTGTGCGGCGTGGCTGTTGTTTTGTTTATGGTCTAGATCCGCTTGCGCTTTGGTCAACGAAGCAAAAAAATGTCTTCGCGCAGGGCAAGCCATTGAAGTTAATGGGTTTCATAGCGTAGCGTGCGCATGCTGCTGCGTCCTGTTGCAAAAGCATGTGAAAGAAAACTACAAAGTTTGCTAGCCCAAAGACCGTTAATCGCATGATAAAAAAATGTACACCGTTAAAATGGGTTTGTGTTAACGCCGTTAATAACGCGTTTAACTGACAGCCCTAATATATATATATATATATATATATATATACACAGTCATGGTCAGAATTGATGGCACCCCTGGTAAATATGATCAAAACTGGCTGTAAAAAATAAATCTGCATTGTTTATACTTTTGATCTTTCATTCTAAAAAATTGCAAAAATTTGTTACAGAGTATACAATGAAGCTTCTGCCATGACCGTCTCAGTTCTCTGACCTGATGAGTGGTGTGAAAAGAAGAAAAGCAGCACCAACATTAACTGAGAAATGTGATTTACCCCACTTTCAATTGATTTACTTCAATGAAAGGAGAACTGAGATCAGGACGTTCTTCTTCAAGTACTTCTTGTTACCGGCTGCTCACCGCTTAGGAGTACTACCGCCACCTACCGTATCAGTGCTGATATAGCCTAAGCACGATCATCATCTTATACAGTAGGTGGCAGTGATACTCCTAAGCAGTGAGCAGCCAGTAACAAGAAGTACTCGAAGAAGAACATCCTGATCTCAGTTCTCGCGCATGCGCCCATAAGGAAGTAATGGAACAGTCGAATAAAGTCATTATTTATGTTTTTTTCGCACAAAAAGTAGTCTCGTCGCTTGATAAACTTATAATTGAGCCACTGTAGGCACATGAAATATTTAAACATTTTCTTTATTCACTTTATATGGGCCGTCAAGAGCCAGTCCCTTAGGAAGTCTATGGAGGAGTGATCCAGCTCTCAGATTTAATCAAAAATATCTTTATTTGTGTTCTGAAGATGAACGAAGGTCTTACGGGGTTTGTACAGCATAGGGGTGAGTAACCCTTTAAGGAATTACAGCATTATGCATTAATGAAGAAGCAAAATAAAAAAAAATTCAATGTTATGATATAATTTTGTGAGATTATACTAACATTCTTTGTGTGAACTCAAACTAAGCAACATTCCTCATTTATACACAGAGACCAAACAAACCTTAGGGGAAACCACTTTGATGAGCTCATTCAGGAAACGGAACTTCCCCACCTCATTATGAAACCTTTTTCCACAGTTCTTCACACAGGTTTCTAGAACCTTAGGACACAAACACACAGTGACAAACATTTACATAATTTATAATACAATAATTATGTAGATCATCTCTTAATATCAGCTGTAAGATTCATTCAGACCATTTTCACCCTGAATTAATGAAACGGTCAACAAAACTCCCAGTAACATTTGAATTATGACAAATTTGTAGAAGAGCCAATGATGTGATGCTCTCGCCTACTGATGGGAGATCCCATCAATTCATTTATTAAAAAAAAAAAAAAAAAAACGTTGCTTTTTTCAAAAAACCTACTGCTGTTTGTCAGGGTCAATAGTCTGGTAACATATTAGATAATTGGATCTTTTTATGACAGGGCAAAGTTATAAATGTCAACTCTCCAAAAATGTAAGGACATTTATGAATTAATAATTCATAATGTAAACAACATTCTTTGCCTTTTACCTTGACAACCATATTTTAAAACATTTTGAAAATAATGATTAAGTTGTATTAAAGATGTAAAGAAAATATGTATTATTTTTACTTGATGTTTAGTCGTTTTTACGCAATGCCAGCTTCTAGCAAGAAAAAATTATGGTAAAACTATATCATGTTTACTATCTATTTTTGTTAAAACTCTTTTTTTTAAGTCTTTGAAAGTATTACCTGATTAAAAAGGTTTTTCATGGGGTAAAACTTGCTTTAGGGAAAAAGGATTCTGACAAAAAGAACATGATGGTGAATCTTATCTTAATATTAATGTTAAAAAACTTGATGATTAGAATAAATGGAACATTTCTAAAGGATTCAGTGGAAAGAATAATTTATTGTTCTAGTCATTATGGATCTATCTAGAGTTATTGGATGTTTTAAAATTATTAAATTAGCCTATAATAGCACCAACTTGTGGTTGACTCAAATTAAACACCATGCTGAACACGCTAAATTCCATAATGATCAGTCATTCACAATGCAAGTTATTAACTGCTGAAAAAACTCGTGCCGGGCATTTTGGTTTATTTGTAATATTCATTTGTCATGGCTTGGTTACCACTTGCCCTTTAAGAAGATGCATTTCAAAATTCATTTTCCTTGATCAACGGTTCATATGTAGCACGCCCTATGGGTAGAATTGGACAAAACTTTACGTGCTTCCTCACAATGCCCTGTTGTTGTCGACGTGTTCAAGTTTTTTATTAAGTTTAGACTTTGCGTTCAGCAAGTCAATTAGACAAAATGTGCTATACCAGACAATTTAATTGGCTTATATCTTTGCAATACATAAATGCATAAAATCTAAATTCAGCAGCAAATAAGCAAAAAATCAAGTACAAATAAAATAGGGTTTCAGCATATTCTGATACACCCTGAATGCCAATCTTACCATGAGTGCCTGCATGGCCTCCCACTCCTGAGGGGACTGAATCTTGTGAGCAAGAAGCCTGGTGGCCAACTGGGGACTACACACACAATGCACAATAAAATGAACAATCTGTAAATTAGGACCCCTTGAACATTTACATGTAGAATTATTACAACAAAAGTAAGATATGTGATCCTAATACATTTTATTTTTATGTTATTAAGTTTGAGCGTATGTGTTTTCCTTAAAACCAATATCTGTAAGGTATAGAATACTGCAGGAATGACATCAAAACCCAAAAGACTAATTCAACAATGCTTCCAGAGTGGCTCCATTCACAGTAAATGCTGCTCCACATGAATGAACTCAGTATCGGCATGGGTTGTTTGTTTGGGTTTCCAAAAAATGCATTTGGGAATGCATATAAAGTCTTACATGCTTTGTGTTTTAAAGCAAAATGTTGCACGATTAACACAAGAGTTAGATAACACCCAGAGTTAGATAAGTCCATACATACCTTTTTCATCTCAGTGCGTGCTGTAACTCTGTTTGACGCACCCACCGCTGAGCCTAGCTTAGCACAAAGGCTGGATGTAAATGGCTACAGCTTGCATACTAATCTCAATATGAGACAAAATAACGCAAACATTTTCCTATTTACATGTTGTGATTTGTATAGTCACAGAATGTACAAATAACAATGTCATATGAGACACAGATAACTTTTAACTGTATAAAGATTGGGAACTATATTCTCAGAAGGTGAAGCACTGCTACTTGGCCGGAGAACCGCAGCACCAAAGACGCACCGTGGTGAGGAGCAGAGAGTTCGTTCAGAGTCAGAGTCAGCAATTAATAGATAGTAAAAGCATAGTTTACAATCATAGGTGTTCTTTGTATTGTAAAGAGCTGCAACAATAAACAGGGAGACCAGGTAATACCATGATGTTTTATAGATTTCCAACCAAAAACGCTGACCTGATGAATCAATGGCAAAGTGAGTTACTTGCTCTGGATATCGATCGAAACACACCTGAAGAGATCATCAAGGACCATCGTGTTTGCTCAGTACATTTCACTGAGGACGACTATTTTGAAAAAATGGAATTTGCCACACGGACCATGAAACGTTTGCTGAAGAACACAGCCATCCTATTGATAGCACAGACAGGACAAATTGGAGCGGCTGCAGTGGTAAGTGTTCCGTTTTTAGATGACTAGCCTATTGTAACAGTGCCATTAGCTGGATCTAATGTAACGTTAGTGATACTATTATATGAACAAGGTGGTCACTACTATTGCAGTTGTTCCCGGGCTCCATGTCTCCCCTGTAATGTTAGTATTGTGTTGTCACGAACACGCTCTATCGCCCCAGTAATAAATGAGCGGACCTAGAGGTAAACAAGAAGAAATAATGTTGCGTCTCAGGTGCTGCGGTTATCATTCCACCCAAGTAGCAGTGCTTCGCCTTCTGAGAATATAGTTCCTATTCCCAATATTTATCGGTTAAAAGATGGCTGTCTCATATGACCTTGTGATTTGTACACTCTGTGACTATACAAATCACAACATGTAAATAGGAAAATGTTTGAGTTATGTAGTCACTTATTAGGATTAGCATGCTAGCTGTAGCCATTTACAACCAGTATTCCGAGCTAAGCTAGGCTAGCGGTGGGTGCGTCAGACAGAGTTACAGCACGCACTGAGATGAAAAAGGTATGTATGGACTTATCTAACTCTGGGGATACAGTGAATAAGCTAGTCCAAAAAAGTTGGAGTGTTCCTTTAAACAAGGATTTGATCATGCTGTAAAATGTAACAACAATCACCAGGCTTTTGGTGCCCTCTGCAGGCATTTGATATAATACGTAATGTACATAATTTGATTGTGTATCTTACATTACGTATTCTTCAATAAAACTACTTGCTTTTGATACTTTATTTGAACTAATTACTTTTGCCTTATTGTTATATTGTTATTATAAATGAATTTTAAGTAATTTTGAAGGCCATTGTTCAATTAGGCCTATTTTTATTACCACAAAAAATATATATCCGATTAAGTCAAGTAACCTTCATTTAAATAGCGCTTTTTTCAAAGCAGATTTACAGTGATAACAGGACATTAGTGCAACAACAATTGTTTTGGCTGTACAGCAGATCTAGAAGAAAGTAATTGTCTAGCTAGCTTAAGCAAGTTTTGAATTTTTTCATTTCCGTTGTAAAAATTACTTTTAATGCATCGTGGCTGTTCATTTACACAACAACAGCGTTTGGTGGCCTGAGAAGGGAGAACGCAAACTTTGAAGTTTTCAAAGTGCTAGTCTTTGAAAACGAGTTTTGAAAGCGATCCTGTTATCATCTCCGTGTAATCTTAAAAAATATGAACCTGTGAAAATGGTGCCAGCATGCACATGCAAATTAAGTGTTTAGTCTATAGGCATGCGCGTTTGCACGTAGTCTTTCTTTACAAAGTGACATTGCCAATAACTAAAAAAAGTAAAAAAACAACAGAATTTAATATAGTAATTGATTACTCGATTGTTTGTGAAAATAATCGACTGATTACTTGGTTTTGCATTTGCATTTTGTGACTCAGTCAAATAAAATACTATTTTTGCAGTCATATATTTCAGCATTGAAGATTTCTCGTGTGTCGTCTCATGGGATAAGTGTATCATCGCACCCCTATAAATAGTCATTTCTCCAACAACAAAACTGTGGCTAGAGAAAATACTGAGTGGCTAGTAGTATACACAACCATATAGAAACCACAAATTTTGAAGCTGCCATTTTTATTTTGGAAAAAAAAAATCATCTGTTTCTAATAAGTAACTAGATAAAAATGTTTGGGGTGTGAGTGTGTGCAGTTTACATTGTAGAAGAAACATTCAAATATGTCAAGTTATGTTTACCACAGGTCTTATTTTTACTTTGGAAAAAAAATATTATAAAACCCCATAGGAAAATCGTGAGGGAACCAGCATGAATTACTATGACTGAAAACAGGCTCGTGAGATATCAACATTACACGACTGATGGTGTACCTTGGTTATGGATTGCTCAACAATAGATACTGTACACATTCATATATTTCACATACTTGAGGCTTCTGTGAGCACAATATGTACATGAATGTCTCTGGGAACATTCACAATGAATGTGTTTTGCGTTTAGAAATGTTAGATGCAAAGACGTGTCTAGCATGTTTATATAAAAAAATGTAAATCAGTAAAATGCATAAACACATTCTGTGTGAAATGATCCTTACTCTGCAGATTCATTTAGGTTTAAAAATGATTGAATTGTTGCACGCACCCTTCAGGTTCATTGCTGAGCTGGTCACAGAACAGTTGAATACTCTCCCAGTCAGTTTCTCGATTTAAAGGGTTGGTAGCCTTGTCTACAGGTGACAGAACAAAAGTCTGAAACACTAAAAAAAAACTACATACAAACCTATGACAACAAGCATGCATAAAGATCACAAGAACTGTTAAACAACAATTATAAGACAAAAAAAAAGAACAATAATAACTCCAGTTTGACCATGTAAATGTCAGCAGAGAGAAGTGAAATCACAGGAAGAACAACTTTTTTTAACGTTTTTATTGAATACTATGAGAATATGAATAACTTGAGTACAACCTTTGAATAATAAATAAATAAATACTTAGTGCAATTTGTAACGTTATTGATGTAGGGTCCAAGACAATCATTCAAAGAGGTTGAAGAGCTAGAAAAGGTCGATATGTGTATTATTTTTTAATTCATTTTATTATTAACGTTAGCTTTTTCAGAAAAAAAGTCATCTGTGCTTGCTTGCATCAAAAGTGGGCAACATAAAACTGACAAAAGTGTAGCAGCTAGGTCGGATATGGCCCCTTTAAGGAAACGGCAAATTAGTCATCTTTTCTTGACTGACATGTTGGGTGGCAGAACGGAAATAGGGTTTAAATTGGGACTTTACATTATATAGGCATAACAAAATGTTCTGTCATTGAATGTCTTCATTCAACATTTTATTGACCATATTATGAGTCTGCGAAACTCCTCCCTTTTGACTCACGAAGAGGTAGCTAGCAATTTTACAACTCTTCTATACCTGTCCATCACAGAACGCACAATCCACAACAGGAAATATATACACACAAAACACACTAAAAACAAGAGTGTGTCAGAAACTTAACTAGTTTAACGTCGTTAGCAAGCTAATAACTCCACTACCAACAACATGACACTCCTCATCTGCGTTTAACAAAGCACCTACGCAAAGGCATCAACTTAGGCAAATGCATGTCCGTGATATTCACACTGTCACATTAAAAGGCAATAAATGTGTCGTTTAAATGTGTTTGACTTACTGATGCGGGACTCTAAGCTCTGCTCGTCAGGCTGAGCCGCCATCTTCACCCGAGATCACAAGACCCAAATCTCGCGATGAAACACGTGACATCTCGGCCCAAAGAAGTACTTCTGCATTTTTTATTAAATGAAACAATACATATCATTACGATTATTTGGCCATGACTGTGAAACCACACTTATTTCATATGGTGCATTTAACAACAATTGTACAAATAGATTAACTGACTTTGTCTTTAAAAGTTTCATGGTGGCCTTTTGCTTCATTTGGTGGTCTATTCTTGACAGGTCGATGCAGTAGAGTGTGGTTTTACAGCAAAACGTGACACAAGAATGTGGTTTGTCTGTGGAATTCCGATTTTAGCCTTCAATTGATCTAAATTTTTCAGCTTGTGTGAAGCTAGGTCTATTCCATTCTGAACTAAGAGAAAAAAGTGAGAAATAAAAATATAATAATTGTATTACAGAATTGTTTTCCTGAATTGCTAAAACAATAAACCCCATTCTCTGAACCAAATTCTCAATAGCCTGTATAAGTTATTATATATTTATACATGTGCTCAAACTAAATTATTTTAAATGTTGGATTTAGAACTCTTTCTGTAATTCAATCAATCTATCTTTAAAATAGAATAAAATAGCAGTTGGATTTTGTTTTTCTTTTTTACAGTGAAATAAGATCCAGGGGACATTACATATTTTCTAAATTACACTTCTGTGTTGTATTTATATAATTCCCATTTTCATATTTAGCCTGCTAATCATTTAGCATACTATTGGAAGCAAATACACCCTTCCAAGCTCAAGTCATTTTTCAGTGATGACAGAATAGAGCAAATCTGCTGCATATTGGCTGGTTGCAAGACAGCCTTGCGCAAGAACAGCACTGGGGGTTCTGAGCACATACAGTTGTGGTCATAATTAGTGGCACCCCTGGTAAATATGATCAAAAATATCTATAAAAATAAATCTGCATCGATTTATCCTTTTGATCAATCATTAATTTTTTTTGCCAAAACTCCAAACATTTATTGAAGTCAATGAAATAAAAGTGCGGAAAATCACATATAACTGTTTTTCTCCAAAACACATTAATTATTGGTACCCCTTTATTGCAGTTTTTTTTTTCAATTGCTAAGAAGCGTTTGACAATTCTTAAAATTATTTTTCTAAACTCATATCACAGCAACACACCTACATCACACAATTAGCCAAATGGTTAATTTTCTGCCCCAAACTATTTTCTGTATTAATAAATACAAACTCTACATTTGAAAATGCAAAAAAGCTTTTTCAATATACACTTATTCAAAACACTGCAAACCCATTTCAAAATCAAATCATTTGGTCAAATGTAATGTACGTTATTGTTGTATAATGACATAAGCTGTTGTATCTCAAACAAAGTATTACAAAATTTCTTAGCCAAATTTGATGTGCCATCACAACATGTAATGACAGCCCTAATATATATATATATATATATATATATATATATATGTGTGTGTGTGTATGTGTGTGTGTATATGTATGTATATACTGTATATATATATATATATATATATATATATATATATATATATGTTTTAATTCATTGAAAATATATATAGTAGTTAAAATATTTTCTTCAATGAATTAACACATATTTTATAAATAAAAAATAGATTCAGTTAAATAATTTGGTCAAATGTACTAGCACTTGTTTTGTATCCAACATGAATACATAGTCAGTAGCACAATGACTGTCAAAATACTAACAGTTGGCATTACAAAAACTGGATTACTTGTCACATATGTAGAGTCTGGGACGAAGATCCTTAATTCTCTTTATTAACGTCATTAACTACACACATTCCTGTGACCACATGGTCAACTGACAGAGACTCTTTGTGTCTAAATTACCCAAATTGGCACCTAGGAGACTGCAGCGCAAATGGACTTTTTTTTTATTTATGAAGACTGATATCGCCAAAACATCAAAAGGCAGAATACACATATACACACACACACACACATACACACACACAAACTCTAGATATATGAAAATGTTAGCAAAACATATCTGGTACGTTTGAGATACACATAGGCTGGCTGTGATTTTGTAAACTTGTTAGATGTCATCATGAGTGTAAAGGAATTTTAAATGCCTGTCATTTTGCATGAAGACGTAACCTTCTTGTATGTGTACCTGTGAGGTGTGGTGTTTGCCTCTTTAATATGCTATCCTAAAGTTACAAACTGATATGAACTAACATGTTAGTGAACTTAAAGGTGCTCTAGGCGATGTCGGGTGATGTTACTTCTTGTTAATGTTTAAAGTATTTTCATACAAAATGGAGGCTAGATAGACCATCCCCTCCTCCTCATCTACACTGACCCCCAAACCCCACCCCCAGGGCCTTCTTGTCAGTTATTGGCTGGAACAGTTTATGTTTCGTGGAGCGGGTTGCCGCAGTTTGTTTTTGTTGCCATTTGTGGAGCTTGGGTTGACTACATAGACCGCATTTTTTTTACAGTGTGTTTAGGGGACAGGCAGCTAGCGGATAGTGAGGAGAGGTTTTCTGTATGTGACAAAAAATGTTTGGGCCTATAAAAAACGTGTGACATCGCTTAGAGCACCTTTAAGCTAGAATATACCATTGAACAACTGATAGCGTTTCCAGTCAGATAGCCGTGGGACGAGCTGATCCAAAGTGGCGTCAAGTGTTTAAAAGGTGTTTTAAAAAAAATCAACATTAATCGTCTGCGTAGGATGTGTATTCCCAATTAATCATAATTCGTTGGGTTTAATTATTTATGTAAGGACTCTGTTCCCAACTATATTCGATAATTTGTTGATCAGAGATTAATAACTGTTGAATATCTTTCCCCGAAATTAAAATTGACTGAAGAGCTTATAAGCCAGAATCTTTACACGTTTCAGTTCTATCTGTATAGCACATACAGTATGAAATATTTTTTTTCTTTCAGCTGTGTGTGTGTGTGTGTGTGTGTGTGTGTGTGACTTCCACACGTTCCACACACACACACACACACACACGAGGGAGGCTCCTCTTACAAGACTTCTTATTCCCCATTGGAATGTCTGCAGGATGTGATTTTTACTAATGAGAAAGACATTTCTCTTGTTAAAGACATTTAACCAAATATATTCAATGTGTTTTTATGTGTGTTTGTCCGTCCATGTCACATTGGAATAACTATGATTTTATCGTAGCATAAAGTAAATTATAAATACCTTCATTATGCATTTTAAACATAAATGTATATTCCTTTAAGGTAACATAATGTTCTTGATATCTCCAGAGCACTCGTGGTATGGTCTACCCAAATATGCAAAGAAATATTCAGTAAAATATAGTTTACTATTGCTGTGTCTGAAATCACCCATTATATTGGACTATATAGTGAGCTCGCCATTTTGTAGTGCTGTCTGAATGTATAGTGATGATTATTATCCCCTATATAGTCCACTCAATGTATCCCAGAATGCATTTTGAAAAGTAGTGTACAACCGATGGTCACTAACCTAAGCCCTACATACCATCATGCATTGTGCTGATTCGTAAAAATAAGTTATAATCATGTGTGGAGTAGCGCATTATAACAAAAACGGCCAGAAATCAGTTTTAGTTTTTACATTTTGGAGAAATAAGCTCAATATAATGTAATGTATTTATTTTAAAAAAATCTATTTAGCTGACAGATGATGTAATCAGCGGTGCCGAGAGACGATCGAGTAGTGTCCGAAAGTGGTGTTTCTATTATGCTGGTGAGCTTACTATATGGGGCTCTAGTCTCCACCCCTAACATCGGGGTAGGGAGTGCTTTCAGTGGAGGTTTCAGACACAGCATATGTTTTCCACCTTTGGAGTGAAAAAGACAAAAAAAAGGAAAGCCTTCCCGCCAGAGTTTTGTTCGAATCTCATTGGTTAAGGTTGCTCTGGAAGGGGCATGGTCTGCATCCCTTTAAAAAGGACAAAGACGCATTCTCTAATGCTCTCTCTCGTGGTGTACATCATGTGCCTTCATCATGTAGCCGTGACTTGGTTTCTCTTCGGGCAATTCTTTCTTTTATTTGTTTTAAAGTCCTGTTTTCTGTTAAGTTTCCAACCTAATTTAGATGAATTTGGTAATGTTACCTTGAAGACTTTAGCCTTGTTCAACACACGCGCCCCGAACACCACGTGACGCGCTCCCACACAAGGACATTCCGCTCACACGCGGACAGACGTTCAAGAACGCAGCCACACAGAGACCCAAACACTTTGCAAGTATATGTCACAAGGTGACGAAGGAGGCAGAACAGAACGGAACGATGACAGTGGAACCGCTTGTTGTTGGTTTCCATGACAGCGGCGGCTGATGAGGGAAGCAGTATCAGGTGCAGGCGATTTGTGTTGGCATTGGCGATAGGGCTACGTGGCCGAATGAAGCAGTTAAAAGGAAAAGGAAGAGGTAATCAAGTGGTGCGTTCCTCCGGGAGAAAGTCGTGGGGCGGCGCGGCTGTGACAAGCCCCTTTTTCGATACTGAAGAGAAGTGTGCCTGCCTTGTATAACCTGTTCTGTCTATTAATAGAAGATTCCCCCCGCTAATGTTCTCTTGGGTGATGCCTGCCTGAAGGAGAGACACACCCTGGCCACATCGTTGCTTCTACGAACTGAGAGGCCCTCTGTTATGCAGAGCTGGAGGAACCATTGAGGCGGTGAGCGAATGAGAAGCTATGAGCTGTTGCTGACCCTCTGTTATGCAAAGCATGGAGGAACCATTGAGCCGGTGAGTGAATGTGAAGCTATGAGCTGTTGCTGACCCTCTGTTATGCAGAGCTGGAGGAGCCATTGAGGCGGTGAGCGAGAGGCTTGGAGCGTTGCTGACCCCGTGATGTCCAGAACTTTTATCAATACTTTTAAACGGACTTTTTGCTAAATAAAGCCTGTTAACTTTTAATTATGTTGTCCGTCTGGTCTCTGGCCCGCTCCTCTGTGTGGTCCTGGATTTTAGGGGTGGGTGTAGTCTGGCCATGACTGTAAATAACCCTCAGTTATTTGAATTAGTTTTGGGCATTAATATATCATTCTGATATTATCGTAATTCTATATTTCTTAATATTATCTTAATGTATATGTTATATTCTTAATTTGTTTATTACTTTATTATATATTTGGAAGATTTTCTTTGCACTCTCAGTTATTTAACCTATAGAGACCTTTATTTTGAAAGGCGGCTTGCCGGAAAGGCGAACAGATCGCGCGCGCGCACAGGAAGCGTGCATATACAGAGATTGCAGACAGACGGAGACACGGAACCATGCGGTCACGGATTCACACTTCTGAATAATAGTGTTAAGGATATCTAAAAGTGGATTTAGGCATTTAGTCGCTGTTTATTTTTTATTTTGTAGTATTTTCTTTTTGTTTTTGTTGTTTTAGCACCTGGTTGGAAAGGAGTACAAGGTATAGTTCATGTATATTTATGCACTTGTATAATGCTACATAGCATATCTTGTCTTTAAAACTGTTTTATATGCGTTTATTGGATTTTTGAGTAATTTAAGCTTTTCCTATTTATTCCATTTGCTGATGTAAATGATGACAGACAAGGCATCTAAGTCATGCACTCCTGTGAAAGAAATGGATGCATCAAACCCTTCTCAAAGCAGAGATACAGATGATGAGATAGAAGATCATTCTGATGGTGTAAAGACAGATGAAGTACGTCGCTCTGGTCGTAAACGAATTCCTACAGAGAAGATGGTCGAGTATCAAAAGGAGGAGTCACAAAAGGCAGAGAGAAGGCTCACGCACTCATATGAGCAATGGAAAGCTGAGGCTTCAGAAAGGCAAGAGAGCAGCTGAAAACCGATATTCCTTAAAGTCAGCTAGCAACACTTATAGACGCATTGGAAAATGAACGAGACAATGTGATGAACGCATACATGAGAGTTCGTAGTTATGTTACTCCTCCCACTGATACTAGAAGACGATCGATGCTTGTGATGCTGTGACGAAGGACATAGTAAAGATTGCTTATGAGAGGATCTCAGGTGTTGATGGAGACCTGGATGTTGAAAGAAAAAGGAGCGTCTTCGTGAATTGCTCGATCGAGATTATGCTCGCTCCGTCTACGGTTCTACTGTCTCGCGTATCAGCTCCAAGTCAAGCACACCAATAAGTCAACCTTCACTGAATTCAATACTGATGGCTAAACGAATAGAGGCAGAAGCAGAGCTTGCAGCAAAGGAAGCAGAGTATGCAGCATTAATGAAGGAAAAGGAACAAAGGGAGAGAATACAACTTCTAGAAGAAAAGCAAAAAAGAGAACTTGATACTCAAAGGAGTGAGTATGAAAGATTACTTGCAGTAAAGGAGGTAAGAGCAGCTAGAGCCAGACTAAAGGTGTATGACAAGGAAGAAGTTTCGTCTGCTGATCAGAATGACGTGCTGCAGCAACCTGTGAGCATTCCCACACAAGTGTATACATCCTCCATTGAGCCAACACTCAATGCAAAAGCATCATCGCCAACTACCAATGTGGATGTGTCTTACCTTGCACAGGCTGTTCAAGACAGTATAACGCTTAACAGACTTCCTATGCCAGAGCCTACAGTCTTCAGTGGTGACCCCATTCACTTTATTGAATGGAAGGCTTCATTTCAATCACTCATCGGACAAAAGACACATCTCCTCAGCAGATAAGTTATACTATTTGAAGAAGTATGTCACTGGTTCCGCTCGGAAAACTCTTGAAGGCATGTTTTACAGAAATGATGAGGAAGCCTACAAGGATGCATGGAAAAGACTTCAGGATCGCTGATGGACAGCCATTCATTGTACAAAGAGCATTCCGTGAGAAACTTGCATGCTGGCCCAGAATCCAGCCCAAGGATGCTGAAGGACTCAGAAACTTCTCAGATTTCCTGAATGCATGTAAATACGCTATGCCTCATGTTAAGGGACTGGAAATACTGAATGACTGTGAGGAAAATAGAAAACTCGTCAGCAAACTTCCTGATTGGGCGGCTTGCCGATGGAATCGACCAAGCTACGCAAACACTGAGTGAGATTCAAGAGTTCCCACCTTTTCCATGATTTTGCTAAATTCATGTCACTTGAGGCCGAGGTAGCTTGCAACCCAGTCACTTCCTTCTATGCTCTTCACGCTTCTGAAGCTAATAAGGATAAACAGAACCTCAAGGTTAGTAAGAACAAAGCCAATGTCTTCCACACAAAGATAATCACACAAAATGAGAATCCGAAGCACACTGGTAAAGTATCTAAACCATGTCTGTTCTGTCGAAACAGTGAACATCAAATTCACGATTGCTCTAAATTCTCTGCAAGGTCTCTTGAAGAGCGGAGACAGTTCGTAAAAGATACTAAGGTGTGCTACGGATGTTTGAAGCTCGGTCACAGTGCCAGAGACTGTCGTTCCAGACATAGCTGTGTTATCTGCAAGGGAAGACATCCTACCTGCTTACATGATGACAGCTTCATTAGAAGGATGAAGTTTTCCCCTGCACCAAGCCCAGAGAACACGCACAAAAGGGTAGTGACAACGTCTTTAAGCGTAGAATCTGGATGTGCATCTGCTAACACCTCAATGATCGTGCCAGTGTGGTTGTCCTCACAAAATGACCCCACCTCAGAGAGACTCGTCTATGCTCTGTTAGACACACAAAGCGACACTGTCTTCGTCGAATATACAGTAAGTCAAAGTCTAAAGGTTGACTCATGCCCAGTGACACTAAGGCTCACTACCATGGTTGGAAGAGATTCGCTGATATCAAGTGAAAGAGTTTCTGGTCTTCGAGTCAGAGGTTTTAATTCTACGGTAATTCTAGACCTTCCCCCGCATACACTAAGGAATGTATCCCTGTGGATCGTGCTCACATCCCCACCAGTGAGACTGCCAGGTGTTGGAAACATCTTGCTCCTCTGGCAGACAGGATTCCCCTGCTTCAAGACTGTGAGGTTGGTCTATTATTAGGATATAACTGTCCCAGAGCTTTAGCACCCAGAGAAGTGATTCTTGGAGCAGACAACGAGCCATATGGGGTTCGACACGGATCTTGGATGGAGTGTACAAAATTCCCCACTCCACGCATGCGCGAGTTGGAACATGTTCAGTCTTGTCGGATGTATGCGTAAAAAAAGTTTCATTCGGCAGCATCCAGCGCACGGAGTTTTCCTGGCATTGTTTCATTTCTAAAGTTTTTCTTCTTTGTGTGGTATTACTGTGCGTTCATGACTACGTAAGTAAAGATATTTAATTTCATTGTAGATGGTTTTTAGAGAGTGTCAGGAACGCGATTCAGTATATTTTACCTCAGAAATATTATTGTGCCAATATATAGACAATCAGGTGCAGTGCTTGCGCTTATTCACAGAGTCATCATGTTATATTTTTGTTACAATGTTTATTCATATGGGAAAGGTAGTTGCTTGTCATGTTGATTCAAATAATAGTTTTATCGGCATATTAATAATGGTACAAAGAGCGCACGGGAGTGCTAGAGCAGCGCACACACATTGTAATCTGACACCTCTTGTTAGCTGCAGCGGTTCGCATTAGAGTATTTCAATACGGTATACTTTAACTTAAAACAACTTTAACTTTCTATGTATATGTATATATACAGGTATTATCTGTGTATATTCTGTCAGGTCATGTTATTATTTATATTGATCATCCTTATTTTTTTCTCTCACAGACACCACTTTATATGTATATCCACACAACCCTGTCTATAACTTGCACTTTTGTGGGTTAATAAATATTGAGAATGGACAAGTTCACTCTGGAGTAGCTGCAGTTCTTTCTAACCGAAGAATTAGGCCATCTGAGTTCCAACCATCCCACTGCGCGCAGAATATCTCACAAAATTGGTCCTTCGAGCCGGATACGGGACATCAGCTGCGCTATGGCTACATCCAGAGATTACTACAGAGAGGGAGAACAAGTGCCAGATCCTCGTCCAAGTCGTACCCGGCGGGTGCCCACCTACTTGGAGGATTATGTGCTTGATTATCCACTTCCACGTCATGTTCATTCTTCACCAGCAGAGGTTGCTGCAGAAATATCCTATACCAGCCAGGGCTATATTACTCCTGCCTATCGGGACAGAGACTTTGGAAATGAAAAGCTGCATCACTTAGAGGCCTGTTGGAAAGATTTAAGCTGTGAGATGAGAGAGCTTCAAATCAGAATGGACAGTGCCAGACAGGTATCTTCTGAATCTAGATTCCCTGCTTACGGACACTATGAGAGTCTTCCTCACATTGAACTAAGTAAAAATGGATTACAAACCTCTGTGGCTGCATCATCGTCTCCACAATATGAGGAAACACTTTACCATGAGCCCTCCATGCATCTGCAGTCGCAACCAAGCATGCATCCACTTAATATAGCTCGTGTATTTTCCCTGCCTGGGCCACAGCCTCAGAGACCATGTGCCGAACTCCGACGATCAGAGTCATGGCCCCACACTGCTGCTCAGCTTGTTCAGCCTGCCAATCCTCAGGTACAGCCACAGCATCAGCCGACTCCAGTTCAACCTGCACCAGCCCGCATACAGCCACCGCATCAATCAGCTGTTGTGCAGCCTAAGCATTCTTATGTGCAGCCGCAACGTCAGCCAGTTGCTGTACCATCTGCGCCAGCCTCACTGCGGCCACAGTACCAGCATATAGGGCCAGCTCCTCCTGTACAAGGGCAAGCAGCGATGCATCCTCAGCGCCCTTATGAACCACTGCCTCTGCCTCAACCTCCTTGGCCTGGACCACAACCATAGCATTATTACCCTGTCAATCCTGTGGCACCTGGACTTGTGGAAATGGCCATTGCATCCTCCTATGGCATACCCAAACCAAAACTGGCAGCCTTCTCTTCAGGGAAAGAGAGTGATTTCCTTATGCTCAAGAAAGGGCTGGACAGCACCCTTGGTCCACACAGACATTTAACAGAGGACTATAAATATCAAGTGCTTTTGGATCATCTACCTCTACCTGCTGCATATCAGGTAGCTAAGAGATATGTCAACAGCCCATTTCCTTACACCAGTGCCATGCAGGCTCTTGAGCAGAGATACGGTCAACCAAGACAGTTAATTCAGAGCGAGCTGAGAGCTATCCTCAATGCACCAGCTATTCGAACAGGTGATGCACAGGGATTTGAGGACTTTGCCGCAGCTGTAAACACACTGGTGGGCATGTTGAACACAATGGATGGACCCTCTAGATACGAACTGCTGTGTGGCTCCCACGTTGACACTCTACTGACCAAACTGCCTGTCAGCTATAGAGACTCATTCATAGAGTACTGTCTCAACAAGCACATAATTGTGAGCGGCAGTTCCAGGACTTACACTCTGCCAGAATTTGCTGAGTGGCTGGAAAGGAAGGCCCAGGCCATTCAAATATCTAGGCGTGTAACAGGGTCAGCGCATACAGAGCCCTTTCGTTGAGAGCAGAAACCTCTTTCTTATCCCAAAGCCAAGGTAGCAACAATTCTCACAGGCAGTGAACAACATAGAACCATCAATTTGCCCTCCAGCTCCAACACAGACACTAAAATTGGAACTACAGCTAAAAAGCGGGATCGCTTTAAGCCGTTTTGTCCCTACTGCAACAACCATGATCATTATCTCAATGCTTGTGCTGCCTTTTGCAAATTGAACCACTCACAAAGAGGAAGCTGGGTTAAAGAGCAAAATAAATGCTGGAGGTGTGGACGAGGTCACAAACAGGATAGCTGCACGCTCAAGAAAACTTGCTCCACCTGTGGAGGACTTCACCTGCCTGTTTTGCATGAAGTTGCAGTGGCTGCGGAAAACCAGAGCATACTCACAGTGAGCACAACCACTTCTCAAGTTTACTTGGATCAGGCCAGTCATTCAGGCAGAGTGATGTTGAAAGTTGTCCCAGTAAGACTTCGCAGTGGGAAAAAGTTCATGGACACTCATGCCGTGTTAGATGATGGTTCGGAAAGAACAATTATCCTGCCAGCAGCAGTCAAAAAACTGGGCTTGAAAGGATCAGAAGAAACTTTGACTCTCAGAACAATAAGACAAGACCTTGTTCAGCTAAGAGGAAATGCAGTCTCCTTTGAGGTATCTGCGATAGCACACCCAAATGTGAAACATCAAATCCAAAGGGCATTTACAGCTGAAGAGCTCAATCTGGCTGAACAGTCTTGTCCCGTGAATTCACTGAAAGGAAGATATGGTCACTTAAGGGACATCCCCTTGGAAGGTTTCACTAAAGTGCATCCTTTGCTACTCATAGGATCAGATTATCCACAGCTGATCACACCAAACTGCCCAATCCGTATGGGACCACTTGGTAGCCCTGTAGCAGTACACACTCTTCTTGGCTGGACAGTTCAAGGGCCAACAACCTTTCTCCAGCAACCCTCAAATGTAAGCTCATGTCTCCACACCACATTCCTGCCTCCCATGCAAGAGTTACGTCAACATGTTCAGCGGTTGTGGCAGCTTGACCTACTGCCACTGAGAAACGAGAAAGAAGTAGTTCGTTCCAGACAAGATAAAGCTGCACTTGCAATATAAGAGGAGAAAACAGTGCATGTTACAGTTGATGGTACAACCCGCTATGCTACCCCATTACTTCATAAGCGAGACGCGGCTAAACTCCAAGCAACACCAAATGCTGTTATGGCTCTGTTAAGAGCTACGAAATGTCGCCCGGTTAATAATCCTGATCTGGCGAATGTGTACAACAACGAGATACACAAGCTTGAGAATTCAGGTTATGCAGTGCGAATAACCAACCCAGAAGGTGTCAATTCCGGTAATTCATGGTACGTTCCTCACCACATTGTGCTGCACAATGACAAAGCCCGGGTAGTCTTCAATTGCTCTTTCACTTACAATCAAATGAGCCTGAACGATAATCTTCTCCCTGGTCCTACTCTTGGTCCACCACTGCTGGGAGTCCTGCTCAGGTTCAGAGAATATGCCGTTGCGATAAGTGGAGACATACGAGCTATGTTCCACCAGATCAGACTGTTACCTGAAGACCAGCCATTGCTCCGCTTTCTCTGGAGAGACATGGAAAGAGATCGCCACCCAGACATCTATGAATGGCGAGTCTTACCATTCGGCACCACCTGTAGTCCTTGCTGTGCTACGTATGCCCTCCATAGACATGTCAGAGACAACAGTGAGGGCAATGAAGATGTAGTGGAGTCTGTACAGCAGTCTTTCTATGTGGATAATTGCTTACAATCTCTTCAATCTCAGCATCAGGCTAAAAAACTCATTGACAAAATGAGAGCATTATTAGCATCCGGTGGTTTTGACATAAGGCAGTGGGCAAGCAATGTTCCCAATGTGATTGCACATCTACCCGCCGAAGCTAAATCAGTAGGCTGCGAGCGGTGGCTTTCGGTAGACAAAACAGATCCACAAGAGTCGACCCTCGGCCTAGTGTGGCATTGTTCCCAGGACACTTTAGGTTATAAACACAGGCCGGTGTCAACAAATGGAGAAACCTCAATGAGAAATGTCTATCGCATCCTGGCAAGCCAGTATGACCCATTAGGCTACATCATTCCGTTTACCACAAGGGCCAAAATCATGGTGCAATCACTATGGAAGAGAGTTGGAGGTTGGGATGAACCTCTGCCAGCTGACCTTTTCTCAGAATGGCATGCTTGGGAAGAAGAACTTCCTAACCTACAGAGAGTAACACTGCCAAGGTGTTACACACCAGCATGCAACAACACCTCCTCCACTATCGATATGCATGTCTTCTGTGACGCCTCGGAGAAGGCATATGGCTCCGTAGCTTTATCTACGGGTAGAAACGGGTAATGACATTCAAATCGCATTCATCATGGCGAGGTCACGGGTGGCACCCATGAAGCAACTCTCCATTCCACGCCTTGAACTCTGTGCAGCATTGTCTGGAGCTCAGCTAGCCAAAACACTGAACACTGAACTTACACTTAATCTCAGACAGACAATCATGTGGTCTGATTCAACAACCGTATTACATTGGATACAGTCTGAGTCATGCAACTACAAAGTGTTTGTGGGCACGCGAATCGCAGAGATTCAAGACCTCGTTGGATATGAGAACTGGAAGTACGTGGACTCGAATAACAACCCCGCCGACGATATAACCCGGGGTAAGACCCTCATAGATCTGTCCCACACCTGCAGATGGAAGCAAGGTCCAGAATTTCTACGCCAATCTACAGACCACTGGCCAATCCACCCGTCAGTGCCAGTAGATGATTCAGAAGAACTTCGTAAATCCACATTCTGCGGTAATGTCACAATCAGTCATGACTCTTTACCTGAATTGGATTGCTGTGAATCATGGGACGACCTCATCATGAAAACATATCAGTCTCTGCATGGTTCGGCAGCAACCCCTATGTCTGCCACAGAACGCATAGAGACTGAAATTGCTGTACTCAGACGTGCACAGACTGAAAGTTTTCCTAAAGAAGTGCATGCCCTTAAAGCTAATAAATCGGTGGATTCAAACAGTCGATTACACTCTCTTGCTCCAACTTTGGATCCTCATCTTAATCTGATAAGAGTGGGTGGTAGATTACGCAAAGCTGCAACACTGCCAGAGGATGCACTTCATCCTATTGTGTTGGCCCCAGAACACCCCATAACAAAACTTCTAGTCCAAGACTTTGATAACCGACTGATGCACGCAGGTTCAGAAAGAGTTTTCGCCGAGCTAAGACGAACCTATTGGGTTCTCAGAGGCCGCCAGGTGGTAAAAAAGTACCAGAGACAATGTGCTGAGTAGTGTTGGGCGATATGCTCCATTTCCATATTGTCCTATCGTCAGCCTGTGAGATCGGCGATACACGATATTATCGTGAGGGGGCGGGGTTTACTTATTTGATTATTAACTTGATTAGTTACTCATTAATTTGCTTGTTTTATTACTTTGTTTTATATACATGTATCTTTTTTTTCTATTTTGCTAGCAAATGTGGAGTGTTTATTAATAGGATCAGGTTATTTCCTGGTATAGTGAGGTAAAAAAAGATCCTAATCATTTTTTATATTTCAACATGTCAACGAGAAATTTACGGACACATAGCCTATCCTCATGCTGTTACATGCAGCATTTTGACTTTCTGCACGAGATGAAAACGCGTTTAAATAAGTTATTGGGTCAGAAAGGTTCCGAGTTTGCGATATATGTCTTCCTACCAGTGCTCTGTCTGTTTAGATGCACTTCACATAGTGAGCACTTAGTGAGCACGAAGTACACGGGTTAATGTGTTTTTATGCCGGGAGAAATCAGAGCAAGGGGCAAACATCTAGCCGAGTTGATCGGTTTATATACTTATGACTTGACTCTGATAAAGGAAAACGGGTTGATTCGTTTACATGACCACATGCATTGTCAGTATATTCAACATAACCGGGTTAAGAACATGCATGTAAACGCGCTCATTCCCTGAAAGTGAAAGTAAAAAGGACTGCTTTCGGTATCTGCATTAACGCCGCGTTCTCTCAGAGACGACGATGAAAACGGTAGCTATAATACTATTTTAGTGATATTATTATTATTAAAAATATTTAGTAATTGTATTGTTTTTAGTGTTGGTGTCATTAAACGTTTTTTTAATGTGCTATATGGAAACAAAATACTGACGAACAACGATGCCGTTTTCATCTTGGATCTATATAAGAATGATGCGTCTGTTAAAACAAGTACTCTTGATCATTTGTGAATGGATCACCTTGTAATACAATTTTGATGTGGGATGTAGTTTTTTAGTCTGTTTTAAAAACATTCTCCTCATAAGCGCGTGTCGGTGTTGTCGCAAGTGTTATAACACGTGGTGATGAATCATGTTCATTCACGTTATGAATTTAGGCAAGGCAAATTAATTGTAGTTCCTTATATTCATTTAATAACAATACTAGCTTTATAATAATAATAATAGGCCAAATAATTTAATACATTAATGGTAAAACGAGCTAATTATCGTATTGATATCGTCAAAGGCATCTGCCGTCGGCGATATCTCAGACAATCGTCGATACACGATACTATCGTCTATCGGCACAACCCTAGTGCTGAGTGTTGCAAATGGCGTGGCAAGCCCATTGTACCTAAAATGGCCGACCTGCCGGCTTCCCGTCTGAGAATTAATCAACCTCCATTCTGGTCCACGGGAGTTGATTGTTTCGGTCCCTATGTAATCAAAATTGGCAGACGGCAAGAAAAGAGATGGGGCATAATATTTAAATGTCTCACTACAAGATGCATACATCTCGACTTGTTGTGAAGCATGGATGCAGATTCATTTTTATTAGCCCTCAGACGTTTCATAGCAAGGAGAGGAAAGCCTTTTGAGATCATCTGCGACCGAGGCACCAACTTCAGGGGGGAGAGCGTGAGCTCTCTGAAGCCTTTACCGAAATGGAACCATCATTGTTTCGGTCCCTATGTAATCAAAATTGGCAGACGGCAAGAAAAGAGATGGGGCATAATATTTAAATGTCTCACTACAAGATGCATACATCTCGACTTGTTGTGCAGCATGGATGCAGATTCATTTTTATTAGCCCTCAGACGTTTCATAGCAAGGAGAGGAAAGCCTTTTGAGATCATCTGCGACCGAGGCACCAACTTCAGGGGGAGAGCGTGAGCTCTCTGAAGCCTTTAACGAAATGGAACCATCACTCCAAGAGCAACTAGCCAAGCAAAGAATTTCCTTCCAGTTCAATCCACCTCACGCACCTCACTTCGGAGGAGTATGGGAGAGGGAAATTAAATCAGTCAAGGCTGCCCTCCAAGTTGTCCTGAAAGATCACACCGTCTCGGAGGAAGTCCTTACCACAGTACTGATTGAAGTGGAAGGCATCGTAAATTCAAAACCCCTAGGGTATGTATCATCTGATATAGCAGATCCTGACCCTATTACCCCAAATTTGCTGCTCATGGGGCGGCGGGACGCTTCCCTACCTCAGGCTGTGTATGGACCCAGCAATCTACTTGGACGGCGTCGATACAGACATAGTCAAGTGATCGTCGATCACTTCTGGACCCGGTTCCTCAGAGACTACCTACCCAGTCTTCAGCTTCGACAGAAGTGGAAGAACATCACACCAAACCTAGCAGTCGATCAGGTTGTATTGTACTTTCAACTTCCCAGAGCAAAATGGCCTGTTGGTAAGGTAACCCGAGTTCTACCAAGCGACGACGGTGCAATAAGAACTGTTGAAGTTGACATTAAGGGCAATAAATATGTCCGCCCTGTTGCTAAACTTATTGTGTTACCCGAAATGCCTCATTTTGTGGACTTACAAATTTCCTGTGTAAATTTGTGGGCCGGCTGTACAAAATTCCCCACTCCACGCATGCGCAAGTTCGAACATTTTCAGTCTTGTCGGATGTATGCGTAAAAAAAGTTTCATTCGGCAGCATCCAGCACACGGAGTTTTCCTGGCATTGTTTCATTTCTAAAGTTTTTCTTCTTTGTGTGGTATTACTGTGCGTGCATGACTACGTAAGTAAAGATATTTAATTTCATTGTAGATGGTTTTTAGAGAGTGTCAGAACGTGATTCAGTATATTTTACCTCAGAAATATTATTGTGCCAATATATAGACAATCAGGTGCAGTGCTCGCGCTTATTCACAGAGTCATCATGTTATATTTTTGTTACAATGTTTATTCATATGGGAAAGGTAGTTGCTTGTCATGTTGATTCAAATAATAGTTTTATCGGCATATTAATAATGGTACAAAGAGCGCACGGGAGTGCTAGTGCAGCGCACACACATTGTAATCTGACACCTCTTGTTAGCTGCAGCGGTTCGCATTAGAGTATTTCAATACGGTATACTTTAACTTAAAACAACTTTAACTTTCTATGTATATGTATATATACAGGTATTATCTGTGTATATTCTGTCAGGTCATGTTATTATTTATATTGATCATCCTTATTTTTTTCTCTCACAGACACCACTTTATATGTATATCCACACAACCCTGTCTATAACTTGCACTTTTGTGGGTTAATAAATATTGAGAATGGACAAGTTCACTCTGGAGTAGCTGCAGTTCTTTCTAACCGAAGAATTAGGCCATCTGAGTTCCAACCATCCCACTGCGCGCAGAATATCTCACATGGAGCATTGTGGGCCCTTCCTTGACACATTATGAGTCACAAAGCGGTGTTAGTATGTGTCATAGAGTGTCTATTAAGGAGATTCCTTCTGTAACACCAGCTGATGTTATCAAGGTTCTGGAGTCAGATTTCCGGGATACTAAAGAAAACGCAAAAGTGGTGTCTCAAGAGGACATTGTGTTCTTGAATAAACTGGAAGAAAACATCAAAATGAACGAGGATGGACATTTGGAAATGCCCCTTCCATTCAAGAAAAGACCCTATCTTCCAGATAATGAGATTCTTGCTGGCATTAGACTTCAACATCTCAAGCGGAGATTAACTAAGGACCAGGAGTATAAAGAGCATTACGTGAAGTTCATGGAAGACGTAATAGAAAAATGGTGATGCGGAAAGTGTCATCGATGAAGGAAAGAAAGGAGAAAAATGGTACATCCCTCATCATGGGGTGTATCACTCGAAGAAGCCAGGGAAATTGCGCGTAGTCTTCGACTGCTCTGCCAGATACAAGGGGTCCAGCTTGAACGATCATCTACTTACAGGCCCTGACTTAATGAACAGCCTGACTGGCATTCTTTTGCGGTTCAGACAGTATCCAGTGGCATTGATGTGTGATATTGAGCAGATGTTTCACCAGTTCCACGTTGACAAAGCAAATCGAGATTACTTGCGATTTCTATGGTGGAGAAATGGAGATTTGGACTCTGAGCCTCAAACGTTCCGCATGAGAGTACATCTATTTGGTGCCTCGTCGTCCCCTGGATGTGCTAACTAAGGACTGAAACATCTTGCAAGAGAAGGTGAACATCTGTACCCCCTGGGTTCACAATTCATTATGCGAGATTTCTACTTGGATGATGGAGTCTCCAGTGTCGAATGTGCAGAGAAGGCCATCCAGTCTGCACGAGAAGCTCGCCAGGTTTGCGCACTAGGAGGTTTAAGATTGCATAAGTTTGTGTCCAACAACAAGGCAGTTTTGGAGAGTATACCACCCTCTGAATGTGCTGTGGACGTTACCGTTGTCAATCTGTCCCTCACTGACCAGCCTTTGGAAAGAGCTTTAGGCATTTACGGTCATCTGGAAGATGATAATTTCAGATTTCGTGTCAACCTAAAGGACCAACCAGCGACCCGTAGAGGCATACTGTCTGTAGTGGCCTCATTGTTCGACCCCCTGAGGGTTTCTTGCGCCATTCTTGCTTAAAGGGAAGGCTGTTCTGCAAGAAATGTGTGTAAATGGCATGGGCTGGGATGATCCTTTATCTGATAGTTTGCGGCCAAGGTGGGAGCATTGGAAGGCAGATCTTGCAAACTTAGAGAAGATTAAGGTGCCTCGTTGTATTGTGCCTGCTGGATTTCAGAGAATCACAAGGAGAGAAATCCATCACTTCTCAGACGCCAGCACGAAAGGATATGGCCAGTGCTCATACCTAAGGCTTGAGAACGAACAAGGTGATGTCCATTGTTCTTTGCTCATACTGCCAAATCTAGAGTAGCGCCGCTTAAGGTCACGACAATCCCTCGGTTAGAGTTGACTGCTGCGGTAGTGTCAGTGGCAGTGAACGATATGTTGAAGGAAGAAATGAACCTTGCTGATGCAGAGGCATATTTCTGGACTGACTCTCAAGTGGTGTTAGGCTATATAAACAACGGAAGCTCGCCGCTTCCACACATTCGTCGCAAATCGAGTTCAGAGAATTCATCACAGTACAAGTCCTCAACAGTGGCGATACATTCCCTCAGATGAAAATCCGGCCGACTATGCATCATGAGGTATGAGTGTTGATCTTGTCACTTCCAGCTGGTTCAAAGGACCGAACGTCTTGGTGGAAAAGGCAAATAGCTCCCCCTGTGGACGTTAACACACAACTTCCAATTGGAGACCCAGAGGTCAAGAAGGCTCAGTCACTAAACACGCAAACGGTACAGTACTCCAGCTTATCCGACCATCTCACAAGGTTGTCTTCATGGTCCAAGGTCATCCAAGCAGTTGCACGTCTGACTTAGTCGAGTCAGGAAGGACAAGTCAAGTGACCACAGTACGGTGGCAGAACAAGAGGATGCTAAGTGCATCATCAACAAGGACTTACAAAGTCAGTCGTATGCAGAAGAGATAGCCTTACTCCTTAAGGGCAAGCAACTCTCACGCAACAACAGGCTATGCAATCTAGACGCCTTTGTCGATCATGACGGATTGCTCAATTTGGGAGGGAGGCTTTGTAATTCTTCTGTACCTAACTCCATTAAATATCCTGTCATACTTCCAAAGGAACACCATCTTACAAAACTTGATCACCTAATTGTCATGAGAAAACTGAACATCAAGGAAAGGGATTGACTATAAATGAGATCAGATCAAGAGGATATTGGATAACTGGAGTAAATAGGATGGTAGCCTCCTTTATACGACGGTGTGTGAGATGTCGCAAGCTTCGCAGACCCACAGAAGAGCAAAAAATGGCCAACCTGCCCTCAGAGCGTCTAGATCCATCCCCTCCTTTCACGTACTGTGGAATGGATGTCTTCTGGTCCGTTCATTACCAAACAAAGCCGTAAAACGTACAAGAGGTATGGACTTCTCTTTACCTGTTTCTGTTGCAGAGGTATCCATATTGAGATGTTGGATGACATGTCCACGGACACCTTTATCAATGGTCTGCGCTGTTTTATCGCTATCAGAGGAGCAGTTCGTCTAATAAGGTGCGACCAAGGCAGTAATTTCATTGGAGCTAAGAATGAGTTTGCTAAGGCCATGACAGAGATTGCACACAAATCGTCTTATAACATACTTAGCAGGAAAGCAATGTGACTTTGTCTTCAACGCACCCCACTCAAGTCACACTGGAGGAGTTTGGGAGAGACAGATTAGAAATGTGAGAAGTGTTATTAATTCCACTCTGTCCTTATCTTCCGGAAGGCTTGATGATTCTTCACTGCGGACCTTCTTCTACGAGGCTATGGCGATCTGTGAATAGCCGACCGCTCACAGCAGACAATCTGAGTGATCCTAAAAGTCCTGAGCCCCATACCCCAAATCACCTGCTCACTTTGAAGACTACCCAAGCTCTACCGCCCCCTGGCAAGTTTGTGAGAGAAGATCTATATACTCGCAAAAGATGGCGTCATGTCCAATACTTGGCAGAGCAATTTTGGGGCCGTTGGCAGAAGGAGTATGTGTCTAACATCACAACAAGGCAACGCTGGCTTACACCAAGAAGGAACATGCAAGTTGGAGATATAGTCTTGGAGAAGGCAGACGATCTGCCCAGGAATGAGTGGCGCTTGGCAGAAGTTATTGAGACAGTGGTTGACAAGGATGGCCTGGTGAGAAGAGCCAAGATACGTTTTGGAGACAGAAAACTGGGGAAGGATGGTAAACGTCTGAACAAACCTTCAATAGTCCATCGCCCAGTACAGAAGCTGGTCCTGCTGCTGGAGGCAGCCTGAACTTCCTGGCATATCCTTTGATTTAGGCAGTTCATAGTAGAATGTTTCAGTTTATCCCTTTACATCTAGCCTTAAACATGGGTAATTTATTTTAGAAATCATTTGTGATTAAAGTTTAAGATTCATAGTCACTAATGATTTGGTGGGAGTGTAAATAACCCTCAGTTATTTGAATTAGTTTTGGGCATTAATATATCATTCTGATATTATCGTAATTCTTTATTTCTTAATATTATCTTAATGTATATGTTATATTCTTAATTTGTTTATTACTTTATTATATATTTGGAAGATTTTCTTTGCACTCTCAGTTATTTAACCTATAGAGACCTTTATTTTGAAAGGCGGCTTGCCGGAAAGGCGAACAGATGCGCGCGCGCACAGGAAGCGTGCATATACAGAGATTGCAGACAGACGGAGACACGGAACCATGCGGTCACGGATTCACACTTCTGAATAATAGTGTTAAGGATATCTAAAAAGTGGATTTAGGCATTTAGTCGCTGTTTATTTTTTATTTTGTAGTATTTTCTTTTTGTTTTTGTTGTTTTAGCACCTGGTTGGAAAGGAGTACAAGGTATAGTTCATGTATATTTATGCACTTGTATAATGCTACATAGTGTAGGGATCTTGCCAGGCAAATGGACCAGTCATCGATCGAATCGAATCGATCGCAAATCGACCCCCACACACACACAAACACACACACATGCACCGCCACACACATTCTTCCACTCACTGGAGTGAGATCATGTTACAAGACTGTGGAATGTGCTTTATGTCTCTGAACCAAGAGATGGACTTTTCCGTGTTAAAAGACATTTAACCAGATATATTCAATGTGTTTCTATTTATGTGTGTTTTTCCCCTATGTCACAGTGAAGTAACTTTGTTGGTCGTGGCATAAATAGAAATTAGAATACCGGCCTTATGCATGATTAAATGTAAGTGTATTTCCCTTTAATGTAACATAATGATCCTTGGTGTCTCTATGATGCGTAGGAAATGAAACACTCGAATATGCACAGAGGTATAAGGCAAAGGGTATTTTTAATATGTTTTATTGCCAATGAAGATCAAACTGTTATTTTATTAAGCCTCCTTGAAACACCACCCCTCCCACACATGACCACGTGCACTTCCCTGGGAGAACAAAGGACCATAAACCAAGGGTTTTCCCGCTGCAACATCCCTCTCCCCGATTGGCTCAAGCCAACAGGAAGGGGATGGATTTCACCAAGGTGATAAATGAAGGAGCGCCAGCTCCGCCCTTCTCTTCCGAAAACACCTCATGTCAAGAAGCACGTAAAGGATCTCCTCACGGAGATCCGACCCCAACCGGGATCCTTCTCTTTGATCGTCCAAAGTTTCGTCTTCTCCTCAAATGAACTACCAAGTTCGTTTCCCAGGAAAGGAAGTGGACTTCGCCGATCTATTTCCTCGGGTAACGTCACCTCAAAGACTTTTAAGCCTTTCAAACATTCGCGCCGAATGCCAACGAACGCCACGTGACTCCCCACGGAACAAAGGGGCCACGCGTAAGCGACCAACCATGCACGCGCCAGGACGGGACGCGCTCACCGCGCTCCACGGAACGCGCGCACACAGGAGAGCAACTCCCTTCATCGTGCGGGCTGGACCACGAGTCCGCGACACACACAGACCAAACATGTTGTGCAAGTATAACGTTACCTTCTTTTAGAGCTTCTCAGAAGCATAAAGAAAGTGTTTTCATGGTGTTCAGAAAGATTAATTGACTGTTTGGTGATTGTAACTCCCTCTCTCTCTCACCCTCACTCTCTCTCTCTCTCTCTCTCTCTCTCCAAATCACTTATCGTCTAACGCCCTGCGTCGTCTTAGTTTGTGTTTAATGTTTGTATATACATGTATCATTGTAACGTAGTAAATGCTTACTTAGTTGCCTTATTGAATACTTTAATAAATTCAATATGATCATTTGTGATTGAATCACTGTCCTGCTCATGACAAGTCCCTGAAGTGAAAGATCGAACGCTGCATGCTTTATATAACTAAACATACCAAAAAGGTTATGTTTTGTGGAGTTGGAATGCTGAATTCTTCTGGCCAGAGAATTAAGTTTTCCCTGCTCTATAAATTACTTGAGCTAATTAATTTTACTTGTCTTGTAAGACATGGTCTGTGCAATCTATTACAATTAATTTGTGGTTAAGTGCAGAGATACACGTGTATACATATAAGTAAAGTTAACAGAAAGCCCTCATCGAGGGATTTATTAACATGTAAGACCGGGCTGATCCAAATCTGTATGAATAATTATTAATTATGAATTATTAATTATGATATGCAAATTCCCCTCGATCAGACCCGCCCAGAGTCTTTACAGAATGGTGGAGAATGAACGAGCACTTCAAACTTGTTTATGAGCAAATCAGTTTCAGTCCAAATGTGTATATTGTTATTTAATATTGTTATGTAATATTTAATATTACACGCGCACATCGGAGTGAACGCTTTGCGAACTCACGATATGACTGAGCTGGGCACGAAAGCCGCCTCAGCCAAGCATATTTAACAAGCTGCTAAATGTTCAAACGTTTTAGTCACTGTTAAATTGCTAAAAGTAAACTGCAGTTTCCTTAGTATTAAATTTGTTCTGACACAGATGGAAGAGAAACCTCTGTGCATAAACAACATTTTTAATAATTTTAACTCCTCTCTCAGGACGAGATTCACCTGAGATTGTCGAAGACAAGAAATGATAGAACGACGCTCTTCTACCATTCTTAAAAGGCCTTATATTCTAATCGTTAGAGTAATGATAAGCTCCTGGTTAAAAAAAAACTTTGACTTAGCTACTCAATGTATAAAAACCGCATATTATCATAAGTGCTATTGTGATATATGTCTATTGGAGCAGGAAACAGATCCTGTTTCCCTTTTGCACAATGCAGCGAAGAATCCTGCTAACGTGTTTTAAATAAATATAGCACCAAAAGAAAATCCAAACTGAAAACATTCTAATCATTAACGGTAGTTGTGATAAATGTTATTTGGAGTTTTTGAAACAGATGGATAATTCCTGTTTCCCTTTCGCACGGCGCAGCGAAAAAAGAAAATCCTGCCAAACGTGTTTGTAAAAAATAGCACCAAAAGAAAATCCAAACGGAAAACATTATAATCATTAACAGTAGTTGTGATAAATGTTATTTGGAGTTTTTGAAACAGATGGATAATTCCTGTTTCCCTTTCGCACGGCGCAGCGAAAAAAGAAAATCCTGCCAAACGTGTTTGTAAAAAAATAGCACCAAAAGAAAATCCAAACGGAAAACATTATAATCATTAACGGTAGTTGTGATAAATGTTATTTGGAGTTTTTGAAACAGATGGATAATTCCTGTTTCCCTTTCGCACGGCGCAGCGAAAAAGAAAATCCTGCCAAACGTGTTTGTAAAAAAAAATAGCACCAAAAGAAAATCCAAACTGAAAACATTCTAATCATTAACGGTAGTTGTGATAAATGTTATTTGGAGTTTTTGAAACAGATGGATAATTCCTGTTTCTCTTTCGCACGGCGCAGCGAAGAAAAAAATCCTGCCAAACGTGTTTGTAAAATATAGTACCGAAAAGAAATCCATCGAGATTTAAATTCCGCACTATTCGTGATTATGCAGAAAATAGGTGTGTAATTCGCTACACGTCCTCTGAAACAATCACATTTGAAAGCGGGCTGGCTGTAATACTACTGCCAAACACTAGGGTGCACCCCTGAGTGTTTTCCAGTATCAGATGACCCCAGCCCCGACTCAACCCTCCACGAACGCAATAGCGCCCTCGTGTGGACACTAACAGCTAGGTCATTTCTTTCCTCAAAATTCTGTCAGGAACACCCTGCTTCCTTACTGAATTTCGAACTAGTTTCCCTAATTTTCAATGCATGTGCAATCTACAGCCTGTTTCATTAACATGATTTTCCTTGCCTTGACTGTGTGCACTTGTTTTGAATTTGGTTCAAACCACATTTGAACTTGAAATTCAGAATTAAGTCTTAACAGTTTCTGATGACCACTTGGGAGGAAAGCACCCCCTTGTGGCCATCACCTAACCTCACTGTCCTGAATGGCTTTCTCTCTCCCAGTCGGTTTTGTTTTGGTTACAGTCACTGATCCCTCACCGTAATCGTGATTGTCATCAAATATAACACCAACCTGTAATTTTACTACACTTATTTAAATTTGGTTTGAAACAAACAAATTTCAAAGTTAATTTGAATTAAGTCTCTCATTTCCCATTGGGAAATTGCTTTATGGCTTTATTTCTATATTTCCATTTCAAATTATTTTTAATAATTTTGATCTGGTTTTATTACAACTGTATCCTTACTAATCTAAGGTTACTTAACCCCTATGCATTTGCTCAATTTGAATTGTATTTAAATCAGTTTGAATGCACTTCAAATCAAGCTCTCTGTCAGCCAAATTGACCACTAGGAGGAAGGGACACACACCCTTAGTGGCCAAAACTTGCCACTACAGATTGCTTCCTCCTGTGCTCCTCCCGCTGCACTTAATGCTATCTCTTCCCTGTATGGAGGTTGGGTTATTCTGATAATTGACATTGTCACAATTCCCTTTGTGTTTATACCATAGACTTTAGTAAAGCCATTGCCTTTGATTTTTCAACAAAATTAGACACTCAACTTGATGTAGATAGAGGAGCTTTAACTCAAATTGAGGCACACCTGTTCTTCATCCTGTTTTGTGTTTGTAGGTAGAAATCTCTCAAGTGCTGTGGTGATGTGACAGTCACCTTCGCTTGGGGTCCGGCTGGCTGGTTCGTCTGATCTGCGCCACCATTGCTGACTGAGTGCAGGTCTCGTACTTTCCTGTATCTTTCTGTTGATGCGGCCCGCAACACGACATCACCAATCTGGCACCGCCGGTTGTGTTCAAGGTCAAGTTGCTTGAAAAGGCGCACCTCGGTACAGATGCACGAAACGTCCGGGACACTGCTGTCATGTGTTGGAAAGGGTGACAGAAGGACCAGCCACGAGGCTGACTCCAACCGGGATGACCTCATTTCACCCCAGGCAAACTAGGAAAAGGTATTAAAACCCATCCACTTTATATTGGCCACAGAATCTAGAGATTCCCCTGCTATTTGAAGTGGTTGACTTCCTCCGCCTCTCCAGCCACAAACTGCAGGCTTAGGCCTCCTCTTTCCCTTTCTGACACTTCTTGGGTACTATGAATGCCATTTCATTACAGACCTCCCCATCTTTGATGGTTGCATGTTACTTCAATCTTTGCTAGCTTGCCATTGCTCTGTTCAGTTGTGCTCTGTTCCTTTCAGTTCACCTAAAGACAGAACCTCTCTGACACACCAAGGAAAGCGGAAGAATAGTTTGACAACCAAGTCGTTAGCATCAACAGGTGACCCCTAAGCTAGCGCCCTGTCAAATCTCCATTCGGACCTATGATGACCTACCCAAATTGTCCCAACTAATGGTTTAACTGTCTGCATCAGTTAACCAAAATTTTCATACACGGCTTAGCCCGTATTAGAGCTCGTTAGACGTAGAAGCCAGTATGTTCCGGCCCTATGGTCCCACAACCCGCTGGGACAACCTGGAGACATGGCTGAGATCCATGACATCTCCATCCCTGCCCAAAGCCACCAGTTACTCAGAGCCCCGAGCCAAGAGCAACTGGACGCAGACGTGTACAAGCTGATGGCGCACAAACCAAGCCAAAGCTCCCACGACAAAGACTGGGCCAGACACGTCAACCTCGCCTACCAGCTCAGCGCACACGCACGCCTCCGAAAAAGGAGCCGCATCGCCCTGGAGCACAAGGTTGCAACGCCGAGGATGACAACGACCCCGAGCTACAGAAGGAAGTAAAAGACTTCAAACTGCCCTGTCTAAATCTTCTACACAGACTGAAGAGAATAGTCAGAGAAAAGAACCAAAGAGGAATTCAACGAGAAACTCGACAAAGTGAAGCCCCTTTGCAAAGAGCAGAGGCTGAACTTAAAGAGATTCGAAAGCCACGGCCTACGAAAGAAACTCGCAAGAGGCCCGTGTGACCATCCACAAGCTCGTTCAGCAGAGACAAGATCTCGCACATGAACTTGATCCACAGAGTTGCAATACTCTTATAGACTACAGCATGACCGGAAAAGGGGAAACACACACCACAAGTCTCCCCTAACCAGTCTGCACATTTCAGCCAATAACACAAGAGCTGAAAAGGGGGAGGTGGGAAAGCCCGCCTTCCACCACATCTCTGACAATCTACAAGACATCGACTTTCCACCTGCTGTCTCCAACCGGTGTCTGACATCGACACCGACACCCAGCAGAACAGACCCAGGAGGGCCTGTGCTACCACCACCGGCTCCGAACGAGTTTGCTGTGGAACTTGCAGCGAACCTATAACTGAGGAGGACACCAGTTTCAAGAAACCTCTCCTCCTATCCCGTCAGTCACCATAGTTCTCCTGCCCCCACGCAAGGCCCACTCAACGATGCGTGAAGGCCCACTCAGTAAGAATTCCTAAAACCCCAAATTATTCTGAACTGCAACCCAGAAGACACTGCACGAACGCAGTGCAAGACTCTGCTAAATGGTCCTTGATCAACATTGGACGTAGAACTTTTAAAAGTAGATGAAAATGGGTGTTCAAAGAGTTGCAAGACTCTGCGTTTGTAGAATTAGAATTTTACTAAGTTAAAGGAATCTTACATAGACATGTACGCCTCAACGGCCGACAGACTATGCATGACTCTTTTGAAACAAACAGTTTTTAGATGTTGTTTAGAACGGCACCGTTAAACATTTCACGACAGCGAAGAGTCACAGCAAACACCCACTCCATACTTTGCCTTGACGACAGAGTGTAGTAAAACACCCGAGTTTAAATTACTGTTAATCAACAGGCGTGCACTTGACCATCGCGGTCCAACTAAAACACTACGTGCAATACGCATCTTGATAGCTGGCTTGCCTAAATGCAGATAAAACAAATAGTGGGAACTGACATCTCTACTTTAAAAAAATGTTAGGCCTTAGACTCCCAACTGGTATCAGGAACTTCAGCATTAAAGCGTAAGTCTGTGTAACAGAAGAATCATCTCAGCAGCTTGTAATCTGTACCGATATCTTTTCCGCTTTGGAAACAAACAAAAAAAAAGAAATCCAAAATCGCGGTATAAGTAAACCTGTTTCTGACGAAGACAGCTCAGGACAGAGTTATATGTATGGAGACCTGGCGACGCTCCCCTCCTACAAAGTAAAGGCCTTAATTTTATTGTTGGATTGATGCAATTCACCTAAATTTTAGCTGCTTCTACAAGTAGAAAGCTACTAAACGATCAAAAGAAGTAACTCGCGGAAAAGTCAGCATTCATGCATGAGAGAGACGTAACTATATATGCTTAGGAAAGCTAATCTATTCCCTTACTCTGTAAGCAAATAGAACAAGACAAGCTTTGACTTGCAGCAAATCTATTTCCTTACTCAGTAAACAAATAAAAGACTGTGAAGTAAAGAGCAGAGTTCCATGAGAAAATTAGCAAATGCCAAAACACATTTGCGTTTTACTTAATGCAACCAAGTTCTTGAAAATCATAAAGTATAGGTGCCTCCCTTTTAACCCGTTAAAACATGCATGGTTCATGTAAAATACACAGACATTCTTCAGGTACTGTTGAATTGCTCTGACACCCTCTGGCTCCCATGACAACTTGTCCCAGGAAGCGCTAACTCTTAATGTCACTTTTGTAAACAAACCAGCCTGGGTGGCTAAGCTAACCTAGCCTAGCATCAATCTAACTTAGGCTAAGCTAAACTGCTCCATCACTAAGCTAACTTAGGCTAAGCTAACCTAGCTTAGCATCAAGCTAACTTGGGCTAAGCTAACCTAACCTAGCTCCAATCCAATGCAGGCTAAGCTGAATAACCTCCACAGTTAACAGTTAGCATTATTTTCTTGAACCCTTAATCACCGCTGTGTTCCACAGTGCAAAGTATTCTAGAATACTTTCCTCAACACCACTTAGGGTTTCTAATTATTCACTTTCCGTGTTTGCAATTCTTATTAGCCAAAGTTTACCCTCACAGGGTTAGGGATACTCCTTGCTAACCATTGAAGACTAACTTCACAGATGCCCTGTTAATTAAACTCAAGTTTAACTGCAGGTAAACTGCGTAACTAACTACAGAAGAATTTGTATAACCATAGGAATTTTTCGTCGGCATGTTGACTAAACCTTTGGAGGAACACACCCAATGTGGTCTTGAACACGCAACCGCTACAACCCACTATGGAGTGTTGATCAAAGCAAATCCAAAGTTTAGCCACTAATGCTACTGATTATTCTCGACTTCAGATCATTCCCAAGTTTTGATCATTTTAATTCCTTTTGCTTTAATTTTAATTTTATTTTTCCTCGTTAATTATTTCATTCCTTTGACCTTGATAATAATAGCAAGCAGCTATTCCCTTGTCCATTAGGTCCTCTATATGATTTAATTCCTTTGCCTCTCTTGTCCGAGTGTGGTTCCATTTCCCATAGGGCCCAGAAAGGAAGCAGACACCCTTACTTGTTATTTTGGCTTAGTTCCAGCCAGTGCACTCGTTTTGTGACCCTCTAACACAAGTAATCTCAACAATTTACTAAAGGCACTACCAGAGTCCTGAGGATCGACAATAAGCAGAATTTAAATAAGAAAGCTGTCCTTTCCCCTATTATCGTTCACACCATCGAGCTATAGTGAACCACCAGCTAAGTCCAGAGAAATAATTTAGTCATAAGAACCACCTTACGTCATTTATTTCATCTCGGCTATGTCCTTCCCAGGAAATAACCTCAGAACCACACAAAACTTAGCCCCCTAACATTCGCAGCTAAGATTAGAACACAAGAGACACTTAGCTTTATGCTTAAATACTTAACGAACCTATTAAGCAGTAGTTATGAACTTTTAGGGCCACGCATTAATCACTCACAACGAGTGTGCCAGAATGCCACAGAGCCCCTGCGTAACCGGACCTCAACCTCCCAAGGAACCACTGCCACAAACCACGGCATGGCTCCAAAAGGATTTGACCAAGCTAACCAGAAAAGCCACGACATGCAGACCAGACTGTCACTTGCAAACTGTCTAACCAACCTGACTGCAGGAAACAGATTCTGCTCGATATGGATTACGTCCAGTCGTGAGGCGCACAGCTTCCTAGCTCGTCAAACAGACACTGCCAAAATGGACTATCAGCTGTTGCAATAAGCTTCGATCGCTTAACTCCCTGATCCAGAATCAGACCAAAGGTTCTCACCGCCGTGGACATCAAGCAAGACCGACTTGAAACTCCACCGAGCTCCGACAAACCACCAGGTATGGAAAGGATGCCAATCTCAGAACTTTGTTTCTTCGAAGCTTGCATCCCACAGTGAGTTATTCTGTAAGCACCCTGGCCTGTCCCTGTAGCATATAGACCACAAGCTCACATTACGCAAAGACTTTGTCCGAAAAGACTGGGTAAACACCCTCAAACTAACCTGTCTCTGAGCATCGACTCAGAGCTGCCTCTAGGAGGCACCCCACACTTTCACTGAGAGTAAACCGTTCCAAGCCAGCAGAGGGCAACACAACAGTCCTGGTGCTCATCGACCGCACCAGAGCAAGAGCTCTGAGCCGCACCTCATCACCAAGAGACTCAAGCCCAACCAGCCCAGAGTGGTACCCCTCTCAACACGCCACTGGTAAGCACAAATCTGAGCACACATCAGATAACAACAGTGCAGCCATGTCACTGACAGCAAAAATCCTGAAGGTGCTGAAAGAGTTTCTGCACAAGATCTCACAAGAAGGACAAGCCAGACATGCTATGTCTCAGCGCAAGACCCAAACAGACACCCAGAACACTGCTCGTCAGCATCACACCACAGAGCTCACTGCCACTTCACAAAGTGACAGCATCAAGCAGCCACCACCACTGACAGCTGCACAGCCTGAGCATGACAACACCGTGTCCCACACAACATCAGCCCAGACGCCAGGACTTCTGGGAAACCTAATCAGAAAGGGGGTGGCACGAACTCTGCCTAGCCACCTAGAGACAATGATTTGAGCCTTGAAGCCATGCTAGACACTAGCTCAAACATCACGCTACTGCCAGCCTAACTCTTTAAAAGACTCAAACAATCAGAGCGAACTCTCAAATCCCAAACAGGTGAGCTGAAGGTGCAATCCTACAGCCAAAACGACATCTGGCTCAAAACAGGTACCTCCCGTTCACCCAACAATTGGTCCCTAAGAGCCTGATTTACCCAGTGTACCGATCACAAACGATCACGTGACGCACTTCTGAGTGGCCAAGATCTGTTAGATCGTTATGAGCCTTTAATAGACTTTAAACAACTGAATGTCTGAGCTCAAGTTCAAGTACAGTGGTTACTCAACCAGAATAATACTTTTACCGCCGTCGCTCCGCGGCGGTGAAATTCGGATCTATATTTGCTGCCTTTTACCGCTAAGCGGCGCTACAATCACAGACTTTGAAATGTGTCCGTTTATTCTCTCTATTGCGTAATCTAACGCCGCGCAGCGGCTCATTCAGAGCGATTGAAAGCTGGTAACAGATGAATTCAAGTGAAACATAAACAAATTCATAATCACATTACTGAAATTAAATTGAATAAAGAGTAAAAACATTACAACATAAAACATTGCAACAGAATTATATATATATATATATATATATATATATATATATATATATATATTAGGCTATCAATGGGGCTAAGGAAGAGCATAAGACGAGACTTAACCCTCTAGGCGCCACGGTCGAGTTTACTCGACAAGATGCGTCACTGAATAAAACGGCCGATTTTGTCAAATTGGGTGTCAAATTTCGTTCGACATCCCCTCCACTGGATGGCAGACATGTCATACTTCATCCCTGACTCAAAAAAACGTCATGTTTCTATACAAAATGTTCAAGTTACAGCACACTGAATCAGTGTGATCAAAAGCGGAGATAGTGTGAGAGTGAGCCATTTCATCAGTCTCTTCGCGATCGCGGCGATAGTATTGTGGTGGAGACTTTGTTTATTATCACTGGGTATGTTAGACGAGGTCGAAGTATTCATAGTACAGAAGGCAGGGTGGGGAGTCGCAATAGTATGCATACTTGACGTGCGCGCGCGCGAGGTAGATCTGGCCGTGATCGCGCTGCTCCTATCATCACTTATGAGCTGCGCTTTGCCCTAACGAGTCATCTCTTGAACTAAACAGCTCTTGTCTACTTGTGTTTGTGTGTCATATAAATAATATAAGCCCCATACATGGAATCAGAGTGCCTACTGCACGTAGGAAATGGAAAATCTCCACAGCAAAAGGCAAACACTACATGCATATGGTTTGTTCTACCATTTATTAGTAATGATTTGCACAGTTTGGTTATTATTTACTATATACCTGAGCATTCAGTATTGTGCCATATAGCATACAGAAGGTGATGGACATTTTGGGGGAAGAAGTGCTGCATTTTATCATTTAAACATGTGACTTTTCATGAAAATTCTATAATCCAAGATTTCTGCCACTATATGACGTCATAATATGCAAATTAGATGGGGAAATTTAATCCCTACATAAACTTTGGGTCATGCTTAATATTTCTCTAATTTACAAAAAGTATCTATCTTGTTTCACTTTTAAGATATTGTCTTTTGAAATTAAGATGTCAAAATCTAAAGTTTTTGGAAAAAACCTCTGGCGCCTAAAGGGTTAATAGTGTTCAGATGGTAGCTCAGTGGGTAACGCAACAACATATATCTCACTGCGCTTCAAGCGATCCGAGATCCAATCTCACTGTGGCCAATATACTGTTGGCCAACTTCATTTATGTTTTACCGTTCTTGATGCTTAAATATGTAACTGTTTATTAGGGAGTTCATTAACTGTTTATTTATTTAATGTCAAGCGTTTTGTTTAATTATCATCAATGCCACTTTAACGTAAATTTGCTAGATTCCATGTAGAGCCGCTGCACGACCAAACTGATGAGGGAAATGAAAATACTTTTTTTTTTAAAGCTGATGGCGTCAGAAAATGAAAATAATGATGCTCGTCTTTAATCTGCTAAATTATTGTTTTGTGAAGTTGACTGACAGTGATACCTGGCCATAGCAATGGGAGACTGATTTTGTTGACTTGACAGGACTAACTAAGTAGTATTACTTTCAATATAAAAACAAATGAAAATGTAAAAGAACACTAAAATTGATTAAGTTTGAATCCCCAACAAACATGGTCTACTTTTTTATTATTAATGCAGAGAGATTTGTCAATAGTTCTAAAACTTTTTTACCCCCCTTTTTTTGTCTAGCCTATATTTTATATTTATAAAATAAAATTACCATGCATTTCCATTTACATTAGGGACCATTTTATCCAACAAAAATGACTGAATTAACATCTCCATAATAATAATAATAATAATAAAAACACTATTTTTTTCTTGTAAAAACACATTTTTTTTATTTCAATTCGAAAAAGAAGTTCTGATAAAGATATGTGGTACTTGCCGTTTTTATGGCTGTCAAATGTGGGCGGGGTTGCAAAGGTGTGAATCAAAAGTGAAAACCATTATGAAACGATCAGAGGCGCCTATTCAAACCGAGGGGCACGTGCCCTTTCAGATTTTTGAGGCAAATTAAATTTAAATGTAGCCTAATTTAGCTTCCAAAAGACTTCCAAAAATAGGCCTATATAGTTTTATTTGAAATGATCACACCGGTAAGATTAGAATGGTCAGTGCCCCTGTCATTCGGCTTATAAATTCGTTCTAAAAAAGAACAAATTTATGACCTAAAAAAGAAACACTGTCACATTAAACATTTATCTTATCATAAACATTGACTAGTTGTGTGTGTGCGTCACCATTAAATGTTTTAGATTTTTTTTTTTCGATAATGTGTTGCATTTTACATTCTGTATTTTTCGGGGATTTTATTGTAGGCTACTAAATTATATTATCCATTAATTAACTTTTTAGCATAGACCTAAAAAAGAAACACTGTCACATTAAACTAGCTACATCTTGCAAGCTTTGGAAGTTAAAAGTTATATACATTTTTTTTTTATTTTATTCTTGTGAAAAATGCACAAAAATACAATTTTAGATTTTTATATGAATATATTTTCCAAACCATGTTTTTTTAATCTAAAACTGTAAGAACATCATATAGGCTAGCTATAAATCTAAAAACATATATTATTTTTATTTATTATTATTTTAATCCATAAATCCATAAGTCTAAAAACCATAATCTATATTTATATACGGATGTTCAGCTAAAATTATAACGACGTCAACACGAAGAAAACTTTATTACATTAGGAATATATTTTTCTAATAAATACATTCTCTGGGAATTTATATTTCAAGTTGTGACAGCAAAAAACAACATATTGCTGGCAATATGTTGTTTTTTAGGGCACAAATGCTGGGTTACTATTTTTATTGAAGTAAAAATTGTCTTTCCACAAAAAATTGTCTTTCCACAAAAAGTTGTGTCAAGTCCGTCTAACGTTTTTCTTTAATGGTTGAGAGACATTTATCTTATAAACATTGACTAGTTGTGTGTTCGTGTCACGCGTTAAATGTTTTAGAATGTCAAACACCATTCAAATGCAAAATATGCGCCCTCCCCACTTTAAGCTAACTCAAGCAAGCTCCTGAGATGAGGCTGGCAATATGTTGTTTTTTCCCGGCTCACAACTGAGCTCCCAAGCCTCAAGCATTAATGCGGAGGCACATGAATGAAGGATCTCCATATGCTCATATTAATTTTAACGTACATATTTCCAAAGTCTTGTTTCCTAAAGTGTTAAGTTACATTAAATGGAGAAATATGTGTGTTTGTTTTAACGTGTGTGTGTAGACTACAAAGGTAAAGATGCATGGGCGTCAGTTTGGTTTGAAATGTGCTGGGGACAGAGACGTACTCGGAAGGGCATTTTCAAAAGTGCTGGGTACAATGACGCATTCATTCTTTTTTTCTCTTTTGAGTAGGTCATGTTTTGAAAGACGATGTCCTGTAGCTTCCTGATGTACATAAATAAAATTGAGCACAATGTCCGAGTACAGTGAGTACGCCCTATTAAACCTGTACAGTGATGGTCCAGTGGTAGAATTTTTGCCTAGCTTGTCGGGACTCTGGAGATTCCAGGTTCTAATCCGCAATCGTATAGTTTGTTTTTTTTTCTCATCAAAACCAATAATGTGTATCAGTGGGGGGGGGGGGTTGGTTTTGTTCAAAATATTTTTTTAACCAACCTTTTTTCTTTTTTTCAAAGATCAACAGTCTGTCTTTAGTCTTTAGTCTGCAACAAAAATATAAAAAAATAAAATAAAAATAAAACATTAAAATCATGAACTCAAATTTTGTGGAAAAAAAGAAGAAAAAGTGTTAGCCTACTGTTGTAACAGTGCACAGGCTAAAGCAGACCTTTCAGGCTATAGCCTAACGCTAATAAGCCTTATGCCAAAATTATTATTAAAACTAAATTGTCGGTCATTAAATAGGAAAACTAAATAATTGTGCAGATGATTTGCTTCAAGTGAAACCCGACATCAGACATTAAGGCCCGGCCGAAGTATTTTATTGCACGCAGTGACGTGACAAATCACTCACTCCTTTAATGCTGCCTTCAAACCAGATGCGAATATCCATTTGAATCCATTTGCGCGTCAAGAGCGAAATTGACACGCTTAAAAAACAAAAGTTGACTGGCTGCCTGCACATTCACTGTACTCGCGGCTGCGGCTGCAGGACAACTCCACTTCCACGGATGATTTTTAAGGTTTTATTATAAGACATTTTATATCAAGATTTTGCTTTAGTATAATTTTCGGGACAATTAAGGCCGATTTCGGGATTCGGGACAACAGCTTAGATTTCGGGACTGTCCCGAATTTTTCGGGACTTCTGGTCACCCTAGGTTGAATTGATATTATGTTTATCAGTGGTTGTATATGTTTTGATGAGGGGAAAAATATACGAGATATACATATAAAATATACAATTTTATTTTTATAAATATAAGCAAAAACTATATGCTGTAACACAGTTTTAGAACTAGACAAATCTCTCTTCATTAATAATAGGATTTAAAATGCATTAATAGGCTAATACAAAATTTACTAAAGTCCCAAGTTTGTTCTGGATTTGAACCCGTGTCATCTAAATGATCGAACAGTAAGTTCTCACTCGGCCATAAATTTACTCTGTTTTATCGTTAGCATATTGTAGACCTTTTACAGTTTTAAAAGATGACATATTATCTGTATGACCAAAAATCATGGAGTGGGCTAGCCTTTTAAGTTCTCTAATTAATTTCCACTGACTGTAAGAGAGGCCTATTTTAACTTTTGATTCATAAAATGTTCTGCTCTAAAAGTTTGTTACAGTATATTCTGTTTAAATGTACTTTTACTTAATTAAGTTTTGCTTTCGTGAAATTTAACCAAATCTGTTGTAGGCTAAATAATTTTATTTTTATTATTTTTTGTTCTAAAAGTTTGTTCTATTCTGTTTCGTTTGTTTATTTTTTACATATTCAGTCAGTCTCATTCTTGTTTTTTTACAAGACCTTGTGCTGTGTTTTTTAATAAACAGATACAAACAGAGATATATAGCCTAATAGTTCGTACAAATAAACGTCTATATGTCTTTAATTAATAATACAATTATTACTTTAACATGCAGTTTCAACTTCGCCAAATCTTTGTTTGTTTCATTATTGTAGCCTACAGAAAATGCAAATAGCTCTTGTTTTAATTTTTCATGTTTGTTGGTTATTTGGAAATTGCCATAGTTGTAGTATTTCATCCTTACTGTTAACTGACATAGCCCCGCTGCAATTGCGGCTGTTTTGCTAAATGCCCCTTTGCGCCACCTGGCGGTCATTTCACGAACGACCCTGAAATGCGGCAAGTTTATTTTTACCGCGGCAGATTTGCCGCGGTACGACTCGCGGCAATTGGCATTCTGGTTGGCTACCCACTGTACCCCTCCCCCTCCAGTCACACAGGTCAAAAGAACCTAACTGGCAGGTCACAGAGGTCACAAGAACTCCTGCAGACCAGCCATAAAGGCACAGCCTCAGCACCAAATGGAAACGTGAACTTGCTACCCTGCACCTTTCAGCTTACCAAAAACTGAGACTAACCAAATTAACTTTGAGACAACCACCTCTCAACCCCTCCAACCGCCAAACCGGCCGTCAACCACGACAACGGCAGCTCACCAAGCACATGCTGCTAAACGGCCCAACACTTGAAATTTATGTACCTCGTGACATCACTTCGCCACAGCTTGTGCTGCCACAGTACAAAAGGGGATACACCAGCCAGTGTATGCCTGTCACGCACCATGTGGGCTGCACACCGCAGCACCAGGACATTCTCGGCATCCTCAAAGGCATCAGGCTGTCCCAGCCGACAACCGCTGAAATCTTTCCTCCTTTTCTCTCTCTCCCCCTGTCTCTGTTACAGGATGCTGCTGCTGTGGTCGTCTTCCTGTGCCTCCAGACAACCAGAGGACAACTGCAGTCATCACCAGGTCCGACATCACACAGCATAGAGTCGACCACCACGCAAGCAGAGCTAAATGGACACCCAGCCGCCGCTGCTGTCAGAACGCAGTCAAACACCGGCATGTCTAAGCAACAAAACGAACTGAAATCCTTCAGCCAAAAGGTAACTCACAACACAGAGAGCCTCCTCACAGACCATCAAGAAATTGAAAGGAGCTGTGACAGATCCACAACGCTCACGGCATTCTACTGAACCAGACAAGTGAACTCCAGCGAGACAACTGTTTACTGTCTGCCAGAAGGACTTTGCTCAAAACTCAGCATCCGGCAGCCCTTGCTCCGAGACTCGAGCTACCCTGCTGCGTACCGAGCCTGCACCTTTCAGCTTACCAAAAACTGAGACTAACCAAATGAACTTTGAGACAACCACCTCTCAACCCCTCCAACCGCCCAAGACGGCCGTCAACCACGACAACGGCAGCTCACCAAGCACATGCTGCTAAACGGCCCAACACTTGAAATTTATGTACCTCGTGACATCACTTCGCCACAGCTTGTGCTGCCACAGTACAAAAAGGGGGATACACCAGCCAGTGTATGCCTGTCACGCACCATGTGGGCTGCACACCGCAGCACCAGGACATCTCGGCATCCTCAAAGGCATCAGGCTGTCCCAGCCGACAGCCGCTGAAATCTTTCCTCCCTTTCTCTCTCTCTCTCCCCTGTCTCTGTTACAGGATGCTGCTGCTGTGGTCGTCTTCCTGTGCCTCCAGCCAACCAGAGGACAACTGCAGTCATCACCAGGTCCGACATCACACAGCATAGGGTCGACCACCACGCAAGCAGAGCTAAATGGACACCCACGCCGCTGCTGTCAGAACGCAGTCAAACACCGGCATGTCCAGCAACAAAACGAACTGAAATCCTTCAGCCAAAAGGTAACTCACAACACAGAGTGCCTCCTCACAGACCATCAAGAAATTGAAAGGAGCTGTGACAGATCCACAACGCTCACGGCATTCTACTGAACCAGACAAGTGAACTCCAGCGAGACAACTGTTTACTGTCTGCCAGAAGGACTTTGCTCAAAACTCAGCATCCGGCAGCCTTTGCTCCGAGACTCGAGCTACCCTGCTGCGACTGAGCCTGAGTCAAGTCCCATCCTTTACGGAACCCATGATTTCACCCTGATTCCAGAACTGGAATTATGAACTGTGAAAAACAGGGGTGCCCAGCCGAACTGAACTTGTTCCCAGCAACATAGCTCTCCTAGCTGTGTTTCAACTGAACACCTGCTACACTGCACTGCACCACTGCATCACCTGTTGTCCAATCCTGGACCGCAGCTGATTCTGCGCTGGGTACCTCTACGGTAATCAACCACGCCTTGACACTTGACATTCACACTCCACAAGAGACTCAACAAACGCAAACCTCCATAGCCACCACTGGACCCTCAGGAAGAGGGTACCACACTGGAGACTGCGTCCAACCTCATCAAGCTGAGCCCGAACCTCAGCCTAGCCACCACCTGCTACCTGACTTTCATGATTCACCTGCCATCCGTCCATTGCGATGGGTGTCGTTCGATGGAAGTCCACGTAAGGACTTCATCTAACGAAAGGGGGAGAGATGTAGGGATCTTGCCAGGCAAATCGACCAGTCATCGATCGATCGCAAATCGACCCCCCCCCCCACACACACACACACAAACACACACACATACACCGCCACACACATTCTTCCACTCACTGGAGTGAGATCATGTTACAAGACTGTGGAATGTGCTTTATGTCTCTGAACCAAGAGATGGACTTTTCTGTGTTAAAAGACATTTAACCAGATATATTCAATGTGTTTCTATGTATGTGTGTTTTTCCCCCATGTCACAGTGAAGTAACTTTGTTGGTCGTGGCATAAATAGAAATTAGAATACCGGCCTTATGCATGATTAAATGTAAGTGTATTTTCCTTTAATGTAACATAATGATCCTTGGTGTCTCTATGATGCGTAGGAAATGAAACACTCGAATATGCACAGAGGTATAAGGCAAAGGGTATTTTTAATATGTTTTATTGCCAATGAAGATCAAACTGTTATTTTATTAAGCCTCCTTGAAACACCACCCCTCCCACACATGACCACGTGCACTTCCCTGGGAGAACAAAGGACCATAAACCAAGGGTTTTCCCGCTGCAACATCCCTCTCCCCGATTGGCTCAAGCCAACAGGAAGGGGATGGATTTCACCAAGGTGATAAATGAAGGAGCGCCAGCTCCGCCCTTTCTCTTCCGAAAACACCTCATGTCAAGAAGCACGTAAAGGATCTCCTCACGGAGATCCGACCCAACCGGGATCCTTTCTTTGATCGTCCAAAGTTTCGTCTTCTCCTCAAATGAACTACCAAGTTCGTTTCCCAGGAAAGGAAGTGGACTTCGCCGATCTATTTCCTCGGGTAACGTCACCTCAAAGACTTTTAAGCCTTTCAAACATTCGCGCCGAATGCCAACGAACGCCACGTGACTCCCCACGGAACAAAGGGGCCACGCGTAAGCGACCAACCATGCACGCGCCAGGACGGGACGCGCTCACGCGCTCCACGGAACGCGCGCACACAGGAGAGCAACTCCCTTCATCGTGCGGGCCGGACCACGAGTCCGCGACACACACAGACCAAACATGTTGTGCAAGTATAACGTTACCTTCTTTTAGAGCTTCTCAGAAGCATAAAGAAAGTGTTTTCATGGTGTTCAGAAAGATTAATTGACTGTTTGGTGATTGTAACTCCCTCTCTCTCTCACCCTCATCTCTCTCTCTCTCTCTCTCTCTCTCCAAATCACTTATCGTCTAACGCCCTGCGTCGTCTTAGTTTGTGTTTAATGTTTGTATATACATGTATCATTGTAACGTAGTAAATGCTTACTTAGTTGCCTTATTGAATACTTTAATAAATTCAATATGATCATTTGTGATTGAATCACTGTCCTGCTCATGACAAGTCCCTGAAGTGAAAGATCGAACGCTGCATGCTTTATATAACTAAACATACCAAAAAGGTTATGTTTTGTGGAGTTGGAATGCTGAATTCTTCTGGCCAGAGAATTAAGTTTTCCCTGCTCTATAAATTACTTGAGCTAATTAATTTTACTTGTCTTGTAAGACGTGGTCTGTGCAATCTATTACAATTAATTTGTGGTTAAGTGCAGAGATACACGTGTATACATATAAGTAAAGTTAACAGAAAGCCCTCATTGAGGGATTTATTAACATGTAAGACCGGGCTGATCCAAATCTGTATGAATAATTATTAATTATGAATTATTAATTATGATATGCAAATTCCCCTCGATCAGACCCACCCAGAGTCTTTACAATAGCATATCTTGTCTTTAAAACTGTTTTATATGCGTTTATTGGATTTTTGAGTAATTTAAGGCGTTTATGATTAATGCTAGTATTCATTTAGTAATTTATTGCTATATGTTTTACTGTTTTGTTTCATAAACGTGAATTATTTTCATATTCCAATAATGTTAATTTATCTGTTCTAGCTCTTACGGTGTTGTGAAGGTGTTGTGAAGGCAATGTGAAGGTGTTACGGACAATAAACAGACAACATCAGTGAGAGAGCGACTTTTCTTTATTCAACTGGGCTGCTACAATGACCCACCCCGACCTGTGACATACACCTATTTATCGAGCTTTTAAGAAGCATTAAGATGATGTTTTTCATGTTGTTACAGAAGGTTAACTGCCTGGGTGAATTTTGCCAATTCTACTCTCTCCCCTCTCTCTCTAACACTCGGCACTCCCATTACCAAACTCCCTGCGTTTATTGTAGTTCGTATTTAATGTTTGTACATACAATACAATTCCTGTAACATTAGTAAATGTATTAGTAGTTCTGCCTTATTAAATTCATTATATTCATTTTGATTGTTTGCTGCCTCTTTTGCTCATACTCCAGTCCCTTAAATGACTAGATCAAAGCTAAGAGCTTTACAAATTAAAGATTCTTTAAAGAGTATTTGTTTATAGAACAGGAAAGACAATCTTTGTTGCCACAAGATGGTTTTTCTTGAAAATCTATAAAGTAGGGTGATATTGTGTTTTGATGGAGATCGATGATCAAGCTTGCGGGACAAGCAGATGGGTCGATCATAAATTAATCCCCACAAATATTATTCTGACAATTGAGCTAATTAATTTTTACCTGTTTGTAAAACGTGATCTGTGTAATTAATTGCAATCAACTTGTGGTTAATTACCAAGATACACCTGCATGCAGGCAGGTAAAATAACATATCATCCCTTATCGGGAGATTTAATAACATGTAAGACTGATCCAAACCTGTATGAATAGCAAATTCCCCATGATCGGATCCACCCCAGAGGCTTTACATAGGTTTACAACATAATATCTGCAGCATGAAGGAGTCATCAATACTTTATAGAATGTACAACTGAAAAAAAATAACAGTAAGTGACAGAATTGCAGCAGTAAAGGTTTTATAAGCAATATGAAATTGCTGTCAGTGATAAAACAAAACGAAAGAAAAACAACAAACATACATGGTATAAAGTGTGCAAAAATAAAACAAAATGACACAGAAAAAAAAGTCCTGTTCTAATCTAAACGATCTTCAGCATTTGGCCACATGTTCTTGTCTACATCACATCGTTGTTGTCTCTCATTATACATCTTGGATAGAAACGCTTGGCATGCCTTATCCACCCCTGACAGTCTTCAGCTGAGATGTCTCTGCAGCCAGCATCCATGGCATCCAGGAAGCACATTTGGTCATGTGACCGATGATCAAATACTTTCCACCTCCAATCAGAATCCAATTCCTCAATAGGGTTGAGGGCAGGAGAGTACAGAGGAAGAAAAAGGAAATCTTTCTTGGACATGCTGCAAACCAGTTTGTGATTGCATGTGAATGGTGGGAATGCTACATTGTCCCATGTAACCACAAAGTTGTCATGTTTCCTCCCACCTGTTCTGCTTCTGGCACTAGTTATTGGTGGAGGTCATCTAAAAACAAAAGAAGGCGCTCTGTGTTGTAGGGAGCAATTTGGATTTTCTGCAGGACCAAACCAGCATCTTGAGAGGGCAGCACAAATTTAGCACAAAATTTGCTCCTCTCTTATCCGACCCGGCACATCAACAGTAGCCCTTTTCCCAATTACATTTCTTCCTCATCTACGAGTTTTTGCCAGTTTAAACCCTGCCTCGTCTACATAAATGAATTCCTGCAGTGTCTGATTAGCCTCCAACTTCATAATTCTATGAAAAGAAAAATCAAACACAATTTTTACATAAATGCTTTTCACTATGTGGCTATGTTTACTTGTAGAGTAGCAATAGAGAATAGTGATCACTGTGAACTGTGAATCACTCGACCCGACTCACCGTTTCTCTCAAAAGGAAACCATGTACAACAGTTCAATTCGAATTCTGTGTTCAGTCTAGAGTCCCCCATCTAGTCCTCTCCCTCATCTATCTAGTCCTCCCCCTTGTATAACTAGTCCTCTCCCTCTTGACCATCTAGTCTCTCTCCTTCTTTCTTGTGTGACACACCTAAATAATGAAAGGCATTATGCGGGTCTTTGTCTTCTCGGTGAGAACCACTTAATTATTGATGAGGGGGTTGGGTGGTTCACGCCTAGCAAACACAACATCCCTACTCTTAATATTCTCTACTTGAATATTAACAAATTAAACATTAACATTTTCTTACAGATTAAGACCTTTCGGAAACATTCAAAGTACATGTAACACTGTACATCTTGATAGAACATCAACAACGCTATCTGAACAGATGCACCGCACCACAACATAACTCTTATTCTGATTTTTACTTGTTTTAGCCTTTTCCTTCACAGCCTAACCTTTATCAGTCACTCTACAGCATAGTCTCTAAACCTTTCAGCCAATTTGATTTTGGTTTGGGAATCTGTTCTTCTTTCTGAAATGTTTCACAGTTTCCTTTCCTTTCCATTTCTCTGCACTTCCCTTTTGCTCCTTATAATTACTTGGCTCCGAGCACATATCATTTCACCATCCAATGTTGGTGTTTCCGCAGACAGAAACTTCTTGACAAATGTCGTATTCCATGCATACTTTGTCCAGTGGGTGACTGAACAGTAACGCTGTTACCTTCTCTGTGTACAAGGAGTGCTGTGAAATGTTGTGAATTTGTCTGTTTTATCCTGTTTCACAAGCATCTCCAACCTCTATGCCTGATATCTTAGCGCCTTGTCTGTGTATATCTTGGCTTTTCCTTTCTGCTCCGCATCTTTGTCTCCGTGCTTCAAGATCACTATGTGGAGTTGTGATGTCTTGTAACTTTCTTCTGAAAAAGAAGATCCATTGGGCTTTTGCCCATTGTGGCGTGTTATATGGACCTGTAGACACTCACATATTTGCGTAGTTCTCTTTTCCAATCCTGGGCCTCAGCGTGGGCAATCCGTACCGCTGCATCCGTGATGCGGTTCTGTCTTTCCACTTCTCCATTTGCTTGTGCCCACTTTGGAGTTGTTCTGATATGGTGTATTCTGTTCTCCTGACAAAAAGCCTTCTTGAATTTAGGGACACAATCTGACCTGATCGTCTAAAGGAAGACCGTGCAGACTAAAAATGTCTTCCAAACGGTCAATCACTTTTTCCGCTGTTGTTGACTTGAGGATTGCATATTCATACTACCTGCTGTAATAGTCAACAACAACCAGAATCGAATGTCCATCCGGTAAAGGACCAAGTAAATCTGTGGCTAAGTTTTGCCATGGCCCTTCAGGCATCACTGTGGGTGACAGTGGTTCAGGAACATCTGGTTTCGTTACCAATTGACAACCATGACATGTCCTCACAAGCTCTTTCTGTGGCCCTGGCCATTCCGGGCCACCAAACCTTTGTTCTTTTAAGGTGCTCTTTGCTCTTCCTCGCAGCGATTGTGGCAAAACAGGACCAGGATTGGGAACCACTGGATTAGAGAATAATTTCTTAAAAATTGAAGCCTAAGCCTATCGTCCCAGCGCAAGCAGCAGTCGCATCATATGCTAACCACTCAAGGAGAGAGGCCGCACTTTGCATAGACAATTTATTTAACACAAACACGCTTCCGGCTGTGTGCCTTCTTCAGTGTGCAAAGAATCATACTTTTACCCAATCTTATATACCCACACCAGTTGACACACCCATAATCACATCAACCAATGATTTTAAAATGATGCACATGTTACCAATGTTTCAATGAGTCCAATAATGAAAGACAAAGTCACCAATTTAGATACAGCATAATACTCGTAATATGTTTACAGCAGGGACGTCACTAGGATTGGAAGACAGGGGGGCTTAGCCCCCAGGGTATTTTTAACTTTCGTTTGCAAAATCTTTGCACTCACATCTAGAGCTACACTTATGTCAACAACCAGTCAAGAAACCAAGATGTTAACAAGTAAAACGTGACAGACATATCCTCTTCTTCCATTTCTACTGTGTTAAAGAAAAGTTACTGTAATGTTAGCTTTTAGACACATCAAAGCTGCATGGGGAAATTTACCAGACTTTGCTCCTGATGAGTTATTCATATAAGCAATGACTGAAATGCTATCTGTCTCCTCATGTAAATGTATGATAAAGTAATAGCATACTGATCTAATTCCTCTCTATATAAGATAAGTTGTCCACATAATGCTATTTAATTACACTAATTACTGTAACTGCGGATACAACGGTAATAGCATTAACAGGGACCCTATGACATTTAGTTTTCAGTGACAATAACATTCTATGGGGATTGATATTGTTTTAGAATATGCCTATTATAGAGATAGGTTATATTATTGGCAAAGAATAAAGAGTTGTGATTAGCTTTCTAACCATTTCTTGCATTTTGCTACAGTTTTCCATAGCAAACCAAAATATCCCCTTTCCTTTTTACCTCAAGAAAACGTAGCTAAAGGTAAGCAGATAATTAAAAACAACTTACAATTTCACTCTGTATCAGAGCCATAGACAGGGCTTTATAATCAAAGAGGTCTTAAATTTGTGGGGGTGGGGGTTCAAATGTTGTATTTCTCTGATATGTGCATTTCAAGAAGTTTGAAGACCATAAAAAAGGAAAAGAAATAGCTTTAACCCTCTATGGTACGGTGTTGCCTCCAGGCAACATAGTCTATTTGAGCTTTTTTTAAATAAAAACTAATACAATTTTATTGGTCAATGCTATATAAGAGGAGGGGAACCATGTCAGCGGGCAGTAAATTATTTGTCAACACCTGCTCTCTCCTCATCTCCATCCTCCTTTCTTTTTTTTTCAGTCTTCTCATCTTGCCCTTTCTCTTTCCCTCCTATAAAGCTGATCTTTTTCTGAGCTTTAATGTTAATTGGCCCCTCACAATGACAGTAGGCTAAACTAATTATTACATTAGGGCAGGCTAACGTTACATGAGTTACAAAAGCAGTTCATGTGGATGGCGAAATTAAACTAACGTTATATTAGTTTGCCAGATTATTTTTTGACATTCATTTAACATTTATAATGACCTAAAAAAACTGTCAAATATGAAACGTTAAGTTTAGCTACTACTTACTTACATCTTACTGTAATCTCGCAGTCACACTTTATCATACACTGAAGCGTCGAGTTGCTCTGCTGAAATTTGAGGATTTTGCTGCAGCAGTGTCTGTGAACATAAAGCCCGCCTAGCCTACTTTGATTTGATTGGTCATCTCAAATATTCTTGACATTGACGAGCAGTGCCAGACCAATGAGGCTCAGATGAACACACACACCCTGTCCTCTGTTTCTGACGTGCTCTCTGATCGGCGCTGCTGTGGATTGATGACGAAGAATGAGCTGAACTGATTTAACAAGACTGTAAGCGAACACAAATTTGTGTATATTAATCACCAAATTTTTAGGGGGGCTAGGCAGAAGTTTAGGGGGGCTGAAGCCCCCCTAAAAAGGGCCTAGTGACGTCCCTGGTTTACAGGAAACAGGTTAAAGACAGGTCCTCATTCATTCCATTGGGGATACATGTGTTTAAATTAAAAATGTACCAAGCCTCCCTTTGAAGGAGGCGATTCTCACGGTCTCCCCCTCTTGAAGATTTAACTCGACACACTCGAGACCCATAAATTTGAGCATATTGGCATTATGTCCCTCAGAGTTAAAATGTCTTGCTACCGATGATTTCTCATCATTCTTTCTAATCAACACACTTATGCTCAAAAATTTGGGTCTTCAGTTGTCGCTTTGTTTTGCCCACATACAAGAGCCCACAAGGACACGTCAATAAATAAACAATAAAGGTGGAAAGACATGTGATTCTGCCCTGAACTTTATAAGATCTGCCTGTTTTTGGATGTGTAAACATATTGTCTGTCAGCATGAAGTTACATGCCGCACAGTTCAAGCACTTAAAATTCCCGTGAGGGATTTTAAAAGGGAAATCCGACTGGGATGCGCAGGAAGGTGCGAGCGCACTAATCGATCTCTCAGGCTGGGTGCTTGCAAGTACGCGGTAGATCTTGGAACGTGTGTTCTATGTGAGGGTCGCTACTTAAAATGCGCCAATGACGTTGCACAACGTTCTTTAAACTCTTTGAGATATGACCATAAGTCGATACAAAGGTAACTGGAGTGTTATTTGATTTTACCTGATCAGTACGTTTTTTCATCAAGTCAGCGCGCTGTAAACTGCGTGCGCGCTTTACACAGTCACGCACTAAATTGTGTTTATAACCCCTATCCATAAATCTTTGACACAGCTCCCCCGCTTGTCGCTCAAAATCCTCATCATTACTACAAATGCGGCGTACTCTCAGCAATTGACTATACGGTAGACTACATTTAAGAGAGGGTGGATGAAAACTCTGGTAGTGTAAAATCGAGTTACGATCCGTCTCTTTTCTAGTAAATTTCGGTGTGTATCGTGTTGTCTAACTTTTTCACTAACATCCAAAAAAGGCAGAGTCTTACAATCATGGGTTAGTGTAAATTTAATCGAAGGCGATCTAGAATTTACATAATCATGGAAAGCACTTAGTACGTCTTCGGGTGACACACTCAAATGGGAAACACAAATTGAGGAACAGCTATTCTCGTGCACAGCAGGGTATGTGAAAATAATCCTAATAATTATAAATCAAACAGCTTATCCATAAATCTAGTGGAATAACACTAATACTGGGAGAGCCGTGATCGGATTGGGTTAAAGTTACTTAGTCAGGGGTAATGTTAGTAGGACTGTCGATTAACGTCGATTGTCTTGTCTTTAATCATCTTATTTTACATGACCAAATGAACCAAAGAACCGTCAATATTTCCAAGCAATAGGTGTTTTTGTTAACCATGTCGACATTTAACGGTAGTTGTGAATGAGTCTCACACATTGCTTGATGCACGCCCATCATTTCTCCCCTTGGCTTTTAGATTTTCTGGAAGGAAGACAATCCCTCTCCCCCATCCAAACTTTTAGCATACCGGTATCAGATTTGCACAATCCATACACACAATGCTTCAGCATGTTTCCCTCGTTCCGAAAGCTTGCCAAACCTCCCGCGCATAGTTACGGTTGCTAAGACAAGATTGGCCAGTGGCAGTTTTCGGGCATGGCTTAGCGAAAGTTCTTAATTCCACATCATTTGCTGAGATCTGCTCCACTTCCTTGGTGGTCAGGGCACTGGGTGTAACACAAACTGCTATAAACCACACATATTTCTCTGCTTTATGTGTGTGCATCTCACCTTTCAGCCCGTTCTCATCCTTTAGCGTCACATAGAACGCTATATGACAAAACGGCGTTATACTATGCACATGGCACCCTTTATCGTTAATATAACACATTAACCCAAGTCGTCATAAATCCTTTGGTGTAACATGAGACTACCCTACCCCACACCTAAACCTACCCATCACAGCGCGTGTTATATTAAACCGATAACGGGTGCCATATGAGTAGTATAGCGCCGTTTTGTCATATAGCGTTCTATATGACGCTAAAGGATGAGAATGTGTTGCACCTTTGGCTGATGGGCCCAGCAGATTGACAGAGGATCTACGATTTTGTGTGTTCCAGATATGTGAATCACCCTGAAAAACCAAGGCTGTAATCACAAGACCCACCTTTCGATTTGTGTGCATGGTTTTGAGCGAGGGCTATAAATGGCTTCCAATGCTTTGTGGTCTGTGACGAGATCAAACTTCCGACCATAAATTAAGGGTTTTGCTACAGTAAAACCAAGATTGTGTTAGATTCCACCCATCTATTGTTTTTTTTATAACTAGGCTCTGTCATTTAGAAACATGGCTTTTCCTATCACCGCTATCTTAATGACACATCTACCTTTCGTTCCAGCCAGATGATCTGGCTCATGAACTGCTCATGGTTTCAGCCAAACCATACTTGCTGTGATCCTGCTGATTTGCCTTACACATCATAGGAGGATCAGGCCCTTCCTATCGGAGCTATGCAACTTCTGGTCTAAGCTCTTGTTTTAGACTAGACTATTGTAATGCTGTCTTGGCAGGCCTTCCACCATCAGTCAAACCTCTGCAACTGATCCAGATGCTGCAGCAAGAGTGGTCTTTAAAGGTATAGACCTATACGTAAACTCACTACTTTAGATCTATGTGTCCTCCAGAAGCTTATGTTCTGCAAGTGAACGGTGCCTTGTGGTGACACAAAACCACTTTCACTGACATTTACCTGGACTGTTTTCTTCTAGTGGAATTACCAGCACAATTCAACACATTTTCAAGAAACTGCTAAAGATCCATCTTTTTCGTAAACACCTGACCCAATAATACTAAATCTTTAAAAACAAAAAACTTGCTCTGTGTACAGTGCAAGACTGAGGACTTGTCACTGCACTTGTTGATTCTATTGTTATCTTAATTGGTAAGTCACTTGGGATAAAATGTAATTGTAAATGTTTTTAATAATAAGTTTGTGGTGAGCAGGACGGCCGAGGGACGTGAGTGAGTCGCGAGGCCGGTGGTGCGATTGCTAATGAGCAGCACCTGTGAAGCACACCGGTCTCGCATCATTCACGAAGGAGCGGAGCTATAAAGGGGGAGCGACGGAGTGGATGAGAGAGAGAGGAACAGGCCTGCTTTTGTTTGTGTTTTATACTTTATTTTGGGTAAGCCAGCAGTCGTCCGTGAGGGGCTGCTGGCCGGTATTTATATTTTATTTTGGGTAGCCAGCAGTCGTCCGCGAGGGGCTGCTGGCAGGTATTTTGTTTGTTTATTTCATTTAAATAAAGTTTTAGTTTTTGATTATCATCCGGTTCCTGCCTCCTTCTTCCCTGAACCCTGCTACACTGGTGCCGAAACCCGGGGAGAGGGAGGAACGCGCTGTCCGAGGGTCCTCGCCGCTGTGGGAATCCGCGGTGCCATCGAGCATGGTGCGCGAGCTCCGCCGCGCCGCCGCTGGGCCGGAGCCTGCTGCCGTCCGCCGCAGATGGGGAGGAGCAGGGAGCGGGGGACTCGCGGCCATGGACGCTCGAGGCGGGGCACTGGGATGAGTTGCCGGTGGACGCCCAGCTCCGCCCCGACCGCCTGGGAAGGGGCGGCTGCCTTCCGGGAGGGAGAGGAGGAGTCACCGCCGCTCGCCATGGGCCGGAGCCTGCTGCCATCCGCCGATGAAGGGGAGGAGCAGGGAGCGGGGACTCCTGCCATCTGCCCAAGGCACCCGAGGAGCCGTCGCCGTCACCGGGGGCGGGGAGCGTCTGAGGCGTCCACCGAGGGCCATCCAGCGTCGCCGCCGGGCACCGCGGAGGAGTTCGCCCAGCTGGTGAGGGACAACATGACAGCGCGTTGTGGGAGCCGGACTAATTTTTGTTTGGTGTTTTATGCTTTATTTTGGTAAGCCAGCAGTCGTCCGTGAGGGGCTGCTGGCCGGTATTTATGTTTTATTTTGGGTAGCCAGCAGTCGTCCGCGAAGGGCTGCTGGCAGGTATTTTGTTTGTTTATTTCATTTAAATAAAGTTTTAGTTTTTGATTATCATCCGGTTCCTGCCTCCTTCTTCCCTGAACCCTGCTACACTGTACTCATACATTTAGTTATTTTAACTGTAAATTGACTGTAAATTTGCCATTATTGGTCAATGTGGGATCTGTAAAATAAAAAATAAAAATGTAAATTTACAAACATTTGTATTTGAATTGATGTACTTATTGACTTTTTATACATAATTTCATTGTTATTTTACACAACTATATATAAAATAAAATGAATTTCTTTTTATGAGATTTTCTTTCCTACAGCAGTTTGACTGTAAAAATAAAAAAGAGAAAATATCCAGTGAGCAGCAGATTCTTCTACAGACTGTGATGATCGGTATCTTAAAAATTGGTATCTTGTAGTCATTTAAACATTTTACTACGTAAACTTGAGAATAAAATAATGGTGTGTAAATGTTTTTAACTGGTTCTATGTTGCATGTTTTATGTTTATATGTTTTTTTGTTGAATAGTATTATATATTGTAACTTTGATGTAGTTGTATATGAAAATCTCGACTATCTTGGCCAGGACACTCCTGCAAAAGAGATTTTAATCTCAGTGAGTCTATTCTCCTGTTTTAATAAAGTAAAATTAACATCCATAAAAAATAAATTAGTACAAAGTCACCAACAGAGCAAGAAGAAAACCACCTTGCTTTACTAGTCAAAATAATTGCTAAATAAAGGTAAAATTAAAAAAAATGTAATCAATTGCAATAGATAAGTGATATTTGATAGATGGTGAGATATTTGCAAGTAGCCAGACAGTGTTATATTTTTTCATCTTTGTTCTTGACTGAAATTTTAGGTAACACTTTACTTGAAGACTGACATGACACCTTTATAATATGAAGGTTTAATGCATTTTCATGACAACTCATTAAGTGTCATTCACTCAGTTATGACATTTTTAATGCAAATATGACATTGTTTGAGATTTCTTTGTTATGAAAACTTGACAAACCAATACAGTAGATATTTTCGATGAATTTAATACTTTTACTTCGATATTTTTTTAATGTTCTGCTAGTTACTCGTTACAATTATAACATTTTTACGAATCATTCTTTGCAAGTTGGCTTTCATGCTGCCTAAATCACACGCCAGTTTTATAGGGTAATGGTATTTATTGACACTCACATTGACAACTAATGCAGGGGTTGTCCTTAAATGACATTTTTTTGGTGGCCGCCAAAGCAAATTTGTATCCCGCCAAAGCGCCTTATTTGATTGCTAGTTCAAACTTTTGACTGCTTTCTTTAATAATTACATGACACAATACTTGTACTTTTACTTTTAGTACTTAAGTAGTGAATTTTTAAATAAACTACTTGCAATACTTAAGTACAAAAAATGTTGAATACTTTAGTACTTCTACTTAAGTGTGGTGCTTAAAGAGCACTTCAACTTCTACTCAAGTCACTTTTTTGATAGAGCACTTGTACTTTTACTCAAGTCCGGGTTTCTAGTACTTTATACATCTCTGCATTTGAGTGAGGAGATGAGTCTCTCAGGTAGAATACACTCGGGAGTAGACGGGTGCTCGGAGCATCAAAAATACGAGAAAACGTAAACCACCACAAACTGACATGAAGAATCGGTTATGAGAACAGGAGCTGAAACGAAGCGGCTCTTGAGGTTGGTAAATGTCGCTTCTTCAGCATTAGACCACCTGAACGTGGTTTCTTGAGCACGTACTTGTCTGATGCGTTGAACGTGTTCAGAGACAAAGAAAATATCTATATGTCATCCAGGTAAAAATATATGAGCTGGTCGACCATGTCTCCAGTCTCAACACATCATTAACGAGTGCTTGGAAGACGGCGGGGGAGTTAGACAGGCCAAACGGCATAGCCAAGTTGAAACGGCATAACCAAGTTGAAAGCCAGAATGACAAAGGCCAACAGGATTAAATATAACTTGATTTATAATGAAAAAGCATATTGATGGAATATGTGAATATTGCAGTAGTCAAGAGACAATAGACATAGAACATTTAATTATGTATTGTCCTAAATGCCATCAAGCCAGATTGATTTCACAACTTGGTGAGAACCGGATGACATAAAATGTACATGATATACTGCAAAGAGGATCTGGTGAATTTATTTTTCATTTTTTGTTTTCTTTTTTGAAGTTAACTGGAAGAATAAAGAATTTAAAGAACTGAGGTTGTTGACCTCTTAATCCGCGGACGGCACACGCACGAACGCTTGTGAACACGCTAGCTCGATGGGAAGTGACAAACGCACCACGTGGGATTGGAGGAAGGACGGAGTAGGAAATGATGGAGGTAGAGGGTGAGGGTGTGAGTGGAAATAAACGGAAGAAAAAGAGCTCATTGGAAATATCAGATGTTTATTCTGAGGATAGGGAAATGGGAAAAGAGTTTAATGTGTTTATCACACTGGTGCAGGAGGGAGCGACTTTTGATGTATGGAGTCCAATACAACTCTCAAAAGCCATACATAAGGAAATTGGGGATGTAAAGAGTGTGAAAAAATTGAGGAATGGATCATTATTGGTAAAGTGTAAGGATGAGGTTCAACAAAAGAAGGCGATCAGGGGCAAATGCATTAAATGGGCAGAAAATAAAAGGGGTGAAAGATCGAAAAAGAATTAGAGGAGTAATAACAGGAATCCCTGAGAAGGAATCAATGGAAGGAATATGTACAAATATAAAAAATGTAAGGGTGAGTGAGGCAAAAAGATTAAAAACAAAAAGAGATGGTGTAGTATGTGATAGTCTCTCAGTACTGCTGACCTTTGATGAAGAAAGACTTCCAGAGAAAGTTTTTATAGGGTATATGAGCTACGATGTGAGGATGTACATACCACCCCCTTTGAGGTGTTTCAACTGCCAAAGATATGGGCATGTGGCAGCAGCATGTAAAGGGAAAATAAGATGCAGTAAATGTGGAGGTGAACACAAATATGATGAATGTGAGGAAGGGGCAAGGAAAAAAATGTTGTAATTGTGGCGGAGAACATAGTGCTGCATATGGTGGGTGTGAAGTGTACAAGCGAATGCAAGAAGTGCAGAAGGTTAAAGTAAATCAGGAAATCACGTATGCTGAAGCAGCAAGGAGAGTACCAAAAATGCCACAAAATGCAGTAAACTACAGAAAAGACAATGACGGATGTGTAAAGTGTGACAGGATTAAGGAAGAAACATTGATAGTGAGCAAAGTAGGATTTGTGCTCTTTATGGCAGAAATCATTAACTGCACAGCCCAGACAACTAGCAGGACGGAAAGGATCAAGATTATAGTAAGAACTGCTGAGAAGTATTTGGATGTAAAAGGGTTACAGTGGGAAAAGATTAGAGAAACCCTTGAGGAAACTCAACAATCGCAGTCATGGGTTGGATCCTCTTAATGGTGTTAATAATACTCCAATGGAATGCCAGGAGCTTAATTGCGAATGGTCAGGAGTTTAAGAAGTATGTGGAAGATGTTAAGGAAAAACCCAATGTTATATGTGTTCAAGAAACATGGTTAACTCCTAGGCTAGATTTTAACATAAAAGGGTATAATGCAGTAAGAAGGGATAGAGAGAATGGGAAAGGTGGAGGGATTATGACTTTTATACAGAAAGGGTTACAGTACAAGGAAATTAAGAAAGGAGAGGAATTGGAATATGTCACTGTGGAAGTGTGGGTAAAAGAAGGTAATATGAAAATTATTAATTTTTACAACCCATGCAACCAGTTAAAAAGCAGTCAGCTTGAGGAAATTTGGAAAGATTTGGAGGGTAGAGTTATTTGGTGTGGAGATTTTAATGCACATAGCACTTTATGGGGTGATAAAGATGACGTAAATGGGAGTGTGTTGGAAGAATTTATAGAAGAAAAAGAACTAGTATGTCTTAATGATGGAACTTGTACAAGGATGGATATATCTAGGGGGAAAGAGTCAGCAATAGACTTAACCTTTGGCACGAGAAATGTAGCGGACAAATGTGAATGGGAGGTGTCAAGAGGAAACACAGTGGGTAGTGATCACTATCCTATAAAGGTCTACATAGGTGTGGAGATAGAGAAAGAGAAAGAAGTGAAAGTAGAGAAGTGGTTTGTAGAGAAAGCTGATTGGGATAAGTTTAAAGAGCTAAGTGAGGAATGGCTATCATGTGTTGATGGTAGTGAGAATATTGAGGTATTAACAAGAGAAATTAGGTCAAGCATAATAGCAGCAGCAGATGTCACTATTCCAAAATCAAAACCCAAACGATTGAATAAAATAGTACCATGGTGGTCAAGAGAGTGTAAGGAAGCTGTAAAAGAAAGAAACAAGGCATTTAGATTACTTAAGAAGTCACACAATTTCCAGCATTTGATCGAATACAAGAGAGCACAAGCAATGGTAAGGAAAAATGTAAGGAAAGCAAAAAGGGAGCACTGGAGGAAGTTTTGTGATTCTTTAGGTCGAACTACTCCAATAGAGAAGGTTTGGGGGATGATTAGGAAAATGAAAGGAAATGGTAGGGAATATGGATATCCTGTGATAATTGATGGAGATGACAGTATAAATGATAGTAAGGGGAAAGCAGAAATTATAGGAAAAACACTAGCCAAAGTACATAGTTCAGAAAACCTTAGTTATGAAGAAAGAAAAGGGAGAGAAGAAACTGTGTCTAAATATCAAAGAGTGTTTGAGAATGAGAATGGGGAAAGTGATAGTTTGAATGAGAAGTTCACAAAAGGAGAATTGAATAGAGCACTTAAGAAGTTAGGGAAGTCAGCTCCAGGAAAAGACACTATATGCTACTCAATGTTAGAGAATCTGAGTGATAGTGGTAAGGATGTCCTGTTGAAGTTGTACAATAAGATATGGATGGAGGGAATTATCCCTAAAGAGTGGAAAGAGTCTATTATTGTACCAATTAAGAAGCCGGGGAAAGACCCTCATAGTCCAAGCAGTTATAGACCTATAGCACTGACATCGCAGATGGGTAAGACAATGAAGAAAATGATAAATGATAGGCTAATGTATTGGGTAGAATCAAAAGGATGGTTGCAATGTTACCAGAGTGGCTTCAGAAGGGGAAGGGGTACAATGGACCCAGTGGTATGCCTGGAGGAAACCATAAGAAAGGCTCAAGTGAATAAAGAAACTGTAGTAACAGTGTTTTTTGACATAGAGAAAGCATATGACATGATGTGGTCAGAAGGACTATTAATTAAACTAAATCAGATGGGAGTTAGGGGACGGATGTATCAGTGGGTAAGAGATTTTCTATCTGAAAGAACTTTGAGAGTTAAGATTGATGGGGAACTAAGTGAGAGTTTTAGAGTAGAAAATGGAACCCCTCAAGGAAGCATTGTGAGTCCTTTATTATTTGTAATTATGATAGACCAGATATTTAAAGACTTGCGTGGCCTAGATGGAGTAGCGTTATTTGCGGATGACGGTGCAATGTGGAAGAAGGGAAGGAACATTGAGTATATTGTGCATAAGATGCAAGATGCTGTGAATGAAGTTCAGCAATGGGGGGTGAAATGGGGATTTAGAATCTCAATAGAGAAGACAAAGGTTATGTTCTTTACAAGGAAAAAAATTAGCAGAGAATTAAAAATAATGGTGTTGGATAAAGAGCTTGAGAGGGTTGAGATCTTTAAATATCTAGGAGTTTGGTTCGATAAGAAGTTGACATGGGCATATCACATCCAAAAGATGGTAGATAAATGTAAGCGGATACTAAACGTTATGAGATGTTTATGTGGGATAGATTGGGGTGCTACAAGGTCAGCATTAAAAACCATCTATACAGGTCTAATGAGATCAGTGTTTCACTACGGCTGTATAGCATATGGATCTGCCTCCAAGACAAGCTTAAACAAAATTGATGGAATGCAAAATCAAGCAATGAGGATAATTAGTGGTGCAATAAGAACTTCTCCAGTAGCTGCAATGCAAGTAGAGGTGGGTGAGATGCCACTACATTTGAGGAGGGACCAGCTGAAAATCAAAAGTTATGGGTGGGTAATAAAAGATAAGGTGAATAACATGGGAATTGGATCTTTGAACATCTGCCCAACAGTGACATATCCAATCGTGCCTCCTGGGATGTTAGAAGAATTGAAGGTTGATTTAGGACTATTGGAAGAAAGGAAGAAAGATGGAGTGGATAAGTATGGGGTAAGCAACTATATAACAGGAAAATACAAAGAGTGTGTAAAGGTTTTTACAGATGCATCTAAAAACACTGAGAAGAGAGTAGGGGTAGCTTATGTAATTCCTGAGATGGACATAACAATGGCAAAAAGGATAAATGATGACCTAGCAGTGTATACTTCTGAACTGGTTGCTATATGGTTAGCACTTGTGTGGCTAGAGTCTAACAGTTGCCTGCAGGCAGTAATTGCCTCTGATTCAAGTTCAGCAATGTACAGTATTCAGAACTATCAGTCTGATTCAAGGGAAGATATTTTAATTGAAATTTTACAGCTAGCAAATGGAATACAATCATCAGGAAGGAGGGTCACATTCGTATGGGTTCCAGCCCATATAGGAGTGGAAGGTAATGAAATGGCCGATGAGTATGCAAAGAGAGCAACAGATAAAAGCAATATAGATTTAGATGTGAAATACAGTAAAGCAGAGATAAAAAGCATAGTTAAGGCTAAAACTATTAAAAAGTGGCAACATATCTGGGATAATGAGTGCTCAGGAAGACATCTATATAGGATACAAGGGAAAGTGGGAAAAGAAACACACATAACTAGATCAAGACAGGAAGAAATTGTGCTGACTAGGATGAGGTTGGGTCATACAAAGTTGAATGGTACAATGTTTTTAATAAAAAAGCATGTAGATGGAAATTGTGAGTATTGCCAGAGTAATATACCTGAAACAGTAGAGCATGTAATAATGTACTGTCAGAAATACAATGAGGCAAGGCAAAGGCTAGTTAATGAGTTGAAAGCAAAGAAAATGTCTTTAGAAACTAAAACACTATTGAACAGAAGTTCAAGGGAGAATTTTGATTTATTATTTTCTTTTTTGAAAAGTACAGGCCTTTTAAAAAGGATATAAGAAATAAGAATTAAGTTTTTTTTTTTCTCCTAAGTTACCAATAATTATGGAATTGCTGGTATATTTTGTTTATAACAATAAAGAATAAGACAGTAGCTCCTATGCCTTACTCCAGTCCTGTGGTGGCGGTAATGCACAAGAAATAGTTGCCAACCGCCAAATAAAAAAAGAAGAAGAAGAAGAAGACCTCTTAGAGCAAGCAATAAGAGATAATCCTAATATCATGGTCCAAAGAAGGCCTTCTGAAAGCACTATGGATGAAGTTTTTACTTTGTATGAACTCAAACAGGTATTGACAGGTTTGAGAAATACATCTCCAGGAAAGGATGAAATATGTAATGAGATGATAAAGAAATTATCAGATGTATCATTGAATTTAATATTACATTTGTTCAATAAAATATGGGAGACGGGAAAACTCCCTTCTTCCTGGAAACATGGAGTAGTTGTTCCAATAGCTAAGCCTGGGAAAGATCATTCCAGAGCAGTTAACTACAGACCAATTGCACTAACATCGAACTTGTGTAAAACAATGGAAAGAATGGTAATAGCTAGACTAAATTACATAATAGAAAACAAAAATCTTATATGCTCACATCAAAGTGGATTTAGAAAGGGTCGTAATACAATGGATTCTATCATATGTCTAGAATCAGAAATTAGAAAAGCATTTGTAAATAAAGAAGTATTGGTTGGAGTGTTTTTTGATGTGGAAAAAGCATACGATATGTTGTGGAAGGAGGGATTATTAATTAAGTTGGATAAAATAGGTATTAAAGGAAGGTTATATAATTGGATAATGGATTTTCTTTTCAAGCGTACAATACAGGTCAAGATCGGCTCAAGTTATTCAAAAATATATATAATAGATAACGGTACTCCACAAGGAAGTGTTTGTAGCCCCATTTTGTTTAATATAATGATTAATGATATATTCTCTCAGGTAGGATAAGGTATAGGTAAATCCCTTTATGCAGATGATGGAGCCATGTGGAAAAGAGGACGGAATGTTAAATTTGTTGAGAAAAGCATGCAGAGAGCAGTAGAGGAAGTGGAAGATTGGGTAAACAACTGGGGTTTCAAATTGTCAGTAGAAAAGACGCAAGTTGTCTGTTTCTCAAAAAAGAAGAGTAGCCCACAAATAAAATTAAAACTATATGGTCAAACGTTAGAGCAAGTATCAGAAATTCGATATTTGGGGTTGTGGATGGATTCAAAACTGAAATTTGATAGTCACATAAAGAAAATAATTGATAAATGTAAAAAAGGAATAAACGTTTTAAGATGTCTGGCAGGGGTAGATTGGGGAGCAAGTCGGCAATCATTAAAAAGAATATATTGTGCAATGATCAGACCAGTAATAGATTACGGATGCATAGTATATAGCTCAGCATCAGCATCCAGGTTAAAGACAATAAACACTATTCAGTCGCAAGCTTTACGAATAAGTTGTGGGGCATTCAGAACATCCCCTATTCCAGCAATGCAGGTAGAAATGGCAGAAATGCCCCTGGATGTTAGGAGGTTACAATTAAAAATGTCATATTGGAGTACAATAAAGGGTCACAAAGAGAATCATCCAGTGAAAAAGGTCCTAGAAAAGTGCTGGGAGTATGGAAAAGGAGAAATAAAAAGTTTTGGATGGAATGTAGAAAAAGAAGCCCAGAATATAGAAATAAATAATATAAATATTAGTCCTACAGTGGTAATACCATCGATACCTCCATGGCTTTTCCCTAAACCATATGTAGATTTAACGTTGAAAGAAAAGATACAAACAAAGGAAATATACATAACAAAGAATATAGTGGTGAAACAGCATCTTAATCAGGAATACTACAATAGTATTCAGATATTTACGGATGGCTCTAAGAACCCAGACACTGGACATACAGCAGCAGCAGTTTACATCCCCCATTTTAAATACAGTATTGAAAAGAGAGTTACAGATCACCTTTCGGTTTATTCTGCAGAAATGATTGGGATTTTATTGGCACTTCAATGGGTGGAAGAAGTTCGACCAATAAACGTAGTGATTTGTTCAGATTCCTTTTCAGTTTTAACGAGTATAAATAGTGGAAAGTCAGCCTCTAGGCAGGATATTTTGTATGAAGTACTACAAAACCTGTATAGAATATATAGAATAGGAGTAAGTATTTCATTTTTATGGGTTCCAGCACATGTGGGGGTAGAGGGTAATGAGGAGGTGGATCGCCTGGCAAAGAGATCTGTAAAACGCAGTGTAATAGACATTAATGTATCTCTTGAGTAAATCTGAAGTTAAAGTAGTAATAAAATCTGCTCTAAATAAGATCTGGCAAGAGAAATGGGATAAGGAGACCAAAGGTAGACATTTATACAAAATTCAAAACAAAGTTGGGGTTGAGAGAAAGAAATACGGAAGTAGAAAGGAAGATTCTATTATATCTAGACTTCGAATAGGGCATACAGGACTTAATTACTCACTATTTATCATTGGGAAAAGAGAATCAGGGAATTGTAATAAATGTGGATTGTCAGAAACAGTTGAACATGTGTTGATTCAGTGCTCAGGATACAACAGGGAAAAGAAGAAATCTTATTGAAACATTAGAACATGTAGGTATTAGTACATTGACAATAGATATCATTTTCCAAAATGCACAGAAAGAGAAAAGGGTGTATAGTGCTTTAATTAGCTATCTAAGGGAAACAGGATTGGTTGACAGGATATAGGAAAATGTGTTTTTTTTTTTTTTTTTTTTTTTTTAAATATATATAGAGAAGTTGCTTAACTCTGTTGACGTTTCACACTCCTGTCCAGTTGGTGGCGGTAAATGCACCTTTTTAGCTGGTTTGCCAACCGCCATAAAACTCTTAAAGAAGAAGAAGAAGAAGAAGAAGACCTCTTAATCCACATTCCAGTCCAGATGGTGGCGGTAATGCACCAAAAAGCTGGTTGTCAACCGCCAAAGCAAAAGAGGAAGAAGAATGACACCAACGGATGACGCCCATATGACGCCATGAAAGCACGTCCAAAATAACTGAGCGACGGAAGTGCCTTTTAGCAGAGTGTGTATGTATGTGTGTATCGTTTCTAAAGCGGGAACCGGTTTTAGGGGGTAATCAAATATTTCCGCGGCAGTTAATGAGTTTAGATGGTTAAGATATCCTGATAGCTTATTGGCAATGAATTAGATCTTGCCCAGGCCTATAATTTAATTGTATTTTCTGAAGGATATTAAACCATCTCACGGTTTGTGGTTTAACGTTAATGCATGTGGACATGATAATTTGCTTTTTATAACCTGGTTATGAGATTAATTTCAGGGACTTTCAAAATAGTAGCCGTTTGTTAACGTTAACGTTACCGTTAAATTGACTTGAATCGGTGTAACGTTAGCTATTGTAGATGATCTTTGTTGTCACGTTTTAATACTATATCGCATGTTCCGTGTAGGTTCTGATTCACTGTTGTTTGATCAGCTATTAACGGACTGAAATGAGTTTATTCGGGACGAACACAGGCTTTGGGTCCGCGGGAACAGGTGTATTTGGCACCACCACTACAGATAGTCATAATCCAATGAAGGTGAATACAGAAATATAATATATCCGTACAAATCGTATATTTATATTATTATATGTGCATGTAAATTAAATTGAGGTGTCGTTGATAATAGGATGTTGAAGTAACATCGCCACCCGATGACAGCATAAGCTGCTTGGCATTCAGTCCTCCTACAATGCCTGGAAACTTTCTCGTCGGAGGGTCGTGGGCCAATGACGTAAGCTATTGACAGTCATTTCTCCTATCCTAAATATAAATATTTACTTGTGTTTCTTTGTGTCAGTTGTGCCACTTACAAATATGCCATTGCATCACATGTTTGTAGTTGTTGAATAACTCTCCTTTCAGCTTGCAACTGATACATTTTCTTATGCATTGTTTAACTCAGGTCCGAATGCTGGGAGGTTCAAGATAATGGTCAAACTGTCCCTAAAGCCCAGCAGATGCACACAGGCCCAGTTCTGGATGTGTGCTGGAGTGATGTAAGATCATGTACACACATAATTATTAGTGGGTTATTTTAACATCTTAAAGACTTCCAACATTCCAACCATCCAGGATTTACCATAAAGTGAAATAAATAAATGGGAATCTTATTCGCTTGCACTCATTTTTGCAAATGAAAACATTTGATCTCAGTAAACAAGACTTGCACTGATTTGCACATAGACAAACTTCTCGTGGTAGTTGATCAGATTAGGCATTTTATTTACACAATAAAAGCCACAATACAGAATCAGATTAGACATTATATATGCATAACCTAAAGACATCAAAACTGCATCTGATCCTAGGCTGCTATGCTTTATTGTTTATTTTATTTCTGGATTTGGTTCAGAGCTGACAGAATTTGACACAGATTTTTTTTTTTTTTCCACTTAAGCTCTACATTGTTCTACTGAAATGCACAACAAATGTTGTATCTTGAACTAAAGAACCCAGAGTCCTATTTTCCATTTCTTTTATTAATAACCGACATGATGCTTCCTCTTACCTGATTCTGCCACTGTGCTTTGTATTAACAGGATGGCAGTAAAGTATTTACAGCATCCTGTGACAAAACTGCCAAAATGTGGGATCTGAACAGCAATCAGACCATTCAGATAGCGCAAGTAAGCAGTTAATTTGTTCATTTTATATTCTTATGCTTCTGAATAATGGGCTGATTAACGTAAATTATTAGCAAAGCCCATACCACACTTAGTATATGTATTTCAGTTGTGTTGGTTGGTTTACAGTGTGATTAACAGGTTCAACACCCTTTCCCTTTTACAAGCATGAAGGCCCAATCAAGACAATTCACTGGATAAAAGCACCAAACTACAGCTGTATTATGACTGGTAGCTGGGACAAAACACTGAAGGTGCTGGAACCCATCTTTGATGTCTTTAGGGCTGCACAGTTGAAATATAGTCTAAATCCTCATATTAAGTGCAACTTATTACACCACAAATGTATGCCAGATTCACTTCTTCACATTCACATATTTTATAATTTATGGACCAAGATGTATTTAAACTGCAATCCTTTGGTGGAACATTGTCCAGTGACAGTTATTTTTGGTCAGTTCTGTTTGTCTTGGTCTGAAGATCATAAAAAAAAATATATTTTCATCAAATTGGGCTTGCAAGTGTGCTTGGATTTATTTTAGTCCAATGTATCTTAAAGGGATACTTCACCTCTGGAAAGATGAATGTGTATTTAAAATGGGTAATTTATATAGAAGAACTGTGAAAATTATTTTTGAATTTGGAGCTTTTTAGACTGAAAAAAAGCCAGAAAATTTATTTTTGGCTTATGTGGATGAAACTCTCCGAATGCTCTTGCTTTGCTGCCCTAGCAGGCCACGCCTACTGGTAAAAGAGAGCAGTAGTTAAACAACTAGTCTAGGCTACTAGTAAGTCTCTGTGATGAGTCTGCCTGAAAATGTGTAGATCGCCCAAAATGTCTGGGATTCGGTTTTTGCGTTCTACGTCGCCATTCATTATGTTTACTGTAGCGAGCAGGACAAGACTGAGGGCAGCGGGATCCTTAGATTTTTGTGTCATTGGAGGATTTTTTCCAGACAGAAAATGCATAAATCTCTCGTCTCAGGGGGATGGGTGGACAGCATGGTAATTCAAAAATACTACAGGTTTTCTACTAATACAAAGGTAATGCTAGATTTATCCCTTTACACTTAATACTTTAAGTATTAAAGTATCCCTTTAAGTTTTAGTTGTTAAATGTTAATTGTATCAGTTCAGTGAGCAGCATCTGACAAATTATATATTTTTGACCAAATATTGCAGTCTCAGTGTCATTATCAGCTGTTTCTCTACCTCTCTTTATTTTTTGACAGTTTTGGGATACACGTTCCCCAAACCCCATGATGTCCCTGCAGATGCCAGAGAGGTGTTACTGTGCAGATGTGGTAAAGGAGTGCGATTTGAATAATTTGTTATAGTATCAATTTGGAAGGTTATCTGTTTCTTTCATTCTTCCAGTTAAATTGATAGCTTTAGTTCATTTTGTGTACTTGTCTAGCAAAGTGAACCCCTTTTTATTTTAACATCTGAGTACATGGTACATAAAATATATTTTTCTTGAAACCGTTTTATGCATATGTTTGTTGTTTTATAGGTATATCCAATGGCTGTCGTTGCTACGGCAGAACGTGGTCTTATTGTTTACCAGTTGGAAAATCAGCCTTCAGAGTTTCGACGTATAGATTCGCCTCTGAAGCATCAGGTCCATTTTGGTTCATTTCTGAATATTCTATTTTTTTTAAGTAATTGATTAGAAAAATTCACAACTACAAATTTTATAATATCATTTTATGAAGATGAAATGGAATATGGTACTGTAGCAAAAATGGCAAAAACAGCCAAAAAAAAAAATGTCAGAGCATAATACAGGACTCAAAAACATAAAAATTCATGGAGAGGAGCTCAGGCACATTATAGAAGTTTTCTTACAAAAAACCCTCTGTATTTAGAGGCCAAATGCAAAGATGAAAATATTCAATTTGAAAACGCACAATGTGGATGACTGTGATTCAAAAACGCTTTGTCTTCGCATTTGAGCTCTAAATAAAATAGTTTTTGGTAAGAAGTCTTCTACTATTATCTGTGCAAGCTGCTCTCCTTTTTGAAATTTACTACTGTAGTATAGAATTAATAATAAAAAAAATCTTTAGTATTTGGTGACAATGTATTGTGAATATACAATGTACACTGCAATAAATCTAAAAATACTGTCCATTGATTAGGTCAAATATGATTTTTTCCGGCAATTCAAAAAAAAAATGTATTCTGTGTGTGTGAAATGTAACAAATGCACAAAACATGAAATCCTGAAATCTATATATTTTCTGTAAAAGTCAGTGTAATTTTAGTACTTTCTAACAGCATTTAAGAAGTAACTAGGGCTGGGTAAAAATAAAATAAAAATTGATTCTTTGGTCTGCCTGATCAGTTTAAGGTGCTAATGCTGGTCCTTGGAAATGAACAATTACAATAGGGTTTCAGCCAGGGCTACACGCTTGAACCCTTTATAGTAAAAGTCCTTACAATGACAATAGGGTTTTGGCACTTCATGCTTGAACCTGAAGATTGCCCATTTCACCTTTTATATATTTTCTTTCTTTCTCTGCAGAATGCACATACTGTTGCAAACAGTCTATTTAACTTGTGTTTTGTTTAACAGCACCAATGTGTGGCAATCTTTAAGGACAAGCAGAGTAAACCTACTGGTTTTGCACTGGGCAGCATTGAGGGCCGAGTTGCCATTCACTACATAAACCCACCTAACCCGTAAGTCTGTATCTGATCTGATTTATACATTTAACAGCAAATACAGTAACAGAATATATTTTTATCTAATATATATCTTTTAACCCAGAGCCAAGGACAATTTCACCTTTAAGTGCCACAGGTCAAATGGAACCAATACTGCAACACCCCAAGATATTTATGCTGTGAGTTTAGTTTTCGTGTACTTTTTAAATGCAATGCAAATTTTGCTAGAGTATTTCATCTAGTCTAAGGCTGGCCAGTGTTGTATCAAAGACACTATTCAAAAAATAATACTCCTTGCCTAATTTGCCTGTTGTTTAGCTAACTGAAAATGGTCATACTTGTTTTATTTGTTATATTTGTTTCTCTGTTGTAGGTAAATGCTATCTCCTTTCACCCTGTCCATGGCACTCTGGCAACGGTAGGCTCTGATGGGCGCTTCAGTTTCTGGGATGAAGATGCCCGCACTAAGCTGAAGACCTCTGAACAATTAGATCAACCAATAACAGCCTGTTGCTTCAATAACAATGGCAACATATTTGCCTACGCCTCCAGCTATGACTGGTCTAAGGTACATTCTCAATTAATATTTAACATTAGTATGTTATTAACATCAGAAAAAATATGAGCGTTTTGGACAGTAAAATAAAATAACAGATTTTTATTGCTAACATCAGATAATTGACTTTAGATTTTAGGTTTGTTTGCTTAAGTATAATTTTTTTTAGTATAGTATCATTGTCACTTAAGCTTTCTGATAGATCAAGCCCCAGATTCTTTTAGTCTCATGCTTAATGTTTAAACAGGCATTATAATATTGTATTCAACAAGAGTGTGATGGTTATCAACTAGAAAGCTAACATTATTGCATTGGAGAAAGAACAGTAATGCTAAAGTGATCAGGAAAATATGGCATTCATGAAAGAGACTGCAAAGGATTTGCTTTTAATGTTTTAAAATTGACTAGTCTATGGGTTGCCTGAATGCAGAGATGTATAGTAACGAAGTAGAACTACTTAAGTACTAAAATGTTGTATCTGTACTCTACTAGAGTATTGTTTTTTCTCATACTTCTACTTTTACTTCAGTAGATATTTTCTGTGAATTTAATAAATCATTCGTTGCAATTTGACTTTCATGCTGCCTAAATCACACGCCAGTTTAATAGGGTAATGGTATTGATTGACACACACATTGACAACTACAGTAATGCAGGGGTTGTCCTGCAATGATATGTTTTTGGTGGCCACCAAAGTAAATTTGTATCCCGCCAAAGCGCCTTATTTGATTGCTAGTTCAAACTTTTGACTGCTTTCTTTAATAATTACGTGGCACAGTACTTGCACTTTTACTTTTAGTACTTAAGTTGTGAATTTTAAAATAAACTACTTGCAATACTTAAGTACAAAAAAATGTTGAATACTTTAGTACTTCTACTTAAGTGTGGTGCTTAAAGAGCACTTCAACTTCTACTCAAGTCACTTTTGATAGAGCACTTGTACTTTTACTCAAGTCTGGGTTTCTAGTACTTTATACATCTCTGCCTGAATGAGTATTTATAGTTAACATAAGACATATTCTTGTATTCAAAAATAGCTTGACAGAGTGCAGCGGAATCAAACAGAATCCAAAGTTCTTTAGCCACATTGTTAGAAGTTGTTCTTTTGACTTGGCACACTGCCCTATTGAAGCTATTCATGGCAGGACATTAAGTGTAAGGCACAAACCAATGGCCAAAAAGATAAGTATATATATATATATATATATATATATATATATATATATATATATATATATATATATATATATATTTTATAATCAAGTCAACCATTGTACCTGCTGCTCATCTTTTAAGCATTTTAAGGACCAATCATATACAGAACAAATTAAGTGATAAAATACAGCTGGACATGTCAATCCCCCACACCAATGCACAATATGTTTCATTTATTAGTGTGTGCTACAGGCATGTCATCTGGGGGTATTCCAGATATAACCGACATTCCCAGTTAAGTTTGCGGATAACCTTAACTTATGTTCCAGAGTTAGTTTAGTTTAGTTTACTTTACTTCGGAATGAAAACTGGACATTGTCTATATAATGTATTTCTATAATAAAGTAGATATGATACATTAACAAATGTGGAAGTAAAATGGCTAAACATAAAAAATATTTATCTAACTTTAATTTATATGTATATTTTATATATTTAGCATTAAACAAACAAAATAATTTATTCTCAGTAATAAAAAAAGATTACGATTTAAAGATGTTTTAAGATTAACAATAAGTAAAAACAAAATGTTTGCTCGACCGCAGGTGCTCAATAGGTGGCAATAAGAATGCAAATCGCCATTAAATGAAGGTTCTCCCAAAAATGAAAATTGTCATTTACTTACCCTCATATTGTTTCAAACTAGTATGAATTTCTTTCTTCTGTAACCTAAACAGTTCATGGGCCATATACAATGGAACTCAATGGGACCTGTTTGGTTACCCATATTCTTCAAAATATGGGTAGTGTGAATTGTGAACGGGCCATTAGAATGTTGATTTTATGATTTGGTGTTGTCTTTGTTACTTTTAACGAAGACAGTTCCGAATTATGGATGTAAACATGAGAACTTGAGTTAATTCTATGTCTTTACTGAATTCAGAAGTGACAACCAGTGTGACCTCTCCTCACGTTTTCCCCTCTGTTTTGTTTAACAGGGACACGAATATTACAATCCCAGAAAAAGAATTACATCTTCTTGAGGAATGCGGCTGAGGAACTGAAGCCTCGGAACAAGAAATGGTGAGAGGGGGCTGTCCATTCCTGTGGAGACTTTCTTTCACTGGGCAAGGGCCAATGTACTTTCTGACTTGCGCAGACTTTGTGCAGTTGTGATGCTTTCTGAGTTCTATGGTATCTCATGATGGATAAATAAGTTGCCCTTGGCTTAGTGGGATAAATTCTGAAGGAGCTCAATCGTTTTTAAACAAATCTGAACTGTGTATTGACTCTCTTATTGGTATATATGCTAATTAGTGACTCCTGTAGCCAAGTAATGAATTGAAGAGAAAGTACTTCCACTTTAATTTAATGCTTCAATTCTTATTCATGGAGTTAAGCTCTTAAATCTGATTTGATTAACTAGGACTTTAATCTTATGTAAATAATTGAAAAGACATAAGCTACAAAATGGAAAGATTTGTAATTTTTGCTTTACTTTTGAATGACTTTTCTCCTGGTCATTTGTTGAGAAGTGTGTTGTTAATGACTTTGGCTTCATGGTTTAATTTTTCTGGAAAAAGTTTTTAATCGCAAAAATGTCATTAAATCAATCTGTGTTACACTTAACTTGATCAACGTTAGATGGCTTTGCAAGACAGACAGTATAATGACATGCTGCCTCACGTGTTTGGGAGTCAATCAGACAATTGGTCTTAAGAAACGTCTGCTGTTGGCTGTCTGGATTGGTCTGTTGACACTTTACAGCCACACACAGTTGTGCCGTTTTATGGTAACATTTACAGATCTGTTCAGTTCATTGATATGAAAAATACCATGAAATACAGGGAAAAAAGTCAGCAGTATTTAGGCTTAAGTAGGATGCAAAGGAAACCGTATAAGTTTTAGCATTTATAGTACTTTGCTTGTTTTCATTTTTTTTTTACATTTGTTTCTAGCAAAAATATTGAAATATATTTTTACTGTAATACAATACCAAGTCGGTGATTTTAAGAAAATTATATTAACAGTCTGTCTGCCTGCCTTTTCTTGATAGATGAATAGTATCAGGTGTTTGGATGACTGTGTGTGGATCTTATATACAGAGGTGGATGTATATGAATTTTGGTCTCTGATCTACTTAGATAAATTTCTAAATAGATAAATCTCTGAATGATCTGTAAAATTGGAGGCATTGGAATTGCCCAGTCAGAGCATAAAGATGTAATAATTAAGCATTATGCCTTTCTTGACCATGTGAAAACTTTACTTTTGTTCTATGGGGAACAGGAAACCAAAAATAAATCTGATTTGAAAAGCAGAATGCTGTATTGACTGACGCCTGCCCCTCCTTGTCTTTAGATTCATCAAGCTTCACATCACATCTTGGAAGACCTGCATTATTGTGTAAATATGGGAGAGAGACCTCAATTTGGCTAACACCTGGACCAATGGCATGGCAATGCGTAATTTTAATGGACCAATTGGAAGGGAGCCAACTGCTCATAAGCAATGGTGATGTGAGCAGTGGCTTTTGAAACGAGTAAGGAAGCCATGCTTTAGCATTTCTGGTGTAATTGATGTACCTTTTTTTTCTTCGTAAAGTTCTTCATTACTTGCAACTCTTATTTCTTGATACTGCCTTGCAAAGGAAATGCATTTTCACCTTTTGTTTTTCTTTCTCTTCTTGCTGTATTATCACATTATGTAACCAATAATAAATCTATCTCAAGCTTTCTCTGCATTTTGACATTGCACTTGTCTTATTGTCTTGCAGGTGGGAAAAAGACCTTCATAAATATAATTTTGTAGTTTTTGCATAAACTTACTTTTGAATCAGTAATGTTAATTGTGAACAATTCGACTATTAAAACTTGTTGGGCAAGTGGTGCAACCAACATACTGGGGGAAAACATCTTAGAATTCTCTGACACCCTCATGACTGTCAAGATCTGTTAAAGTGCTGCTGTTATGCTATCTTAAATGTTTCTTATTTTGTTTTGGATGCCTCTAACAATAGATTTACATGCATCAAAGGAAAAAAAGGCATGCATTGCACATCACCTAATTTCTCTCCAAACCCCTCCTTTCCCCACAGCCTACTCTGCTCTTATCTGGGCCATTCTACAGAATTGGTGCAAACTGCTGTCCCTCATCCAAAAAACACATTTGAAAAGCATTTAATTATTAAAATCTTAGATGTTTACTAAGATCCTTCAATTATCTATTTAAACCCACACTAATATTTAAGATATCAGTAAGCTTTATATATATATAAAAACATCATTTATGGGCTACTTTCAATTAGGAGGTGGCTGTCCCAAACCCTAACCCCTAAATTTCAACTTGTGAAAATGATATTGAAAAATTTTTTGCAAATTTTTCCATTCTTGTTTAAAAATAAATATATATATTTTCTTTTTAAAAATGAAGTTAAAAAAATATTTATAATATTTTTTATTTTTAAATCATGAAACTTTATCTAAAAAAAACGTGTCCCGCATTTTCATGTCACTACCAAAACAGTGAATGTTGTAGTCCTTTGGCTGAGACTGATTTTAACCACATCCCTACATTTTTGATCAGGAAACATTCCTGTGTCCCTCTCTCTCATGTGCTTAATGGTGAGTAGATTGATCCCATCATTTTGAGGTAAATGTGTTCTAAAGTCTAAAAATCTGTGTGTAACTTTAAGGAATGTCACTACCAAACTCATTTTTTCTGCTATTGAGAAAACTTTTTTGGATGTTATTCCATAATATTTAGTTGTTATATGTGTTCAACTGTTCTGACCAGCGATTGCTAACCATGTGCTGATTAGCATCTTCGAGCTAGGCTCAAAAGTAGCTAAAATTGTCACTACCAAAACAGTCACAACCGAAACATGTCTTGAAGTTTCGGTTGTGACATTATTGTTTTGGTAGTGACAAAGGGAACACATAATCCTTTATTTGGAGGAATAAACTACATTTTAGTAATAAGTTAATAATAATAATAAGTTTATTTTATATAGCGCCTTTCTCAAACCCAAGGTCGCTTTACATAGGGGCAAGGAAAGTATACACAACAGTAACAACCAAAACAATACAACAAAGACAAGTTATCAATATGAAGCTATGAGTTTGGTGAGGAGAAATGATCATTAAACAAAAAGGTCTTGAGATGAGCTTTAAAGAGGGGAAGTGAAGGACAGTCACGAAGAGGTTGTGGGAGGCTGTTCCAGAGTTTGGGGGCCAAGACACTAAAGGATCTGCCACCCAGGGTGGAAAGTCTGGAGCGGGGGATAGTCAGGAGATTTTGGTCAGAGGATCTGAGTGAGCGGGATGGAGTGTACGGGATCAGGAGATCGCGGATGTAGGGGGAGAAAGGTTATGAAGTGCTTTAAAGGTGAGTAGTACTACTTTGTATTTGATCCGGGACGGAACTGGTAGCCAGTGAAGTTGGTAGAGAATGGGGGTGATGTGTGCTGATCGTCTGGTATGGGTGAGGAGCCTGGCTGCTGAGTTTTGAATATATTGTAACCTTTGAAGTGATTTGACAGGGAGACCAAGGAAAAGTGAGTTGCAGTAGTCTAGACAGGACATAATAAAGCAGTTAACTAGAGTGTGTGCATCACTAACAGAGAGGAAGGGTTTGAGGCGAGCAATGTTGCGGAGGTGAAAGAAGGCAGTCTTAGTGAGTGATTTGATATGAGGATCAAAGCTAAGGGTGGAGTCAAGCAAAATGCCAAGGTTTTTGACAAGAGGGGTAGGGTGGACAGATGAACCATCAATATTGACAGTGAGACTGGGAGATTTCGAAAAGGATGCTTTTAGGGCCAATCAGCAGAATTTCAGTTTTATCTGTTTTGAGTTTAAGAAAATTGTTTTGCATCCATAGTTTTAAGTCAGAGAGGCAGTCAGTAAGGGAGCACGGAGGTGGGTCAGAGGGAGAGTGAGTGATCAAATAGAGTTGGATATCATCTGCATAACAGTGGAATTTAAGACCGTGGCTGCGTATAATAGGGACAATAGGGAGGATGTATATGAGAAAGAGGAGGGGCCCAAGTACAGAACCCTGGGGAACACCATGTGTGACAGAGGACTTGGAAGACTGATGAGGACCAAGCGCAAACAAACACAGTACACAGTACAGTTGTGCAAATAATTACTACTGTAGTATGTTTAAGTAGTGTTTTAGTATGCAAGATTTTGTTCAAATTCTGTAATGTGATGAGGTTACAATTACTTAAAGGAGAACTCCGGCAGAACAATGAACCTTTGGTCTAATAAAACATCGGTACCTAGTCAATCGTTCCCTGAGATTTGTTTTCATGATAATCGAATGTAAAGAGTTTTATCTCTAAAAACTGTTTAGCGTATAATGCTAGTACTGGGGGCATTGACTAAGTAAAAAGAAACCGCTCATTTATACCACTAACAAGGCTCAAAATAGCCCCAGACTAACACAGTAACATACTGAGGGTCCATACATGCAAAACGAAGCATTGAGAACTTTGTAAGTGTACAAACCGTTTAATAAGAAGATACGTTATAAAGACAGTTCACTTCATGTATACACAGCAGGAGCCATTTTAGAATATAGCCTCGATAGTCGATCCCGAACGCCGTTCATACAGTTCAGAAGTTCGCTGAACTTCATACAGTTCAGCTCACTCAGCACGACGTTCGTGGTTCGAATTATCGAGACTATATTCTAAGATGGCTCCTGTCTGTAAACACGAAGTGAACTGTCTTTATAACGTATCTTCTTATTAAGCGGTCTGTACACTTACAAAGTTCTCAATGCTTCGTTTTGCATGTATAGACCCTCAGTATGTTACTGTGTTAGTCTGGGGCTATTTTGAGCCTTGTTAGTGGTATAAACTAGCGATTTTTTTACTTAGTCAATGCCCCCAGTACTAGCATTATACGCTAAACAGTTTTTAGAGATAAAACTCTTTACATTCAATTATCATGAAAACAAATCTCAGGGAACGATTGACTAGGTACCAATGTTTTATTAGACCAAAGGTTCTTCAGCTGTGTGTCTGCTATATGTACTGACTGCATATGTGCATCATAGTTATTTATTTATATTAACATAAAATGTGGACAGTCTGATTCAGCCATGGCAAACTAAGTATTGTGGTCACTACCAAAACATCATGTCACTACCAAAAATGTGCAGTCACTACCGTAACATGGGATGTTTTGTCAAAAATAAAGTATATTGAATTATCAACTAAGATGTTATGATAGTGTTTGGTTCAATGCATATTCAAACTAATGAATCCTTAACTTTGAAATCAGTACGATAAACTTTATGCCTTCTACAAAGAAAGATTGGGTTCAAAATACAACAAATCTCATAAATTACACTTAAAAAACTATTAAAATTATAATCTTTATTGATTTAACCTGTAAAAATATTTTTGAAAAATAAAAAATATATATATTTATAAGGTAGATGTAAACAAAATCTTAATAGGTCATTATAAGCCTTCTTAATAAATTATTTAATATTGTGTTTCGGTAGTGACAAATTTGGGGAGAAGGAAAATATTCCAGCATTTTCTGAAAATACAATATGAGAATTAACTGCACAATTACTAGAAAAGCGTACCTTTGATATTATACAATTTGCATACGTGCAAAATTTGTGGGGAAAAAAACAAAAAAAAATATAGCTGCGAGCAGCGATTGCGGGCCCAAGCCGGTGGCACCGCAACCCCGGTGCCTGAAAGGCACCGGGATGGCGGTACCGCCGGCTTTGGCCCTCCACTCGCTGCTCGCAGCTATATTTATATATATATATATATATATGTGTGTGTGTGTGTGTGTGTGTGTGTGTGTGTGTGTGTGTGAAAGCCGGTGGCACCGCCACCTTGGTGCCTTTAGGGTTATTCTGCACGACGTGCAAAAGCGTAACCCCTGCTTTGGAATACATACTAGTATGTATTCCACAATTGGAATACATACTAACATACTAGTCAGAACTGAATAGTTGATATCTGAATGACAGATCACCATAGAAGTCAATGGAAAAAATGTGACTAGTAACAAAAGAATAGTTACTAGTCACCATTGAAATAAGTACTAGTGTCTAATGAATAAGTACTAGTATCTATTTAATAGGTACTAGTATCTAATGAATAAGTACTAGTAACTAATTAATAAGCATTGGTATGTAATGAATAAGGACTAGCATCTAATGAATAAGTACTAGTATCTAATAAATAAGGACTAGTTTCTAATGAATAAGTACTAGTATCTTTAAAAAAGTACTAGTACCTAAAGAATAAACACTAGTATCTAAAGAAAAGGCACTAGTATCTAAAGAATAAGCACTAGTAGCTAATGAATAAGTACTAGTACTTAATGGAATAGATACTAGTATCTAAAAATAAGTACTAGTAGCATGAAAATAGAGACTAGTAGGTTAAAATGATTAAATGTTAAAACGGCTTGCCATACTCTATCTGTCGTTTCGACTAGTCACAATTACGTTACAGATATCTTAAATGATAATACAAACTATCCAAAATGTAATTACGACTAGAAAGACGTTGTTGATATCTACAATGTTAATTACGAATAGTCAAACTTAGCTTTTAAATGTTAAAAGGGCTTGCCATACAGAAGTGTAGGCTCAGAGAGACACTCAACATTTTCAAACCAAAATATCTGACTTTCTGTGGGTCCTAGCTCATGAGTGTAAATTAGAAAGTTGTCCGGCTTGAGGAGAATATATGAATATATGAAACGATGAGATCAACATGTGTACTGAGTTTCATATTATTACATGCAAGCGTGTTTGATTTATGGACCAAGATTTTGGACCCCGTTCCAGGGGGTGCTGTCTAGCCCCCTTGCCACACCCGGGTACCATCTTCAGCCCGGCTCTGATGGCTGTGGGATCTGACCTGTGTGCAAAGCTTCAAGAGTTTTCAAACCCGTTAAGGGCCCCAAAAGCCGCTAAGAGTCTCAAAATCATCAAAAAAAAAGGAATGTTAAAGTTTGATGCGTTGCTATGGCAACATTATCTTAGATATTGAATAATGCTTTCACAGCTCTTCATCTGGCGTGTGTTTACATTATACACATGAAGTTTGAAGCAAATCGGGTAAAAGTAAGAGTGCGATTTCAAAGCATTTTGAAAGTGAAACACTTTCTGCTGCCAGTTGGTGGCGCTATATATTTGACTCACATCCATGTGATCGACCTCTTACAACGAACACACTGCTGAAGTTTCATCAAGATCAGTTAATGTATGCAGAAGTTTTAACACACTTCCTTTTTGATTTATTTACTTACTTTTTTGATTTATGGACGAAGTTAATTTAATTAATACACTAATTATATAAAACTATTGTCAATGCACTACAATTAAACAGGTTATATGCCTTTACTTATAAAAAAATAAAAATAAAAACTTATTTAAAAAATACCAGGCTTAAGAAATGTATTTACTTTAGCAGGCCAGACACACAGTGAAATGATTAAGCCCCCTCCCCCTACACACACACACAGAGACTGTGTGTCCAGAGTCTCAAAATCACCCACACACACAGACTGTGTGACAGGCCTAGGCTCAGAAAGAGCATGATCATATTCAAACTACAATATCTGACTTTCTGTGGGTTTGAGCTTATTATTGTTAATTAGAAAGTTGTTTGGCTTGAATAGAACAATATACACGGCAAGTTTTGTAATTGTCAGTAAAACTAACCAAGTTATAACACACTTTATGTGTCCTTTTTTAGATCACAAATCCGTCCGGAATTTAGCATCCTCAATGTCTTGACTTCATGCACACCGAGTTTGGTGGTGATTGGTAACAGCATGGGTTGTAATTTGATGTTTTTCTAGGACAATTATTAAAAAAAAAAAAACATAATTCCCGACTTCCGTTTGAACTGTCGTAAAACTTAGAGCACGAAAGTTGTTTGGCCTGATGTGATCTATGAGTGTACCGAGTTTCATATTAATCCATGCACGTGTGTTTGATTTATGGACAAATGTTCGAATCCCTAAAAGAATGCATCCTAAAAGAATGGTAAAGTTTGATGGGTCGCCACGGCAACAGTTTCAAAGATATCAAGAATCCATTCATAGGTCTTCATCTGCCGTGTATTTACATTATACAGATGAAGTTTGAAGCAAATCGGGTAAAAATAAGAGGGTGATTTCAAAGCATTTTGAAAGTGACACACTTCCTGCTGCCAGTTGGTGGCGCTATAACTTTGACTCACAATAGTCACATCCATGTGATCGTCCTCTTACAGCGAACGCACTGCTGAAGTTTCATCCAGATCAGTTAATGTATGCTGAAGTTATGACAAACTTCCTGTTTCACGTTAGTGAAACAGGAACTTTCACTTTCACCATAGTTTCGTTTCCTCGCCACGGCCAAACCGTTCGAGATATCAAAAATCCCCACACAAACTTTCATCCTCAATGTCTTGACTTCACGCTGACCGAGTTTGCAAAGTTTCAAGAGTTTTCGAGCATGTTAAGGGCCCCAAAAGTGCCCGAATAGTCGCTGAAAAAAAAAAAAAAAAAAAAAAAAAATATATATATATAGCTGCGAGCAGCGATTGCGGGCCCTAAAGGCACCGGGATGGCGGTACCGCCGCCTTTGGCCCTCCATCGCTGCTCGCAGCTATATTTATATATATATATATATATATATATATATATATATATATATATATATATATATATATATATATATATATATATATATATATATATATAAAGCCGGTGGCACCGCCACCTTGGTGCCTTTTGGGTTATTCTGCACGACGTGCAAAAACGTAACCCCTGCTTTGGAATACATACTAGTATGTATTCCACAATTGGAATACATACTAACATACTAGTCAGAACTGAATAGTTGATATCTGAATGACAGATCACCATAGAAGTCAATGGAAAAAATGTGACTAGTAGTAACAAAAGAATAGTTACTAGTCACCATTGAAATAAGTACTAGTGTCTAATGAATAAGTACTAGTAACTAATTAATAAGCATTGGTATGTAATGAATAAGGACTAGCATCTAATGAATAAGTACTAGTAACTAATTAATAAGCATTGGTATGTAATGAATAAGGACTAGCATCTAATGAATAAGTACTAGTATCTAATAAATAAGGACTAGTGTCTAATGAATAAGTACTAGTATCTTTAAAAAGGTACTACTACCTAAAGAATAAACACTAGTATCTAAAGAAAAGGCACTAGTATCTAAAGAATAAGCACTAGTAGCTAATGAATAAGTACTAGTACTTAATGGAATAGATACTAGTATCTAAAAATAAGTACTAGTAGCATGAAAATAGAGACTAGTAGGTTAAAATGATTAAATGTTAAAACGGTTTGCCATACTCTATCTGTCGTTTCGACTAGTCACAATTACGTTACAGATATCTTAAATGATAATACAAACTATCCAAAATGTAATTACGACTAGAAAGACGTTGTTGATATCTACAATGTTAATTACGAATAGTCAAACTTAGCTTTTAAATGTTAAAAGGGCTTGCCATACAGAAGTGTAGGCTCAGAGAGACACTCTCAAACATTTTCAAACCAAAATATCTGACTTTCTGTGGGTCCTAGCTCATGAGTGTAAATTAGAAAGTTGTCCGGCTTGAGGAGAATATATGAATATATGAAACGATGAGATCAACATGTGTACTGAGTTTCATATTATTACATGCAAGCGTGTTTGATTTATGGACCAAGTTTTGGACCCCGTTCCAGGGGGCGCTGTGCTAGCCCCCTTGCCACACCCGGGTACCATCTTCAGCCCGGCTCTGATGGCTGTGGGATCTGACCTGTGTGGAAAGTTTCAAGAGTTTTCAAACCCATTAAGGGCCCCAAAAGCCGCTAAGAGACTCAAAATCATAAAAAAAAGGAATGTTAAAGTTTGATGCGTTGCTATGGCAACATTATCTTAGATATTGAATAATGCTTTCACAGCTCTTCATCTGGCGTGTGTTTACATTTGAAGCAAATCGGGTAAAAGTAAGAGTGCGATTTCAAAGCATTTTGAAAGTGAAACACTTTCTGCTGCCAGTTGGTGGCGCTATATATTTGACTCACATCTATGTGATCGACCTCTTACAACGAACACACTGCTGAAGTTTCATCAAGATCAGTTAATGTATGCAGAAGTTTTAACACACTTCCTTTTTGATTTATTTACTTACTTTTTTGATTTATGGACCAAGTTAATTTAATTAATACACTAATTATATAAAACTATTGTCAATGCACTACAATTAAACAGGTTATATGCCTTTACTTATAAAAAAAATAAAAAATATAGCTGCGAGCAGCGATCGCGGGCCCAAGCCGGTGGCACCGCAACCCCGGTGCCTAAAGGCACCGGGATGGCGGTACCGCCGGCTTTGGCCCTCCATCGCTGCTCGCAGCTATATTTATATATATATATATATATATATATATATATATATATATATATATATATAAAGCCGGTGGCACCGCCACCTTGGTGCCTTTTGGGTTATTCTGCACGACGTGCAAAAACGTAACCCCTGCTTTGGAATACATACTAGTATGTATTCCACAATTGGAATACATACTAACATACTAGTCAGAACTGAATAGTTGATATCTGAATGACAGATCACCATAGAAGTCAATGGAAAAATGTGACTAGTAGTAACAAAAGAATAGTTACTAGTCACCATTGAAATAAGTACTAGTGTCTAATGAATAAGTACTAGTATCTATTTAATAGATACTAGTATCTAATGAATAAGTACTAATAACTAATTAATAAGCATTGGTATGTAATGAATAAGGACTAGCATCTAATGAATAAGTACTAGTATCTAATAAATAAGGACTAGTGTCTAATGAATAAGTACTAGTATCTTTAAAAAGGTACTACTACCTAAAGAATAAACACTAGTATCTAAAGAAAAGGCACTAGTATCTAAAGAATAAGCACTAGTAGCTAATGAATAAGTACTAGTACTTAATGGAATAGATACTAGTATCTAAAAAATAAGTACTAGTAGCATGAAAATAGAGACTAGTAGGTTAAAATGATTAAATGTTAAAACGGTTTGCCATACTCTATCTGTCGTTTCGACTAGTCACAATTACGTTACAGATATCTTAAATGATAATACAAACTATCCAAAATGTAATTACGACTAGAAAGACGTTGTTGATATCTACAATGTTAATTACGAATAGTCAAACTTAGCTTTTAAATGTTAAAAGGGCTTGCCATACAGAAGTGTAGGCTCAGAGAGACACTCAACATTTTCAAACCAAAATATCTGACTTTCTGTGGGTCCTAGCTCATGAGTGTAAATTAGAAAGTTGTCCGGCTTGAGGAGAATATATGAATATATGAAACGATGAGATCAACATGTGTACTGAGTTTCATATTATTACATGCAAGCGTGTTTGATTTATGGACCAAGTTTTGGACCCCGTTCCAGGGGGCGCTGTCTCAGCCCCCTTGCCACACCCGGGTACCATCTTCAGCCCGGCTCTGATGGCTGTGGGATCTGACCTGTGTGCAAAGTTTCAAGAGTTTTCAAACCCATTAAGGGCCCCAAAAGCCGCTAAGAGACTCAAAATCATCAAAAAAAAAGGAATGTTAAAGTTTGATGCGTTTGCTATGGCAACATTATCTTAGATATTGAATAATGCTTTCACAGCTCTTCATCTGGCGTGTGTTTACATTATACAGATGAAGTTTGAAGCAAATCGGGTAAAAGTAAGAGTGTGATTTCAAAGCATTTTGCAAGTGAAACACTTTCTGCTGCCAGTTGGTGGCGCTATATATTTGACTCACAATAGTCACATCCATGTGATCGGCCTCTTACAACGAACACACTGCTGAAGTTTCATCAAGATCAGTTAATGTATGCAGAAGTTTTAACACACTTCCTTTTTGATTTATGGACCAAGTTAATTTAATTAATACACTAATTATATAAAACTATTGTCAATGCACTACAATTAAACAGGTTATATGTCTTTACTTATAAAAAAATAAAAACAAAAACTTATTTAAAAAATACCAGGCTTAAGAAATGTATTTACTTTAGCAGGCCAGACACACAGTGAAATTATTAAGCCCCCTCCCCCTACACACACACACAGAGACTGTGTGTCAAAAGACTCAATCACACACACACACAGACTGTGTGACAGGCCTAGGCTCAGAAAGAGCATGATCATATTCAAACTACAATATCTGACTTTCTGTGGGTTTGAGCTTATTATTGTTAATTAGAAAGTTGTTTGGCTTGAATAGAACAATATACACGGCAAGTTTTGTAACTGTCAGTAAAACTAACCAAGTTATAACACACTTTATGTGTCCTTTTTTAGTCAAAAAAATCCGCCACGGCCAAACCGTTCGAAGATATCAAAAATCCGTCCGGAATATAGCATCCTCAATGTCTTGACTTCATGCACACCGAGTTTGGTGGTGATTGGTAACAGCATGGGTTGTAATTTGATGTTTTTCTAGGACAATTATTTAAAAAAAAAAAACATAATTCCCGACTTCCGTTTGAACTGTCGTAAAACTTAGAGCACGAAGTTGTTTGGCCTGATGTGATCTATGAGTGTACCGAGTTTCATATTAATCCATGCACGTGTGTTTGATTTATGGACAAATGTTCGAATCCCTAAAAGAATGCATCCTAAAAGAATGGTAAAGTTTGATGCGTCGCCACGGCAACAGTTTCAAAGATATCAAGAATCCATTCATAGGTCTTCATCTGCCGTGTATGTACATTATACAGATGAAGTTTGAAGCAAATCGGGTAAAAATAAGAGGGTGATTTCAAAGCATTTTGAAAGTGACACACTTCCTGCTGCCAGTTGGTGGCGCTATAACTTTGACTCACAATAGTCACATCCATGTGATCGTCCTCTTACAGCGAACGCACTGCTGAAGTTTCATCCAGATCAGTTAATGTATGCTGAAGTTATGACACACTTCCTGTTTCACGTTTCTCGCCATAGTTTCGTTTCCTCGCCACGGCTGAAACCGTTCGAGATATCAAAAATCCCCACACAAACTTTCATCCTCAATGTCTTGACTTCTAGCTGACCGAGTTTCGTCGAATTTGGATCAGAGCTCTAGGAGGAGTATTTAAAAGTTCATTGCGTGTGTTTTACAAAAAAACCTCAATAGCCGACTTCCTGTTGGGCTGGGGTAAAAAGCAAGAACGCGAGGTATAGATGAAATTCTGCTATCGACATGTGTACCGAGTTTCATATTATTACATGCAAGTGTGTTTGAGTTATGGACCAGGTGTTCGGACCCCATTCCAGGGGGCGCTGACGAGCCGCCCTGCCACGCCCGGGTACCAGCTTCAGCCCGGCTCTGATGGCCGCGGGTTCTGACCCGTGTGCAAAGTTTCAAGAGTTTTCGAGCATGTTAAGGGCCCCAAAAGTGCCCGAATAGTCGCTAGAAAAAAAAAAAAAAAAAAAAAAAAAAAAAAAAAATAATCGGAAGGAAAACAATAGGGCTCTGCGCCCTTTCAGGGCTTGGGCCCTAAAAATAAATAATCGGAAGGAAAACAATAGGGCTCTGCGCCCTTTCAGGGCTTGGGCCCTAATAAAAACTTATGTAAAAAATACCAGGCTTAAGAAATGTATTTACTTTAGCAGGCCAGACACACAGTGAAATGATTAAGCCCCCTCCCCCTACAAACACACACACACACACACACACACACAGACTGTGTGACAGGCCTAGGTTTAGAAAGAGCATGATCATATTCAAACTACAATATCTGACTTTCTGTGGGTTTGAGCTTATTATTGTTAATTAGAAAGTTGTTTGGCTTGAATAGAACAATATACACGGCAAGTTTTGTAACTGTCAGTAAAACTAACCAAGTTATAACACACTTTATGTGTCCTTTTTTAGTCAAAAAAATCTGCCACGGCCAAACCGTTCGAGATATCAAAAATCCGTCCGGAATATAGCATCCTCAATGTCTTGACTTCATGCACACCGAGTTTGGTGGTGATTGGTAACAGCATGGGTTGTAATTTGATGTTTTTCTAGGACAATTATTTAAAAAAAAAAAACCATAATTCCCGACTTCCGTTCGAACTGTCGTAAAACTTAGAGCACGAGAGTTGTTTGGCCTGATGTGATCTATGAGTGTACCGAGTTTCATATTAATCCATGCACGTGTGTTTGATTTATGGACAAAATGTTCGAATCCCTAAAAGAATGCATCCTAAAAGAATGGTAAAGTTTGATGCGTCGCCACGGCAACAGTTTCAAAGATATCAAGAATCCATTCATAGGTCTTCATCTGCCGTGTATGTACATTATACAGATGAAGTTGTGAAGCAAATCGGGTAAAAATAAGAGGGTGATTTCAAAGCATTTTGAAAGTGACACACTTCCTGCTGCCAGTTGGTGGCGCTATAACTTTGACTCACAATAGTCACATCCATGTGATCGTCCTCTTACAGCGAACGCACTGCTGAAGTTTCATCCAGATCAGTTAATGTATGCTGAAGTTATGACACACTTCCTGTTTCACGTTCTCGCCTATAGTTTCGTTTCCTCGCCACGGCTAAACCGTTCGAGATATCAAAAATCCCCACACAAACTTTCATCCTCAATGTCTTGACTTCTACGCTGACCGAGTTTCGTCGAATTTGGATCAGAGCTCTAGGAGGAGTATTTAAAAGTTCATTGCGTGTGTTTTACAAAAAAACCTCAATAGCCGACTTCCTGTTGGGCTGGGTAAAAAGCAAGAACGCGAGGTATAGATGAAATTCTGCTATCGACATGTGTACCGAGTTTCATATTATTACATGCAAGTGTGTTTGAGTTATGGACCAGGTGTTCGGACCCCATTCCAGGGGGCGCTGACGAGTCAAACTTAGCTTTTAAATGTTAAAAGGGCTTGCCATACAGAAGTGTAGGCTCAGAGAGACACTCAACATTTTCAAACCAAAATATCTGACTTTCTGTGGGTCCTAGCTCATGAGTGTAAATTAGAAAGTTGTCCGGCTTGAGGAGAATATATGAATATATGAAACGATGAGATCAACATGTGTACTGAGTTTCATATTATTACATGCAAGCGTGTTTGATTTATGGACCAAGTTTTTGGACCCCGTTCCAGGGGGCGCTGTCTCAGCCCCCTTGCCACACCCGGGTACCATCTTCCCGGCTCTGATGGCTGTGGGATCTGACCTGTGTGCAAAGTTTCAAGAGTTTTCAAACCCATTAAGGGCCCCAAAAGCCGCTAAGAGACTCAAAATCATAAAAAAAAGGAATGTTAAAGTTTGATGCGTTGCTATGGCAACATTATCTTAGATATTGAATAATGCTTTTCACAGCTCTTCATCTGGCGTGTGTTTACATTATACAGATGAAGTTTGAAGCAAATCGGGTAAAAGTAAGAGTGTGATTTCAAAGCATTTTGCAAGTGAAACACTTTCTGCTGCCAGTTGGTGGCGCTATATATTTGACTCACAATAGTCACATCCATGTGATCGGCCTCTTACAACGAACACACTGCTGAAGTTTCATCAAGATCAGTTAATG